>JAEHOC010000003.1:0-352500 GCA_016834605.1 Chlamydomonas incerta | reverse complement strand
CCCGGCCCAAGCTCCAACGTGGCACGGCCGCCAGGCGTGGCGGACGTCTCGCCTCCTGAGCCTGCGGACGTGCTCTCCGCCGCGGCGCGGGCGCCCTTCGCTAGTGAGACCGAGGAAGCCGCGGCGGCGGCTGTCGCGGCCGCCGCCCTGGCGGCTGCCGCCACCGCCATCGCGCCACGCGCAGAGCCTGCCGCCGCGCCGGCGCCGCCTGCCGCCTGCTGCTTCTTGGGGTGGCCCAAGGTGCGGATGGTGTGGATGCCGCTGTCGCCCTTGAGGTCCAGGGTGAGGTGCAGCAGCAGCAGGCCCAGCAGGCAGGCCCACAGGAGGCCCACGCCGCGGGAGAGGCTGCGGCACGGGCGCGGGGCGGGAGGGGGGATTGGGCTGGGGATTGGGGGGCAGGGGGGCAGGGGCAGGGTGGGTAAGTTGGGGATAGAGTGGCAGGCTTGACGCGGGATTGTTGCGGACGGCACAGGTTTTCGACGGGTCGTGCGGCTGGGCGCAACCAGGTGTGAGCCTGTCAACGAGGCGGCGCGAATCGACATCGGGCCCGGGCATGCGCCCAGCGCAGAAACCCGGCTCGCGACGAGCGTCGAGCCGGGGCCTCGAGGGGCACCCGACCGCAGCGCACGAGTCCCCAACCCCCCGATGCACTTACAGCCCCTCCACGCCGCCAGCGCCATCGGCATTAGCCATCACTGGATTTGGAGCTCCCGGCGTTTGACGCGACGCATGATGTTGAAACTTATGTTGCAAAGCAGCTTACTCTCTTAACAGCTTAATCAGAATCGTCGATATCACATTGGGCTTGAAACGAGCTGCTTTTATCATATTGGTGTTCGCAGTGCAAGCGAGGTCAAAACTACGTGGAAACGATGCGAAGACTCTGTATGAATCACACGTTATTGGCATGTAAAATCAATGCAGGATATACCCCGCTGTCTAAAAACGAAGTCCTTGAAGCGGCGACTATGGTGCAACAGTCCACGATGGGTTTCCGCCTTGCCCTGTGTGCCCTTTACTCCTGTTCCCCGGCGCCACGGTACCTCTTATTTGGCCGAGCCTCGCTGCCCAGTCCAGCTCAACTTCTCACCAGAGCAAACCATATGTATGTGCGAACCAGGAGTATCCCTGATGTTAACGCAGATGCAGGCCTTGCGCAAGGCCTTGCTTGGCCTTCAGGGGGCTCCAAGCCCCAAGTACTCTGGTAACATCACGAGCCAAATGCCAAATGCCAAATTGAGGGCGTAATGAAACTGAACGCGGCACGGGGAAAAGAGACCGCTGGCGGGAGGGGGGCGGGCGGGAGGGGAACCCAAAGGACCCAACACGCACACGCAGAGATTACGGTCGGTAATTCCGGTCCAGACACTGCCTGGCACCGTTCAACAAATTGATAGTAATATACACAAGAGCATGGAGGAGCCGACCTCGCTGTTAGACGTGCTACGCGTCCTCCCTTTGGAAGCGCGCGAAAACATTTTTGGCACCACGCTCTCGCCTGCGTTTGCCGGGGCCCGCCTCGCGTGCCAGCAGCTCAAGGAGATTCACGATGACACCATCACACATATGCAACTTAACCTACGCGAGCGAAACATTTTCAACAGCTACCTGGACGCCATCCCTGCGCGCGAGCCGCTTGTGGCAAAGTTTGGCCGCTGCAATAGCGTAACCATACAACTGGGACAAGGTGATGGTGGTCATCTTGTCAGCCTGGTCTTCGCTGGAGTTAGCGCGGCCATCCGATGCCGCATCACCCGGCTGGAGGTTCGGAGCAAATCCCGCTCGACCGACGCCCTGCACGTCGTGCAGTCGTGTGCGCTCCTGCTGCCGTCGCTTGAGGAGCTGCACCTCGCCTTTGTCGATCGGTCGGCAGCGCCGGCGCACGGCTATATCCTTGCAAACCTCATCACAACCTTGCCCCAACTCCGCTGCCTCACCATCCCGACCATGTGGGGCGATGAGCTGCCCGGCGTGGGCACGCTGGCCGCCTGCCCGCGACTTAGCGAGCTCACGATTACGTGCCCCGAGACACTGAAGCTGTCGGATGACATGGTGGAGGGCCTGTCGCGCCTGCAGCACCTGCAGCGCCTCAGCCTGGTGTGCCGCTGGCTGGGCGGCTTCCCGGCCCTCGCGCACGCGCTGCTGGGCGCCCGCCGCCCGCCCCACGTGCGCACCATCAGTATCCAGACGCGCGAGCATTCTAACGCGTTCTCATTCCAGCTGGAGTACGGGCCGTTGGCGCCCCAGGGACCGCCGCCGGGCTTGTTTGCCCCAGGCGCGGCGGCTGCAGGCATGGCGCCGGTGGCGGGCGCGGGGGCGGCTGCGGCAGCGGCGGCGGGGGCGGGCGGGCCGACGGCGGGCATCCTGCGCGTGACGGTGCGAGATGGCGATTCCTCCGGCCACCCGTTCATTGTCCGCATGGAGGCCGTGGCGGAGCACGTGCTGGGCGCTGCGGCGGAGCTGCGCCAGCGCCGCATCCCGGAGCTGGCGATACAGGAGCTTTACACCGGCAGCTGGGAGCCGCCGGGGATGGTGGGGCCGGGGGAGCCGCTGTCGCAGCTGCTGGCCCGCTGCAGCCGGGTAGACCTGGGCTGCTTTACGGTCTTCCCCGAGCAGACGCCGGGGGTGGCGGCGGCCGTGCTGCGGCTGCTCGACCTGCCGCGGGAGCTGGCGCTGTGCCGCCACACGTGGCGGTGCCGGGGGGACACGCTGGCGGCGCTGGTGGAGCAGCTGCAGCGGGTCCAGGAGCAGCAGGAACAGCAGCTGCAGCAGCAGCAGCAGCAGCAGCAGCAGCAGCTGCTGCTGCTGCTGCAGCAGCCGACGTTACGTTTCGACCCTCTAAACCCGAGGGAGCTGCAGGTAGCGAAGCAGGTGATTCAGGACGCGGCATCCCAGCTGTGGACCCAGGCGGCGGGTGGGTTGGCACGTGGGGCGGCGGGCAGCAATGGCGCTGCTGCAGGCAGCCATGCTGGCAGCGGTAGCAGAGTCGTGCTCCTGCGCGGCCCGATGCCGGGTTCGCCGCACTTCGCGGCGGAAGATCACGAGTGGGAGCTGTGGCTGCGGGACACCTTCTGCCAGTGGTTTGGTGGGCTCCAGCCGCAGCCGCCTCAGCCGCCCCAGCCGGAGGGCAGGGCAGCACCGGGCCCGCAGGTGACAGCTGGCGCCGCCGGCGGGCCCGGTGCTGCCGGTGGCCCTGATGACGCAGTAGCAGCAGTGGCAGTAGCAGCGGCAATGGCAACGGCGCCTCAGCTCCAGGAGTTCGGGGTGCTGCTGGGCAACACGTGGGCTGTAGCGGTGCCCACCGCCGGCATGGTGCTGGTGGAGTGCAGGTCGAGTGCGGACGCGGCAGGGCTGGCGGCGCTGGTGGAGCGGCTGGGGGAGGCGACGGCGGCGCACGGCGGCGGCGGCAGCGGCGGCGGCGGCGCGCTGGTGCGCGCCGCGGTGCTGCCTGCGGTGCTGCCTGCGGGGCTGCACGGCGTCATGGAGGAAGTGCTGGAGGTGTGGGAGTCCGCGGTGATCAAGGTGGGTGGTGCGTGGGCGTGTCATACCGACTTGGGCAGCTGGTGGCGTTGGAGGGGTTGCAGCTGCTGAGGGTCCAGCCGTTCCGCCGCCTGCTGCCCTGACTTTTGCCGCCGCTAGCCGCCGCCATCGCCCTTGTCTATTGATCCTGGATTGAATCCTGTCTTCAAACCGGATCCTGTGCACCGCAGGCAATCCTGGCAACCGTCAGGCGGTCCGCGCCAGCGCCAGCGCATGCCGAGGCCGCGGCGGCTTACGGCACCAACGCCGCCGCTAACGCCGTCCTGCCAGCAGCCGCTGCCGCCGCTGTGCGCGGCGGCGCGGCGCTGGAGGAGGCGCCCGCTCGCATCGACGGCGCGCTGCTGGGGCGTCTGGACGCCCTGGTAAGGCTGGACTTTGCCGTGCGGCGGCTGTGGCAGCAGGTGGAGGTCTGCATGGTGGAGGCATTGGGCAGCGCGCTGGAGGTGGAGGACGAGGACGAGGAGTACGGGCTCGAGGAGGACGACATGGAGGCGCTGCTGGGACTGGAGGCGGACGGGGCGGAGGAATGGGCGGAGAAACGGGCGGAGGCGGAGGAGGAGGAGGAGGAGCAGGAGGCGGAGGAAGGGCAGGAGGAGGTCGGTAACGAGGTCCTGGGGTTGGAAGAGGACGTGGAGATGGGCGTGGGGCAGGGCTTCGGTGGCTAGGTCTGTGACGCTCTGTGGCGCTCGGTACGCAGTCGCCCCAGTGTGTGCACAATGACGGCTCAGGGCGAGGAGTCTGTGCATGCAGCGGCTGGAGGGGGCTTTGTGCGAGGCGCGAGGCTTACGCATGGAGTGCAAAGCGGGGCTTGGCGTGAGATGGCGCCTACTGGCCCGTGTATGCCGGCTTTCGCGCGCGTGTGGGGCTGTGCAAGGAAGTTTGGCAGTGCTCATTGCCTGTGTACCGCAGGCGGGCAACAATTAGGTGCATGCTTGTCGCCATCGTCGTGCGCATGAATTGTTAGCTGTGGGCGGATGGTGACGCATGGGAAAATGGTGACTCGTGGGCGAAAGGTGGCCTGCTCTGACCCAGATGCGAATGTGGGTGTGTGCGCACTGCGTAGGATTGGGCATGCGGTACATTATTGTGTTACACTTTCTTGTCGTGTGGCGATGGTGTCGAGGAATATATGATAGTACCGCTTGGGTCGGTGTGACACGGGATGGGCATTTTGGAAGGGCGTATGGCGAGATGTGGGTGAACCGGAACAACGACCGTGGCAGGGTGTGTGCGTAGGATTGGGCATGCTTGACGTTGGAAATGGTGTGTATGTTTTTGCAATGTGTTGTCACGCTGTGTTGTGCAATCATGTACAATCCTGCACCGTACTGCTTGTTTCGATGTGACACGGGATCGGCAGATGAACGTGAATTGACAAAGTCCTGGTGCCGCTGGTTTGGAGGGGGGCGGAGAGCGGGGGCCGGGGGACGTTGTGAATACCGGCCCAAGCTAACTAACTAGCGCCCCTGAGGTCTAGAGCAGGGCGTCCGTACTAGTACGTGCTCGCTGGCCCGTGAGCTGCGTCAGCAGGTCCCTCCTGTAACCAATGCAATCTAACTAGACAGGGGACACGGTCACCCGTTAGTGAGTCGTCTAGCATTGTGACACATATGAGCCATACGCGTTTGGGTCCCAGGGTGATGCAATGCCAACAAAACGGGAAGACGGGGCTCTGAGCTTCCGGCGGTCCCGCGGCGCCTCCGCCCGCTTCAGGGGTTCCGCTGGCCTGCTTGGCGTGCACCGGATGGCATGACTGAATTTGACGGCAGCCTACGGAGGTATTGCTGCACAACCTTCGAGTCAGCGGTTCCAGACCGGTTGTGCATCGAATTGTCAAGGGATTTCCGAGTTGAGATGAAACGAAGCCGAAGGGCGCGGCGGGGTGCGCAGCATGCATGACACGATAGCTCAAGATTTTGGCCCAGACATTGCCTGGCACCGTTCAACAAATTGATAGTAATATACACAAGAGCATGGAGGAGCCGATCTCGCTGTTAGACGTGCTACGCGTCCTCCCTTTGGAAGCGCGCGAAAACATTTTTGGCACCACGCTCTCGCCTGCGTTTGCCGGGGCCCGCCTCGCGTGCCAGCAGCTCAAGCAGACTCACGATGACACCATCACACATCTGCAGCTAAAGTTAAGCGAAGGCAATGCCCTCGACGCCATCCACCTGCGCGAGCCGCTTCTGGCGAAGTTTGGCCGCTGCAATAGCGTAACCATACAACTGGGACAAGGTGATGGTGGTCATCTCGTCAGCCTGGCCTTCGCTGGAGTTAGCGCGGCCATCCGATGCCGCATCACCCGGCTGGAGGTTCGGAGCAAATCCCGCTCGATCGACGCCCTGCACGTTGTGCAGTCGTGCGCACCCCTGCTGCCGTCGCTTGAGGAGCTGCACCTCGCCTTCTCCGAATTGTCGGCCCGGTACGGGGACGCGCACCAGCACATCCTCGCCTACCTCCTCGCCACCTTCCTGCCCCAACTCCGCTGCCTCACCATCCCGACCATGTCGGGCGACGAGCTGCCCGGCATTGGTGCGCTGGCCGCATGCCCGCGGCTTCGCGAGCTCACAATTACGTGCGCCGAGTCGTTGAAGCTAACGGATGACATGGTGGAGGGCCTGTCGCGCCTGCAGCACCTGCAGAGCCTCAGCCTGGTGTGCCGCTGGCTGGGCGGCTTCCCGGCCCTCACGCAAGTGCTGCTGGGCGCCCGCCGCCCGCCCCACGTGCGCACCATCAGTGTGAAGATTCCTATTCAGTACCACACGTTCTCGTTTCAGCTGGAGTACGGGCGTTTGTCCGCCCCAGGCGCGGCAGCTTCTGTCACGGCGGCGGCGGCGGGGGCGGGCGGGCCGGTGGAGGGTATCCTGCGCGTGACGGTGTGCAAGGGCTCCAGAGGCCACATGCTGATGGCCCCCATGGAGTCCATGGCGGAGCTCGTGCTGGGCGCTGCGGCGGAGCTGCGCCAGCGCCGCATCCCGGAACTGGTGATACAGGAGCTTGACACCGGCAGCTGGGAGCCGCCGGAGATGGTGGAGCCGGGGGAGCCGCTGTCGCGGCTGCTGGCCCGCTGCAGCCGGGTAGACCTGGGCTCCTTTAAGGTCTACAGCAGCCAGACGCCCTGGGTGGCGGCGGCCACGGCGCGGCTGTTTGGCCTGCCGCGTGAGCTGTCTCTGTGCCACCATCTGTGGGGGTGCAGCGCAGACACGCTGGCGATGCTGGCGGTGGAGCCACGGCAGCGGGTCCAGGAGCAGCAGCAGCAGCAGCAGGTGCAGCCGACGCTACTTTTCGACCCTCTCAACCCGAGGGAGCTGCAGGAGGTAGCGAAGCAGGTGATTCAGGACGCGGCGGCCCAGCTGTGGACCCAGGCGGCGGGCAGCATCGGCGCTATCGTGGGCAGGCACGGCAGCGGCAGTGGGACCGCAATCGTGCTCCTGCGCGGCCCGCTGCCGGGTTCGCCGCACTTCGAGGCCGAAGATCGCGAATGGGAGCGGTGGCTGCGGGACACCCTTTGCCAGTGGTTTGGTGGGCCTCAGCCGCAGCCTCCCCAGCCGCCCCAGCCGCAGGGGGCGCAGCGGCAACAGCAAGGGCAGGCTGCGCAGGAGCTGGGCAAGCGCAGCTGGGACACCCGCGACAGACAGCCTGACGATGTGCCGGACGCTGCGGCCTCACCCGCGGCCGCGGACAGGGCCGCACGGGGCCTGCCGGTGGCGGCTGGCGCCGCCGGTGGCCCTGATGACGCAGTAGCAGCAGTAGCAGCGGCAGTAGCGGCAGGCGCGGCAGTAGCGCCGCCTCAGCTCCAGGAGTTCGGGGTGCTGCTGGGCTCGTGCGCTGTGGCGGCGCCCACCGCCGGCATCGTGCTGGTCGAGTGCTGGACGCGTGCGCACGCGGCAGAGCTGGTGGAGCTGCTGGGGGAGACGACGGCGGCGCACGGTGGCGGCGGCGGCGGCGGCGGCGCGCCGGTGCGTGCCGCGGTGCTGCCTGTGGGGCTGCCTGGCGTCACGGCGGAAGTGCAGGAGGTGTGGGAGTCCGCGGTGATCAAGGTGGGTGGTTGCGTGGGCGTGTCATACCGACTTGGGCAGCTGGTGGCGTTGGAGGGGTTGCAGTTGCTGAGGGTCCAGCCGTTCCGCCGCCTGCTGCCCTGAGTTGTGCCGCCGCCATCGCCCTTGCCTAATGATCCTGGATTGAATCCTGTCTTCAAACCTGATCCTGTGCACCGCAGGCAATCCTGGCAACCGTCAGGCGGTCCGCGCCCACACCAGCGCATGCCGAGGCCGCGGCGGCTTACGGCACCAACGCCAACGCCGCCGCTAACGCCGTCCTGCCAGCAGCCGCTGCCGCTGCGGTGCGCGGCGGCGCGGCACTGGAGGAGGCGCCGGCTCGCATCGACGGCGCGCTGCTGGGGCGTCTGGACGCCCTGGTAAGGCTGGACATTGCCGTGCGGGGGCTGTGGCAGGACATGCAGTGCTGGAACCTGCGGGGCTTGGACAGCGAGCGGGAGGAGGCGGAGGAGGCGGAGGAGCTGGAGGAGGAAGAGGGCGGCATGGAGGCGCTGCTGGGACTGGAGGAGGACGCGGCGGAGGAATGGGCGGAGGAATGGGCGGAGGCGGAGGAGGAGGAGGAGCAAGAGGCGGAGGAAGGGCAGGAGGAGGTCGGTAACGAGGTCCTGCGGTTGGAAGAGGACGTGGAGATGGGCGTGGGGCAGGGCTTCGGTGGCTAGGTCTGTGGCGCCCTGTAGCGCTTGGTACGCAGTCGCCCCAGTGTGTGCGCAATGGCGGCTCAGGGCGAGGAGTCCTGTGCATGCGGAGGCTGGAGGGGGCTTTGTGCGAGGCGCGAGGCTTACGCATGGAGTGCAAAGCGGGGCTTGGCGTGAGATGGCGCCTACTGGCCCGTGTATGCCGGCTTTCGCGCGCGTGTGGGGCTGTGCAAGGAAGTTTGGCAGTGCTCATTGCCTGTGTACCGCAGGCGGGCAACAATTAGGTGCATGCTTGTCGCCATCGTCGTGCGCATGAATTGTTAGCTGTGGGCGAAGACGTGAGCTGCGTGCGGATGGTGACGCGTGGGCAAAAGGTGACGCGTGGGCAAAAGGTGACGCGCTGTAGTTGCGGACCCCGATGCGTGGCGGCACGATGTGTGCGTAGGGTCGGGCCTGCGTCATGCAGGATTGGGCATGGGGCACATGATTGTGTTACGTACACTGTCCTGTGTTGACGTGTGGAGTTGGTGTTGTGGAGTTGCAATCAATGTACTGCTTGGGTCGGTGTGGCATTGCATGGGCATCCCGTGCTGAGAGGCATGAACCTGAACTGACGGGGTGGAATGGTGCCGCCATTTGGACTGTGCGCCAGCTGGGCAGCAGTGCAGCAGGCCGGAGATGTCTTGGGGTGTGAGCGCGTGGGCGGCGAGGAGTCAGGCGTGAAGCAGGGGATATCACCCCGAGCAGCAGTGTTTCATTTGCGCAGGCATGGAGCGGGCGGGTGCAGCCAAGCTGCATGCCGTGCGGGCGTGCATGCAACGAACGTCATCCTGCGTCATCCTGCGCAAACTTCGAGTCAGCGGTTGCAGCCGGTTGTAGATCTTGGCACGATTTGTCGAGTGAAATTTCCAAGTTGAAGACGAAACGGAGCTAAACGGGAGCAGCGGGGCCATCGGGGGCAGGGCAGGTGCAGTCACGGCCTGGCGGGCGGGGCCACTTGCTTCAATTCAGGCCTGTTCAGGTCCGATACATAAGTACGGATCCACATCTATCACGCACGTCGCCTTCCTCCCCCGTTGTTAGCCATGCGGCGTCAGCAACGGCACCCATAGGTAGGCGGGTCTAGCCCTAGGCCACGAGCCACGCCACGAGCCACGCCACGAGCCATTCCCCATCTCGGACAAGAAGAGGTGTCTTTCCAGCGCGGCTGGAAAAGGGGGCCGAGTCCCCGTCACGTCTCCCGTCTGAGGCCGAAGGTATGTCGAAACTACCTCATCTCCCGGACATAGCCGGGGTCGGTTTGAACAGGCACAACCAGCCCTATGCCCAGTCGCGTCCAGCTTTTCAAGCACAAGCACAGCGCCACGACGTCCTGTAGCCGCAACACTCCGCTAGCTGCTGCGGCCTACTGCCGCACACCGTGTTGTGCTCGCCGCGGATTCCCCATCTCGGAAAAGAAAGCGGGCGTGGCGGTTGGCCATGGGCGACTCCTCGGCTCGCTCCCAGACGAGGCTTGAACATGACAATGAGACGCAATCTCAGCTGTACCACCAGGGATTAAGACTCGGTATAACTGCACCGCAGCTCAAGCGCGCAATCCGGCGGTGATGAGGCCCGCAGGGGGGAAACGCCAAGCCAACGAAACGACGAGCCCGCCGACCGAAGCGAGACGCAGTCCCTGTCGGCCCATACATATTAGTTGACACAACGACAACAAACACAAACTGATTCAAGTCAGCCAGCAAGTCAGCCAAGACACAGGCCGAGCGAGCCGCGCCTGAGTTTTTTTTACACCAGCATAATGCCGTCCATGCGGCGCCTGTCAACATTAACAAGCAGAAAGGAGGCTCGGGACCAGGAGGAGCTCGAGGCGCTCCGCACCAGCTTTTTGGTAAGATGACGGAGTGCGGCGTGGCGTCAAGGGCGCGCGCGACATCAACCGCGCGTCCCAGACTCGTTCTACATCAAAGCAACGAACAGTGAAAATCGTTTGCAAGGAGTGCGGCCGGCTTCGTGTCTGGACTGCCCTATCACCGCCCGGTCATCCCGTTGGGAGCGTAGCCCGCACGCCCGCAGCTTCCATGTTCACCGTCGCACTTGCGTAACCTTTAAACGACATGCCGACGGGTCGCCTCGCCCGTGGCTGGTCCCGGACTTTAAGGTCACTTTATTTTGCTTTTCCGAACCCCCCCCCCCCCCGTTTCCCTTCCGTTTCCGGTGCCGCCGAATGGCGCGCGCGCGTGCGCAGGGCGCGCTGCTGGGCCCCGGGCGGCAAGCGCCCACGCCGCAGCAGGTGCTGTCCAGCGGGCGGCAGGAGGTCAGGGCGCGCGCCGAGGCGTTCTGCAACGACGGCTTGGCGCACTGCGCCTTTGCGCTGCACCACCGCGCCTCCGACGTGCGCGTGCAGTTCGGCGGACATGCTGGGCGGGATGCGGAAGGCGGCGGCGACGGAGACAGGCCCGCCGGCGGCGAAAGCAATAACGGGGACGGCCTCCTCGTTGATTACATGCCCGTGGCGGGGCGCTGGCACGAGGTGTCGCTGCTGACGGAGGCGGAGGATTCCGCTCGGTGCGTCATTGTGCCTCCCCACCGCGACGGCGGCGGCAAGCCACAGCAGCAGCTGACGCACAAGGCGCTGCAGCCGGCGGCAGCTGCAGCATTCGTAGGTGGCCCCGCCGCCGGCGGCAAGGACGGCAGGGCGCCCCAGCAGCAGCAGCAGCAGCCCCCAGCGCCGCGAGCCATGCTGCTGCTGGACCAGCTGCTGGGCGAGTCCCCTGCCTGCTGGGTCGGCGGCGGCGGCGGCAGCGGCGGCGGCAGCGGCGGCGGCAGCGGCGGCGGCAGCGGCGGCGGCGCAGCCCTCTTCAGCACCACCGGGCGCCGCCGCGCGAGCCTGATGGCTATCAGCAGCAGTGCAGCTGTCGGTGCCGCCGTGGGCGATTGCAGCGGCAGCGGCAGCGGTGGTGGCGGAAGGCGCAGCATGGATGAGGGCTCTCCCGCAACGGCGGTCGGCGGCGGCGGTGGCGGAAGGCGCAGCCTGGACGAGAGCTCCTTCGCGACGGCGGCCGGCTACCGCCGCGCCCGCCGAGGCTCTGCAACTGGCGAGGACGCACTATTTGGCTTGCTGCCCGCCCTGCCGCCGGTCTCGGAGCATCCGCAGCGGCGGCCGCTGGATGCTTCCAGCATGGGCGGCAGCAATGCCATCAGCAGTAGCCCCGTGCCGCTTTCCAGCAGCCACTCGGCGTCCGTCCACAAAGCATCGGGCGCGCTGGACGCATGCCGCAGTTGCATTAGCAGCAGTAGCCAGCTGCCGCCATCATCATCAGCGGCAGTAGCAGCAGCGTGGCCATCCTCCGCATCGGCCTTTCCATGTGCGCCGGAGAGCAGCAGCGCCTCATGCGTCAGCAGCAGCAGCTTCTACAGCAGCGGCACGGGTGCGGGTGTGGCGGCGGCTGCCGGCGGTGGCGGTGCGACGGCGGCGGCGGGCTCGATGCGCTGCCGGTGGGCGACCGGCAGCACCAGCAGCAGCACTGCGGCAGCGCCGCCGCCACCGCCGCCGCGCGCTTCCTCACTGCGCCCTGATGGTGCTGCAAAACTGGCGGCCAGCGCCAGCATTGGCAGCGGCGGCAGCGCAGGCGGCGGCGGCGGCTCGGGCCACCAGCAGGCGGCGGCGCCGGCGGCGCTGCTGACGGCGGCGCTGCCGACGGCGCTGCCGACGGCGCCGCCGACTGCGAGCCCGCCGCCCGCCGCACAGAAGCCCCGCAGCAGCATGGTGTTCCTCGCGGCCTACGGCAGCGGCTCCGACTACTGCTCCACGGGCGGCGGCGCCGTTCCCGGAGGCAGCAGCAGCGCTGTGACGGAAGAAGACAGCTGGCGCAGCACTGGCGGCAGCAGCGCGGTAGCCAGCAGAGGCACGCATTCGGGCGCGGGCGGGGTAGCGCAGAAGCTGCATCAGGAGCTGCATCAGGAGCAGCGGGCCCATCTGAAGAGCCGCCGCCAGGAGATGGACGGCAGCGGCGGTGACGAGGACAGCGATTGTAGTGATTCCGAAAGCGACGAGGAGGGGCGCAGGGGCGCTGGCAGTGGCGGCATCGTGGCAGATCAGGGCCAAGCATCAGCGCAGAGTGGAAGCGCAGCCACAAATAGCATGAAAGGCAGCAAGGCCAGCGGCATCAGCAGCGGCGGGCGGACGCTGCTGGAGCAGGGTGGCAAGGCTGTCGAGGCCAGCTGGCGCAGCTTCAGCGCGGGCGTGACGGCGCTGCGGGCGGCGGCGGGTACGGCGGGGCGGCTGGGTACGGCGGCAGTCATGGAGCCGCCGGCTCATCCGGCACCAGTGGGGCCCGGCACACGCATGCTGCTCGCCAACCGGCGGTCCCGGCGCGCGTCCAACGCCGTGCTGCCCTACCCCTACGAGCAGACGAGCGCTCTGCTGGCAGCAGGCGACGGGGGCGGCAGCAACCTAACCGCCGGTTATCCGCACCGCAGTCCAAGCGGCGCAGCCGTGGCCGCAGCTGCGGGAGCTGCTGCGGCTTCATCGGCCGCCGCAGTAGCCGCCACGCCATCGACAGCAGGATCCACGCGCCAGCAGGCGCAGCCCATCATTGGGGGAAATGGCGGCGGGCTTGGGGGGATGCTGGGCTCCAACAGTCGCCCAGCCTCGCCGGCGGTGCCGCCGCCGGCAACAGCAGGTCATGTCCCGCCGCTGCCGTGCCGGACGCACACACGGCGGGCGTCGCTCGACGAGTCCTGGCTCGCCGCCAGCCGCCTGCTGAAGCAGCCTGCTGCTGCTGGGGCGGCAGCAGCTGGGGCTGGGGCCAGCGCCGGGGCGGCGGCATGGGACAGGGTGGGCGGCGGCGGCGGCGTGGGGCAGCAGCCGCACTCGACGCTGGGCGTGTGGTCACCTTCGCACCTTCCTGGGGCACAGTTGCATCCGCCGCAGCCCCGGCGTGGAAGCCTGGATATCGCGCGAAGCGGCGGCGCAGGCGGCGCAAGCTGTGCGGGTGCCTCTGGTGCCGCCAGCTCGGCTCAGCTGTGCCAGCGGGCGCAATCGCTGAGGAGTCGGGCGGCAGGCGTCGCCAGCAGTCCTGCAAACAATGCCTCGCCCGCGGTGGCGGGGGTGGCGGGAGTGGCGGGGGCTGTGGCAGATGCGATGGATGCCCGTCAGCCCACACCTGCTGCTGCACCTGCAGCGGCCAAGTTGGGCGGCGTCTTCAACCGCTTCGTCCACAATTTGACGCATGTGCTGCAAAGGCGGCACTCCAAGCACGCATGACCAATTAAACATCCCACTAGCGCACATTTTGCGACAGTGGAGAGGGGGCACAACAACTCACCCGCTTGTTTCGTTGGGGAAAGTTGTCTAGACAGAGATTGCGCGGGAGGGATCATCTACGCTGTGTAGACGCCGGGGGCCTAAAGCCATCTACAAGATACGAGCACTGGGTCACGGCACGCCAAGCACGCATGATGAATTACACATCAGCTGTGAACGCACTATGCTGCTTGCTGGTTAATGCTTAAGGTGCCGCTTGTTTCATCGGGGGGCTGTGCACGGTGCACGTATGGCGCAGCCTGGCAATATGGCTGCAGTACAGTGAATTGTGAGGGGTACCAAGTTGCCCTTGCATGCGTGCTAGGATTTACTCAGCGTACATGTCTCATTCATCAACACTACCGGGCGCGTGCTAGCTAGCTCTAAAGGGAGGGGAAGGCCGCGGGAAGGCCGCACACGCGGCAGGTGCGTGACTCCACGTGTGCGCGCTGAGGACGTGGTGAGGGACTGAGGGTTACAGGCAAAGGGCGGGGCAAGTTCGCGAAGACTGTAGTGTGAAGTGTACTGCCCCATAAGAGCTGAGGCGCAAGGCATGAGTGCACGGCTGGCATTACTATGTACGCGCCGGAGTTACTGTAGCGAATCGCTGCTGACTACCGTACGTTTATCTGATCATCACGCACCCCTGGAAAAAAACAATTGTTTTCGCACCACGCACCCCAAAACCGGCAACTATTTCTCATCACGCACCCCACGGTGCGGCAACTTTACAGAACCACGCAGCCGTGAAATTGCGTGGTTTGAGCCCCAAGTGTGCGTGTGTGGGGCGCAAGTGTTGCTAGCCAACGCAGTGTCACTGTCTTCCATGCAATGCGTGCTGTCACCGCCGCCGCCCCAGCCCCGGCCCCGTCCCAACAACCTAGATTACGGCCAGAAACATGGTCCCCGAGGGCAGTACAGATGTTAAGATCGACACTTCAGTGCTGAATGTCGAATAGAACGCATAAGAGCGCGATCCTTGGCGATTTGGCGATTTTGGCGACACGGCACGCCCAAACCGGGTATTTCTGCGCAACCACGCACCCCCCCAAAACATTTTATTTCCCACCACGCACCACCCCCTCAAGTGCGTGGAATTGCAGCTTTTTGGGAAATTAATTAATAATGTGCGCGGTGATATCCTGAAGGTACGGTACGTACTGCCAGGACTGCCGCAACGTCTGGCTTCCCGTCCGTTTGCCGTTTCGCAAGCACTCATTTAACAGGACTGTAGTTTGCATTCCTCACGCGCCGGGTGCCCGGCCAGGGCGTGGTGAGAGTAAAAGAGAGTATCATGAGCATGCAGATCTATCCCCACATGCACACAGCACGCACGCCCGGCACTCTCAGCCATCGAGTGCTGTTCACCATGTTTCGCCTGGCCGTTGGCCTTCAGACAGCCGCTGCAACCTTTCTGGCATGGCTATTCCCCGCTCCAAGTCCGCAACCTCCTGCGGGCCGTCATGCCCGGCGGCCAGCCAGTCCCCTGAACCACCGCGCTCCCCACCGGCCCAGCAGCATAACAATCGACACACCGTCACAGCCCCCAACCATCATTGTTTTTAGCTTGCCTCGCTCCAAACCACGGCAGCCTCGAACCTGCCTCCCGCCCAATCGCGAATAATGCGCCATCATCCGCCAGCCGTCACGTCTATTCGCGCTGTATCCAGCACCCGGGTCCAGGGCACCCATGCGGGACCACCGCATCACTCACTGCGTATGTGTAACGCGCCCAACTGTACACGTGCGCATCGTGCACGCCCCGCACGACAAACGGAGTGTGCATGCACGCATGCACGTCAGCAGGCGCCCCGGCGCAGGCACCCGGCAACTTGGTGCGGCCTCTACCGAATCCTATACCCTCCCGCCCGCCCGCACCGGCGCACCGCACCGCACCGCACCGCGGCTGCCCCTTTCATGGGGGCCGACGACGCTCGCCGTCTCCAACTCCTCAAACGCAAATCCTCAAGCCGAGCCGCTCCCGCCCTTCCTGACCCCGCCCACGATCGCTCTTGCCATGTCACGTGCCCCGCTGTGCCCCGTGCCCGTCGGGCACTGCCACGTCCAACACGGTGACGTACAGCAGCCCGCATCTGCGGCTGCGCTGCAACTTTTCCTTGCAGCGCTGATGTTTCCTTACGATATTGGTTCAGAGTCAAGCCCCGTGCCCCTCCCATTCTCGCCGCCGCCGCGCTCCTCACTCCGCGGCGCGCTTGTACTCCCAGGCCTGGCGGCACATGGGGCACTTCTGCTCCGCCGCCGAGGACAGCCACTTCTGGATGCACTGCAGGTGGAAGGCGTGCTGGCAGGCGCCCCACACCACCGGCGAGTCGTCGCCGGGGTACTTGCACTCGGGCGGGCAGCCGTCAAAGGGCGCGCGGCAGATGCCGCACACGTCGTCCGCCTCCCACGTCCACGCTGCCACCGCGTGCCACTTCTTCACCTTGATCTCGAACGCCATGGCTCAGCAGCAGCTCGGGGCCCCGCCGCGCCGCCCCGCGCGTGCACCCGCGCCGGTGCGCGAGAGGGGAAGCAGAGGGGCGCAGGGGGGCCTTTGCCCGTGTGCCCTCGCGGCCGCGGCGTCGCACGTGGGTGGATGGCTGTGTGGGTGGGGCGCGGGAAAGGCGTGCAGAGCGGGCAAAGCTGGAGGCAAATGCACAGCGATGGGCTCTCCAGTCTTCCCTTCCGTCATCAACGCATGTTTTGATGGCGCAAGCAATTAAAGACGACAGGCCGTGGCCCCCTTTCAACCAGTGCAGCTCCGGGTTTCATGGCACGCGCGCTTCCACTAGGAGCTTAACAATTCTCACCTTTGTCCGCTTATAGCTGGCTGCGCGGACAGGGGCTCACAGAGACCAGAGCGGCCCAGCAAGTTTTGGCGGGGACCACGTCGCGGGTACTGCGGTTCTGGGCAATTTATACTTTGTTATAATCCACGTGATAGCTTGAAAGCAATGCACTGGTTTCGGTGCAGAATACAGTGCGACCGGAGCGGAGGACGCAAGCAACACCCTCTTTGCGGGACGGGCGGCGTACCAGGCGTAATTTTTAAGGTGCAATACTATGGATTGTTGCGGGCAGCTAGCTGCTGCGTTTCCGGTCCTCGTCCAAATGGCCAAATCACCGTGGATGCGCGGGCGCACCTCTCCAAAATTTGTCGGCGGCCTTCGCACGCGTACACATTTAATCAACACACTGCAAATGATGTTCTGGAAGGGCATTTGGACTGCAACGAAGCTTCAAAGACCTTTTTCGACACGCGACCCAAACTCTAGCCTAAATGAAGCCTGATTTAAAGACTGGCGTTCCAACGGTCTCGCCTTGGTGCGGTTTCGTCGACGGTACACTGGGAGCCCTTGCGGCTTGAGAGCTTCGGCGACGATTCCCCGGCGTCCCCTCTCGACATGTCGCTGCCAGGAGAGCTGCGCGTGCCTGACGAGTTTGACGCACAATGCGATGGCCCCGCCTGCCGCGGCGGCTTCGCGGGCAAGCTCGACATCGCGGCATTACTTGAGGAGCAGCTCAATCTGCCGGAGGGCGTGGACTGCCTGGATGGCGACCCAGCAGTGCTGGTGAGTGCCTGGCCTGAGGAAAGCGGTCGCGTTTCGCGGGGCGAGGGAAGCCAGGCCGCAAAAGTCGAGACGGGTGCACTTTTTAACGGAGCCACGTCAAACAAAGTATCTGGGGCCGGTGGTTGACTTTGGGGTGCCCCCAGGCCACACAATCCGGGGTTGCCCGCGCGTCCATGCCTGCCGCATGCCTTGCAAAGGCCCCGCCTGCCCATACAACGCGGGCCGTCGGCGTCCCAGCGCGCGGCCTGGAAACCCGGCCCGCAACGCACCCCGCCCCCCCCTCCGCATCGTCTCAGCCCCTCCACCCCCTCCCGCGCCCAACTCTCGCGGCAACCCCCCACCGTTGACCCCGGTCAAACTCCAGGACCAGCTGTTTGACCTGGCGCGCGCCAAGTCGGAGCCGGCGCTGGGCGCGCACGCGCTGCGGCCGGTGCGCGACCCCTTCAAGGACCACCTGCTGGCCTGGCTGCACGCCGCGGAGGCCTTCCACCCCGAGGCGTTCGCGGCGATGCAGGTGCGTGTGGGAGTTTGTGGGAGTGTGTGGGAATGTGTGGGCGTGCGTGGCAGCGACGACGGCGACTGGGGCCGCGGCTAGCGCGCGGCGGCTGGGGCCGGGTGAGCGGGAGCAATGCTGGCGAGCCGGGTGGCGGGCCAACCGGTGTTGGGCCAACCGCGTTCTGCGGTAGCTGCGAAAATGACGTGCGCCAGTGCCAGCAGTGCAGCCCGCGGCGCACGCCGCGCGACGGCGCTCCCCGAGTCCCGAACCCCCCACGCGCCCTGCCACCTGCCTCCTGCCTCCTGACTTGCTCGCGCTCTCCCTCTCCCGCAGGATGTGTTGCTGGTGGCGGGCAGCGTGCTGGGCGCGGCCTCACTGGCGCTGAACGCGGTGGCGGTGTGGGTGAGCGCGGCCATGCGGGAAGGGGCGGGCGGGGTGGTGGTGGTGGTGGGTGGGTTGCCTTTCGCGGCTGTGCGGGAGCAGCAGGCGCAGGCGGAGGAAACGGGGCCCGTGCGGACCCCACGCGACTCCAGGGCCGAGCAGGGCACCTCAAAACGGGAACACGCCTCTGCACCCACAACTGCGCACCTGCCTACCGCACCCGCCCTGAACCTGCCCCTGTCCCTGTCCCGTCGGCCCCTGCTACTGCCGCCGCCGCCGCCCGCCGCGCGCAGTGCTTCTGGCAGCACGGCTGCACGGGCGTGGCCATAGCCGGCCTGGTGCTGCTGCTGGCGCACTACCCCGCCACCGCCGCGCTGCTGGCGGCGCAGCTGAAGGGCCACCACCGCGCCACCGCCTGGCTGGCGGTGCCGCTGTACGACGCGGCTGCGGCGGCGGCGCTGCCGCCGCTGCAGCGCCGCTGGCGCCGCTGGGCGGACCGGCGGCGGCTGTTCCGCCGCTGGCCGCGCCTGGCGGAGGCGGAGCTGTGGCTGTGGCAGTACCGGGCGTTGCGGCAGGTGTGCGCGCCGGGCAGGCAGGGGGCGGATGGGAGCAGAGGTGGCTGGGATGGAGCCGGCGGTCCAAGGGGGGCTGCGCTTTGCGCCGGTCTTCATCAGGGGACGGGGCGGGGTGAGCCGGGTGGGTGGCAGCGGCGTGTGGGTTTCCGGGGCAGGGCTGCAGGCGCGGGGGCGGGCTGGGGTCGAGTCACGGGCGCGCGCCGCGCCGCTGCTTGGCGGGCTGTGTGTGTGCGTATGGCTGCTGACCCTGCTCGCGCGTGCCATGCCACGGCGGTTCACATGGCGGCTCGCGCCCTCCACCCACCGGCCGCAGGTGGTCATGGCTCTGCTGCACGCGCTGCCCATCGCGGTGCTGATGGTGGTGGGGCTGGCCTCCCAGGGGAGCACCGCCGCCACGCCGCTGCCGGGCTGGCAGGTGGGCGTGTGCGCGGCGGCGGCGGCGGCGGCCGCGGCGGCGGCGGCGCTGTGGCTGGGCGAGGCGGCGCTGAACGCGCGCTGGGGTGGCCAGATGAGCCTGCTGTCGTACGTGGGGCTGGCGCTGCGGCTGCGGGGGAGCAAGAAGCTGCCGTACGAGTGGCAGGTGCGTGCGTGCGTGTGCACGTGTGGTTTGTTTTGTGCAGCAGCGGGTGTTTTGGGGTGTGAGGTTGGGGCCTAATGGCGCGTGAAAATGCGCAGTGCCATCGGGCCGTCGATTAGGGCCTCGATGGGAAGGCTGGATGCTTTCTTACGCGCTTGCTCACGTCCCCGCCCCGCCCCTCCGCTCCTTTTCACCTCAACTCCACACACACACACACCCTCAGTCCCAGCTGGCGGAGCAGCGGCTCAACATAAAGCCCGACGCGCCCGACTTTGTGGAGCTCAGCCGGCTGCAGCGGTGCCAGGTAGGGGGGTTGGTTTTGGGAATGGAAGGGGGACGAGCGCTGTCATAGGACCACCGGGCGGCGGCCGCGCAAAGGCTCCAGAGGCCACTGGCTGTGCGGATACGGTACTGCTGCTCAGTTGCGCTGTGCGTAGCAGGTGTAGCGGGTGGCGGGTGCGGCTGCGCAACTGCGCGGTACGCCGATGGCGGACTCACAGGTTGCCGCCGCGTCTCTCTCTCGCACTGCCTGCCTGCAGATCCTGCGCCTGGCGCTCATGCGGCCGCACTTCACTGTCAGCAACGCCGCCACCCACCCGCGCCCGCCGCCGCGCGTGGCGCACCGCAAGTCCTCCGCGGCGGGCGGTGCGGCAGAGGCGGGCGGCGGCGCAGGGCGGGGCGCGGGGGCCGAGGGGCGGGAGCTGGAGGTGGGCTGCTGGCACGCCGCCACGGGCCACCCGGCCTGCGGCCGTGCCGTGGCGGGCTGCGGCGCGGCCATGCTGGCGCTGCGTGCGGCTTTCGCGAGGGTGCCCGGTTGTGGGTGAGTTGGGAGGTGGGGAGTTGGAGTCCTTGGGGGTGCTGTGTACAGCTGTTTGGTCTAGCCCGTGCCGGCGACCCCGTCACCCTGTCTCACACACTGCGTACACAATCCGCCGCAGGGCGATGTGCGCCCCCCGCGCCGCGCCGCGGCGGCGCGGCTCCGGCAGCGGCTCCGACAGCGACTCGGACAGCGACGGCCGCCGGCCGCAGGCGCCGCCCTCGGCCTGCCTGCTGCTCACCACCAAGGGCGCCGTCAAGGCGGCAGTTGAGCTGATGGAGGGGCCCCTGGCGGCGGCGCGCTACAGCCTCATGGCCCACGCCCGCCCCGCCACCGGCAGTAGCAGCGCAGGCGGAAGCGGGGGCGGCGGAGTGGGCGAGGGCTCGGGGGCTGGGGGCCCGGCGGGCGCAGCAGCAGCAGGTACCGCAGGAGCAGTAGCAGGGGCCGAGGGCGCCCCCAGCGGCGAGTTCGGCGTCAACCTGGTGTCCTTTGTGGACGCCGCTGCGTGCAAGTGCGTGCTGCGCACGAGTGTGTTTGCGGGGTAGGGGTGGGGGGCTTGCAAGGATGTTGCACGAAGTGCAGCAGGGGACAAAGCGGGGCATGTGGTATCCATTCGGGGGGCCTGCGGCCTGTAGTCGGCCCGGGCAGTCCCCTCCCTCCCCTCCTTGCCCGCCTTTCCACTTCTTTACCTTCTTAGCCTCGCAACAGCGTCATTCACGCGCTGCTGCTTCCCCATGCTTTCCGGTCTTCTCCCGCCCCCCTGTCATCATCATCTCGTCTTGATTAATCATGCATGGGACCCCCAGGCACTGCTGCAAGCTGCTGGACATGGTGGTGCGCCAGGGGTTGCAGTCGCTGGTGCTGTGCGACTCCAAGCTGCCGGTGAGGCCGGGGGTGGTGGGGGCAGGGTTGGGGGTGGTGAGGACGGGGTTGGGGTTGGGGTTGGGGTTGGGGGCGGGGGTGGGGGCGGGGGTGGGGGTGGGGGTGGGGGTGGGGGTGGGGGTGGGGGTGGGGGTGGGGGGGCGTCCGGGGGGACAGGGCGCCCCTGCTCCTCTTAGCCTTCTTTTATCCGTTGAACCCTACATTATCAACCCCCTCCGCCCCCGCCTCCGCCTCTACCCGCCTGTCTCCGCCCGCAGCTGGACTTCTTCGGCGTGCTGACCGGCTACCTGCCCAGCCCCGCCTGCGTGCTGAGCAAGCTGGTGCTCAAGGACGTCATGGGCTCCGGCAGTGAGTGCTGGATTGGGGGGGGGGGGGGGGCTGCGGGGGGCGATGGGGGGGGGTCGAGGTGGGTGGCGGGGCGGGGCGGGTGGCGGGTGATGCGGCGGGGGCCCGGGGCCGGTTGGCTGTGGCAATTTTGTGCAGCGGGCCAACTTCTGCGGACGGCCCCTACCCCCACCCCCGCGGAGCCCCGCCACGCCCCTAGCCTCGCACCCCACCCCATCCCCTGTGCATTCGTGTGCCCATGCATCGCCGTGCCCTTAGTACCCTGCGACCGCGTCCGGCCAGCCCTTAACCTGCTTTATTAGCCATACTATTAGGAGCACTATGCATGGGGTGTTGTATGGGGTCTTTGTTCCTATGCGCGCCACGCCTAACCGCGCCTGCTTCCTCGCATTGCTTTGCATGTGCGGCCGGTCCCTGCGTGGCGTCTGCGCGCCTGTGCGCGTAGGTGAGTCCTCCCGGGTTTAGGAAAGGCGTGCAGCCTCAAACGTTCGCGGCACAAGCACGAGACTTTCGGACACACAACAAACAACAAAGACTGCTGCCTACGCGCACACGCGCCTACTACTTTCTCACTGCGTTTTATACCAAGTAGATTTAGATATAGCCAACACCAAGAGGGACACCGCGGCGGGCTCTGGCGCCGGACAAGAGGAAGCACCGACGGTCATCGGTACGGACGCCTCCACGCCTGCTGTCTACGCCACTACACTTCTTTGTACCATCTTTGCTACCCCCACCCCTCAACCTTTCCACCCCGTGCGCCCTGCACCGCGTTTCCAACCACCCTCTGCACCCCCGCCCACCCCCGCCCACCCCCGCCCACCCCCGCCCACCCCTGCCCACCCCCGCCCACCCCCGCCCACCCCTGCCCACCCTGCCCGCCCTGTCACCCCGCAGTCAGCACGCTGTGCATGCTTTGTGACGCGCTGTCCGCCAACTGCTCCGTGACGCGCCTGGACCTGTCCAACAACCAGCTGTGGGGTGTGCGCGGCGCCAAGGAGCTGCGCGCCATGCTGCGCCGCAACGGCGGCCTGCGCACGCTGCTGGTGCCCTTCTGCAACATCGCCTCGCCGGGTAGGGGAGGGTGGTGGGGTCGGTGGGGTTGGGTTGGGTGGGCTGGGGTCGGTGGGCAGATTGGGCTGGGGCTGGTGGGCCGGGGCTGGGGGTTACATTCATCATTAGTTAAGGAAGTGGGGGTGGGGGTGGGGATTGGGAGTGCGTGGCGTGCAGGGGAGTGGGGTTGGCGGGTTGCGGGTATCGTGGGATGGCTGGGCCTCACGCGCCCGCGCCGCCCTCACGCGCCCGTGCCGCCCTTTCATGCGTCCTCCCTCCGGCCCGCCCACGCCCCTGCCACACGCGCCGCCCCTCCTTGCCGCAGGCGCCATCGAGATCCTCAAGGGCGCCGCCGAGAGCGCCACCCTGGCCGTCATCGACCTCAGCCAGAACCACGTGGGCGACGACACGCCCGACTGGGCGGACCTGTACGCCGCGCCGGCGGCGGCGGGAGCAGCAGCTGGGGCGGGAGGCCCGGGAGGAGGAGCGGGAGCGGCAGGAGGCGGCGGCCCGCGCAACTGCGTGATGCGGGAGATCGACCTTTCCTTCAACTGGGTGCAGGTGCGGCAGGGGCGGGGCGGGGCAGGCGTGGGGGGAGGGGTCGGCACTGGGACGCGTGGCGCTTGCTGGGATACCGGTACAAAAACGCATGCGCCGTGCCGGCGGCACACATGGGTGTCGACCAACACCAATGTGTCTGTGCTCACTCACTCCCCGCCACCGTGTCTGTCTTCCGCCTTCCGCCCGTTCTCAGGAGTCGCTGGCGGCCTGGACGGCGGCGCTGCTGGAGGTGTTCCCCACCCTCAGCCGCCTGCTGCTCAACCACAACTCGGACGTGGCCGCCAGCCGCGTGGTCAGCCGCGCCGCCACGCCCCGCACCATGACGCCCCGCACCCTCACGCCGCGCACGCTCACGCCCTCGCACCTGCGCCCCGCCAGCGTCACCGCCAGCGTGGCGGCGGCGGGCGTCGCCGCCGCCACGGCGGCGCTGCAGTCGCCGGCGGCGCTGCAGAAGGCGCCCAGCTCGAGTATGCTGTCGCCCACGGTGTCGGAGCGGCTGGCGGCGCTGCCGATGGCGGGCGGCATCGGCGGCGGCGGCGGCAGTGGCGGCGGCATGCTGGCCATCCGCCAGAGCAACTACAGCGTCGCCAGCGCCGCCGACTGGCAGAACCAGCTGCACTCGCAGTACGGCGGCGCGCCGCCGCTGCCCGCGTGGGCAACGGCGGTGGGCGGTGGTGGTGGCGGCGGCGGCGGCGGCGGCGGCGCGGGTGACGCGCCGGGTCGCAGCCGTGGGCAGCACCTGATCACGCACCTGGAGCTGTACACACTCAACCGCGCCGCCAGCCGGGGTGCTGGCGGCGGCGGCGGTGCCGGCGGGCCCAGCTCCTTCGGCGCCGCCACCGCGCTGCTGCGCCGCAGCCTGGCGCGGGCCTCTGGCGGCTTCCTTGGCGTGGCGCCACAAAGCGGCGGCGGTGGCGGAGGCGGCGGTGGCGGCGGCGGTGGCGGAGGCGGCGGCGGCGGCGGCGGCCTGTCGGGGTCGCTGGGCAAGATGGCGGCGCGGATGATCTCCGCCTGGACCACCAAGCGCAGCAGCAACTGCGGCGGCGGCGGCGGCGGCGCCAGCGGCGCGCTGGTCAGCAGCCACGGCGGCAGCAACCACCTGCTGTCGCAGAGCACGGCGCCGCTGCTCAGCTCGACGACGGGGCCGGCGGCTGCCGCCGCCGGTCGGCCCGCCAACAGCCTGTGGGTGGCGGTGGCGGCGATGGAGCGGTTGGATCTGCGGGGGCTGCCCTTCCCGGCCTGGTGGGCGCGGTCCGCCGCCAAGCCGGCATCGGTCATGATCGATGACTCACAGGTGTACGACGACGGCGCCGGCGGCGGTTGCGGCGGCGGCCCGCTGGCGATGGAGCTGCCGCTGGGCGTGGCGCGGCTGCTGGAGGCGGGGCTGTCGCAGGGGATGCTGGTGGTGGACCTCACGGTGAGGCGGGGCTGTTGGGATGAGAGGTGTAAAGCGCCACAAAAAGATACTTCAACATGGCAACGTGGCGCGAGCAAAGTTGTGCAGGCGGGCTCGGGGGGGGGGGGCGCTGCATTGCCTCGTGCGGCGGCTGTCACTGCATGCGGCGTGGCGCCGCTGGCCCTGTCGTCAACGCGGGCGCTGCCTTCACCTGTATGCATATGTGTGCGTGTGTGGCCGCCCGCCCACCCTCTCGCTGCCGCCCTCCTCCTCGCTGCCGCCGCAGAGCCCCGAGCTGCGCTCCGCCAGCCACTGCGTGCAGCTGGCCGCTGTGTACCTGGCGCTGCAGCACGCCACGCACATCACCATCTCCAACGCGCCGCGCGCCGGCGGCCCCGGCGCCGGCCCCACCTCGCTGGCCGCCGCGCAGCAGCAGCAGCTGCAGCAGCAGCACCAGCTGCAGAGCCTCATGGCGGCGGCGGCGCTCAACCCGCTGGCGGGCGGCGGCGCCGGCGCCAACCTGGCGCTGCTGCGCTCCTCCACGTCGTCGTTCGCGCGCGCCAATTCAGGCATGGTGGGCTTTGGCGGCGCGCTGTACGGCACCGCCGGCGGGCGGCTGCACTCCGAGACCGGGCAGTACACTGGCGGCGGCGCCGGCCCGCCGCAGCTGCTGTCGCCGCGGTACGTGCCCGTCGCCGGCGGCGGCGCCGCCATGCGCACCTCCGCCTCCGCCAACGCGGCGGCGGCGGCGGCGGCCGTGCTCGCAAACGGCGCCGGCGCCGGCGGCCCCGGCCACCTCACGACGTCCGGCTCCTTCCGCGGCGGCGCGGGCGCCGCCGGCGCGGCGGCGGCTCTGGCGGGGCAACTGACGTCCCCCGGGCTGCTGCCCGCGGCGCTGGCGGCGCCGCCGCCGCCGGCGGACGGGACCGCCGCCACGGCGGCCTGGCTGGCCGCCGGCGGCGCGAGCAGCCGCCTGTCGCAGGCCCGCCGCGGCGCAGAGGCGGCGGCCGCGGCCGCCGGCGGCGCCGCTGGCGGCGGCGGCGGCGGCGTCAACATCACCAGCATCAGCAGCCTGCACCGCTTCGCCATGCAGCGTAGCGGCAGCAGCTTCACCAACAGCGGCGCCGGTGGGCAGGTGCCGCCGGGCGGCCTCATGGCGGCGGGCGCCGCCGCCACGCTGGCCGCGGAGCGCGCGGCGGCGGCGGCGGCGGCGGCGGGCGGTGCGCCGCTGGCGGCGCCGCCGCCGGCGGTCCGGAACGTGACGCAGCCGCCGCATGCGGCGCACCACGTGGCCGGCCCCATGCCGCCGTACATGTTCCACAGCCACCACGTGATCGGGCCCGGCGGCGGCGGCGTCCCCATGCCCCCGGTGCCCGCCGGCCTGAACCCCTACCACACGCCGGCGCCCTGGTACCTGGGCAGCGACGGTGGCAGCGGCATCTACAGCGGCGCCGGCGCCGCCGCGGGCAGCAGCGGGATGCCGGCGTGCCTCATCCCCGGCAGCTCCGCGCTCGTGCGGGACCAGCGGGTCCCCGCCTGCGGCGGCCCCGGCGGCCCCGGCGGCCCCGGCGGCGCAGCCGCCCCGGGCTGCAGCGAGGCAGCCGCGGAGGCGGCAGCGGCGGCCCACGGCGCGCCGCCGACGGCGGCTCCGGCTGACGGAGCCAGCGGCCATGACGGCAGCGGCGGCGGTGGCGGTAGCGGCAGCGGCGCCGCCTCGTCGCCGGGCATGGCGGCGGCGGCCAGCGGCGCGCTGTCGGCGCCGCTGGTGACGGTGGGCCTGCCGCCGTCGCGCCACGACGCCAAGGCGGACGGCGTCGGCGGCGCCACCGCCGCCTCCTCCGCGTCCATCAGCATGCAGATGCCGTCGGCCCTGGCGGCGACGGCGGCGGAGCGGCGGCGGCAGCGGCAGCGGCCGCGCGGCGGCCACCTCGAGGGCGTCGCCACCGGGCTGTTTGTGATCGGCGGCTCCAGCCGCGGCGCCGACGGCAGCGATTCCGACGGCGACGGCGCCGGCGGCGCGGGTGGCGGCAGCGAGGACGCGAGCATGCACGGGGAGGGCACCGGCACCGACCCCGGCGGCGACACGGGCGGCGACACGGGTGCGGAGGATGCGGAGGCGGATGGCGGCGCCGCGGCTGCGGCGCGGCGCGCGCGCGGCTCCAGCGGCGCCGCCGCGGGCGTGTTCGCCAGCGCGCCGGCGGGCAGCAGCAGCGGCGGGCGGCTGCGCGGCCAGCGGCTGTGCGGCGACCGCAACCATCTGGGCGCCGCGGATGAGGACGACGACGAGGAGGCGCTGCTCGCCTCCGTCAGCCACATCGTGGTCACGGGCGGCACGCGCGCCAGCGGCGGCCAGGGCAGCGGCGCCAGCGGCCGCCCCAGCGGCGGCAGCGGCGGCGGGCGCATTGCCATCGCCGCCGGCGGGCCGCAGATATCGCTGGCGCCCGGGCTGGCGGAGCTGCCGCGCTTCAGCGAGGCCGGCGGCGGCGCCGGCGCGATGAGCAGCATTGACGCCATCTTTGGGACCGAGACCGCCGTCAGCGGCGTGTCGCCCTTCACCGCCGCCATGGGCGCCGGCGTCAGCACCAGCTGCAACATCAATATCAGCCTGGAACCCTTCAGCGGGCGCGGCGCCGCTGGAGGCGGTGGCGCTGCCGGCGCCGCCGGAGGCGGCGGCGGTGACGCCACCGACGACGAGACGGCTCTGCTGACGCTGCCGGCGCGGCGGATGCACCAGCCCATGGCAGCGGCGGCGGCGGCGGCAGCCGCCAAGCTGCCGCGCGGCTGCCTGCCTCTGGCCAGCCCGCAGCAGAGCAACGTGCGTGCGATGCTGGAGACCGACGACGTCGGCGTTGACGGCTACGGTGATGGAGACACCACAGATGCCGACGGCGGCGAGCCGGCCGCAGTGTCGAGCGCGACGGCCAAGGCGGCGGCGAACGGCCTGGCGGACCTGCGGCGGGCGCTGGCGCCGCGCGCGAGCGCCGGCACTGCCGCCACCGCCGCCGCCGCGGGCAGCGGCGAGCTGGCGTCGGGCCGCGCGAGCAGCGCGCTGACGGCCGGCGCCGGCGGCGTGGCGCGCGGCACCAGCGACAGCCCGCTGAGCGGGCCGGGCGGCATCGTCAGCGGCGGCGGCGGCGGCGGCGGCCGCGCGGCGGCGGCGGACCGGTCCACCACAAGCGGCACGGTGCACCACCTGGGCTCCTCCACCCTGCTGGAGTTGGACATGGGGTCGGAGATGCTGGACGCCGGCATCGCCATCCTGCGCGCCGGCTCCGTCACCGACGGCGTGGCGGCGGGCCGCGGCGCCCCGCCGCCGCCGCACGGAGCAGCAGCCGCGGCTGCCGCCGGCGGCGCAGCGGCCGTGGCCGGCGTGCGCGCGCTGTCGCCCGCCGCCGCGGCGGCGCTGGGCGCCACCTCCCAGTCCCTGTCCGGCATGACGTCCGACGGCTCCGACATCCTCTCGGCGTCGGCGGCCATGGTGGCCGCCGCAACCGGCCAGCGGCCGGCTTCGGCCGCCGCTGCCGCAGCGCCGCCGCCGAGCCGTCGCGCGGGCTCGCCCGCGTCGCCGCCGCCGGCGGGCCTGGGCGCCGCCGACGTCGTGACCATTGACGCCAGCCGGCCGGCCGTGCTGGCGCCGGTGGGGCACCTGCTCACACACGGCCTCGCCGGCGGCGGCTCTTCGGGCGCTTTCCCGCCGGCGGCGGCGGTGGCGGCGCGCCCTGGGTCCGCGGCCGCTGGCGGCGTCCCGCCGCTCCACGGCAGCGGCAGCAACGCCGCCGTAGGCGCCGGCCCAGGCGCCGGCACTGCGTCGCGCGAGTCGGCGGGGCAGCAGCGCTCCTCCTTCTCCTTCGCGCCGTTCCGCCGCAGCTCCACCGACGTGCAGGGCATGACCGCGGCGCAGCAGCAGCAGATGCAGGCGCTGCTGGTGGCCGCGGCGGCGCCGCTGCTGGCGGCGGCGGCGGCGGCGCAAGCGCCGCCGCCCGCCGACGCCGGCGCCGACCCGGCCGCGGCCGCCGCGGCGGCGGCGGCGGTGTGTGGCTCAGCCGGCGACAGCACCAAGAACGCCGGCACCAGCAGCCCTGAGGCTAATGTAATCATGTACATCAAGGCGGCCGGCAACAGCATGCGCGCGTCCGCCGGCGTGGCGCCCTGGGTCAAGGGCCGCCGCGGCAGCAGCGACGCCGGCACCGGCGGCGCCGGCAGCAGCCCCACCGCCTTCCTGCCCTCGGCACTGCCACGCAGCGCCGGCCCCGCGCCCGCTGCTGCCGTGCCTCCCGCAGCCGCTGCTGCCGCGGCCGCGGACGCCGCCGGCGGCGGCGCAGCCAAGCCGGCGGGCCATGATGCCGAGGTCATCTCCGGCGTGCTGCCGGTGGCCGGCTCGCCCGTGCTCGCGCCGGCCATGGCGGCCGGCTCCATCAGCAACGGCTCCGCAATGGCGGCGCTGGCCTCGCTGGTGGCGGCGGCCAGCCCAGCCATGGGCGACAGCAGCGCCGCCGCCGCCGGCGGCGGCGGCGGCGGTACCACCGCCGAGGCGATGGCGGAGCTGGTGGCGGCGGCGGCGGCGGCGCTGAACAGCATCCGCTGGGACGACCACAAGCTCACCGTCGGTTGCCCTGGCGGCGCCGGCGCCGCCGGCGGCGCCGGGGCGCTAGCGGGACCACAGGAGGAGGAGGAGGAGGGTGTGGCGGATGAGGACTTGGACATATCGTTCAAGGCCGAGGCGGAGGCGTACGCCGCGCTGCGCAGCCTGCGCAACACCTCCCATGCGCTGGCGTCGGCCTCCGGCGGCGCCCTCCGCGGCCCGGCGGGCGGCGAGGGCAACGCCAACACCAGCGGCGGCGGCGGCGGCGGCGGCGGCGGCAGCGCGAACTTGATCCCGCCGCGCCTGATCAGCGACCTCCTGCGCGCGGGGCAGCTGCAGCAGCTGCAGACGCTGTCGCGGCAGCAGCAGGAGGCGGTGGCGGCGGCAGCGGCGCAGGGCCTGGGGCAGGGCCAGGGCCCGGCGGCGGCGCCGGCCCAGAAGAGCGAGCCGCAGCCGCTGGCGGCGCCGCACAGCCCCGCAGAGGTGGGCGCGTGCGTCGAGAGGGACTCCGGCGATGGCGGTCGCACGCCGAACGCCGCGTCTGGCGCAGCGAAAGCGCACGGTCTGACGGCGGAGGCGGCTGCACCGGGCGCCGACGGCTCGATCCTGCCGTCGCTGCCGCTGCCGCTAGCGCTAGCAGCAGTGGCGTTGCCGGAGGCGGCGGCGGCAGCGGCACTGCTCCAGAGTCCGGCCGCCGCCGCCAGGGCGCCCGCCAGCAGCGAAGGCCCCGGCGCCGCTCTGGACCTGGCGGCGATGCGCTTCCGCAGCGAGAACGGCGACGTGAGGGCGCGGTCGGCGCGGCAGGAGGCGCGCGGCGGCCTTGGCGGCCTTGGCAGCGGCGGCGGCCGGCCCGAGTCAGCAGCGGCGGCGCCGCCGGCGGCCGCGGGCCTGCCGGCCTCGCTCGGCAGCGCCCGCGGCTCGGCGCGCCTGGCGCCGGCCGTGTCGGCGGTGCTGTCGGCGGCGACGGCGGGCGCGCCGCTGCAGCCGCGGCGGCCGTCCGGGCCGCCGTCGGCGCCGTCGGCCATGCTGCTGGCGGCGGGCGGCGCGCACGGCGGCGGCGCCGGCGGCGGTGGCGGCGGCCAGATGGTGCTGAACCTGCCGCCCAGCCTGATGCGCGTCACGAGCAGCCGCCGCGCCAGCTTCGGCCTGCACACGCACTTTGAGACGCCGGCGGCCGACGGCGGCGAGGCCAGCACCGCCAACAGCGGCGACACGCCCGCCGCCACGCCGGCGGCGCCGCCGCCGGCGGGCGGAGGCGGCGGCAGCGCCGCCGCCGCCGCGTTCCTGGGCCGCTCCTTCCTGGGGCCCAGCGGCGCCTCGGCTGGCAGCTACCTGCACTCTGGCGCACACCCGAGCCTGCCGCCGCACCTGCAGCTAGCCATGGCCTCTAACGGCAGCACCGCGGGTACGGCGCCGCCGGGGGGCCACCCGGCGGCGGCGCACCTGGCGGGCCACGGCCACGGTCACGGCCACGGCCACGTGCACCACCTGTCCACGCAGGGCTGGCCGCCGGCGGCGCCGTCATCCGCGGCGGCGGGGGTGCCGGCGGCGTACGGCATGGCGGCGTACGGCCGCGCGCGCAGCGCCTTCGCCGGCGGCCCCGGCGGCGGCCCGTCCAGTGACGGCAACGACACGGACACGGTTGAGCAGCCGCCGGTGACGGGCGACGTGAAGGATCCGGCGCTGCTGTACGACGGCGCGGCCGGAGGCGGCGGCGGCGGCGCCGCCGCCGCCGCCATGCCGCAGCCCAGCATGGTCCGCACCGCCGCGGCGGCGGCGGCGGCGCTGGGGCTGGTGGGCTCGGGCGGCGGCGGCGGCGGCGTAGGCGTGGAGGCGAGCAATGCGGTGGCGGTGGTGCTGGTGGTGGGCGGCGAGGGGACGCTGCGCATGCCGCTGCGCGCGCTGGAGCTGCCGCTGCGGGCGGCGCTGGCGCGGCGGCCGGGCACCACGATTTCCTTCCGGGTGTCGGGGCTGAGCCACGAGGGCATGCGGCAGCTGCGCGCGCTCATGGGCATCGCCAAGGTGCGGCTGGCGGCTGGGGGCGGCTGGGTTGGCGGCGGTGGTGGCAGGGGGGCGGTGGGGAAGGCGGCATTCGCACGCATGCGGAATATGAACTAGCTAGTTTGGCTTGATTGGTGCTCACGATCCCACGTGCATCGCACTGTTCTATCCATCACCGTACCGTAATCACGCTCACGCTCCCACCATCCGCCTGCCCCCCTCCACGCACGCAGGTGCCCATGCCGGAGCGCACCTACGCCTGGCTGCTGCCCTCGCAGTCCATGCAGCACCTGTCCATCACCGGCGCGCTGCAGACCGTCGGCAGCGTGTCCGGCGCGGCGCCGCTGGGCGCCGCCGCCGCCGCCGCCGCCGGCTACAGCGGCTACAACGCCCCCGGCTTCAGCGGCTATCCCGGCGGTGGCGGCGGCCAGAGCGGCTACCCCGGCGGCGGCGGCGGCCAGAGCGGCTACCCCGGCGGCGGCGGCGGCGGCGGCGGCGGCCAGAGCGGCTACCCCGGCGGCGGCGCGGTCAGCGGCGGCCAGAGCGGCCTGCGCATGGCGCTGCAGGGCCTGGTCTCGCTGGGCGCCGTGTCGCGCGCCATGAGCCGCATGGACAGCGGCACCGGCTTCGCGGGCGTCGGCGGCGCCGCCGGCGCCGCCGGCGGTACGGCGCTGTACAGCCACATGCCGTCGTACTACTACGACAACCGCGGCCTGCCCGTGGATCTGGGCTACATCCTGCCGCCCATGGACTCCGCCGAGCCGTCCGGCTACCTCAGTGGCTACATGCTGGGCAGCTACGCGCCGCAGCAGGCGGCGGCCGCCGCCGCCTACGCGCCGCCCGGCGGCGGCGCCGAGGCTGCTGCTGCGGGCGCCGAGGCTGCGGCGGCGCAGCCGCCGCCGCTGCAGTCGCTGCAGTCACAGCAGTCGCAGCCGTCCCTGCAGCTGCCGCCGGGCGTGATGACGCGCGAGGAGCTGCTGGCGCTGCAGCTGCAGTTCAGCCGCGGCCTGGGCAGCGGCCCCAACTCCATGGACCGGGCCGGAGGCGGCGCCCTGGGCGGCGGCAGCGCGCGCAACCCGCGCTCCGCGGAGCGCCGTGTCGTGCCGGGCGGCAGCGGCCAGGCCGGCGCCGGCGCCGGCGTCGGCGCCCCCACGGCAGCGGCGGCGGCCGCCGCCGCCGCAGCCTTCGGCGCGGCGCACGTGGACGCGCGCGGCGGCCCTGGCGGCGTGCACGTGAGCGCGCCACTGGCCTGCATGCCGCCGTCGACGGCGGTGTTCCAGCCGTTCCCGGCGCCCCCAGCGGCAGGGCTGCCGCCGCCGCCGCCGTCCAACCCGGCGTCGCGCCGCTCCTCCGCCGTCAGCCCGCCGGGCAGCGCCACCTACGGACCGGGCGCGCCGGGCCCGGCGCAGGCGGGGCCGCACCACCGGGCTCCGCTCGGCAGCGGCCCCTCGCGCCCCACCTCGGCGGCCGCCCTGGCGCCGGCGCCTGCTCCGGCGGGGCTGCTGGCGGCGCCGCCGCCGGAGGCGGACTTGCAGTCGCCCTTTATGGGACCCGTCGCGGGCCAGACCGCTGCGATACCGCTGCCGTACGGCATGCAGGCGGAGGCCGTGACGCACACGCACAGCCTTGCGCACACGCCGCGCGGCAGCCCCGCGGGCACCGCCACCGGCGAGGACCCGGCGGCCGCCGCGGTGTTCCTGCAGCAGCAGCAGCAGCAGCAGCAGCAGCTACAGCCGCAGCAGCAGCAGCACGGCGCCTACATGGCGCACCTGGTCCGCATGAACGTGGGCCACCCCTTCCCACTGTCCGCGGGCCGGCGGCCCGGCAGCGCCGCACCCCCTGGCGCGCCGGCGGGCGGCGGCGCCGGTGCCGGCGCCGGCCCGCTCAGCGGCGGCGCGGCAGCGGCGGCGGCGGCAGCGCCACCGCCGCAGGGCGTGGTTGTAGTGCAGCTGCGGACGTCGTCCCGGCCGGCAAGCGGCCGGAATGCGCTGCCGGCCCACCAGGCGGCGCCGACCTCGCAGCCCTCAAACCTGGCGCACCTGCGCCGCGGCACCTCCCACGGCCCCAGCTCCAACGCCGCCGCGGAGACGCACGCCGCCGTCGCGGCCGCCATGGCGGCGCTGGCGGAGCGCGCGAGCGCGGGCGGCGGCCACCTGCGGCCGCTGCCGCCGCCGACGTTGCACCAGGCCAGCGGCCTGCACCCCGGCAGCACCTACGGCAGCTACGGCGCCGCCGCCACCGGCGGCGCCGGCCACGTGAGCGGCGGCGGGCACGCGCTGAGCGGCATGGCGCTCAGCAGTGGCATGGTCTTCGCGTCCGGCGGCGGCGCCGGCGGCTCTCGCAGCCGCAACTATAGCGGCGGCTCGATGGTGCCCGCCTCCATGATGGACAGCCTGCCGGACGACGACGCGGCGGGGCTGGAGGACGAGGGCAACAAGTTCACGGGCACGCTGGAGAACGTGCGCCCCTCGGCGGGCCGCGTCGTGCGGCCCGCCGGCGCCAGCAGCGCCGGCGCTGGGGACCTCCGCGGCGGCGGCGGCGGCATGGGCGTGGGCGTGGGCGCGTTTGCCTCTGCAGCGGAGCACGCGGGCGGCATCGCGATGGCGGCAGCCCACCCGGCGGCCGCCGCCGTTGTGTCGGCGGGCGCAAACGCCATGCCCGCGGCCGCGCTGGACGCGGCGCTGGACGCCGGCGGCGCGCCGGGCCTGCTGCCAGTGCCGCAGGGCGCCGGCTGGCCCTGGGTTGCGCTGCCGCGCCCCAGCGGCGCCGGCACCGGCGACAGCGGCTCCGCCGCCGGCGCAGCCGGCGCCACCCAGGGCCCGCCGCCGGCGTCCTCCTTCGGCCGCATCAACACTGCCGACTGGGCCGGCGGCCTGGCCTCCGGCTACTCGCCCTTCACGCGCCCTAGCGCCGGCAGCGGCACGCTGCTGCCCACCATGACCAGCCTGCTGGTGTCGGGCAGCAACAACGCGCAGCTCGGCAACGCGCAGCGGCTCAACACGGGCGGCAGCAGCGGCCGCGTGGCGCTGGGCGGGCTGGGCTTCGGCAGCACCATCGACGTCAGCGCCGGCAACGCCTCCAACAGCTTCGCGGCGGCCGCCGCCGCGGCCTTCCTGCAGCAACAGCAGCAGCAACAGCAGCAGCAGCTGCAGCAGCTGCACGCGCAGCAGCAGCAACAGCTGCAGCAGTACCTGAGCCAGCATCACCATCAGCAGCAGCAGCAGCAAGGGGGCCGGGCGTTTGGCGGCGCCGCGGACGCGCTGCTGCCCACCCTGCCCATGCCGATGCCGGCGGGCCTGCTGGTGCTGGGCGCCGCCAGCGACAGCGCCAGCCAGGCCACCAGCCGCACCGCCTCGCCGCAGCTGACCGCCGGCACGCCGCTGGGCGGCCGCAGCGGCGCCGCCAGCGCGCAGCGCAGCGGCCCCAACGCCCAGCCGTCCTTGTCGCCGTCGCCCACGGCGCTGTCCACGCTGGGCATGCTGCCGCCCGGGCCCTCGCTGTCCAGCCTGGGCATGCTGCCGCCGCCGCCGCGGGCGGCTTCCGCGACCGCCGGCTCCGCCGCCGCCGTGTTGAGCCACGGCCTGATGGAGCAGCACCTGCCCACGACCACCTGCAGCCCGCCAGCCGGGCGGGGGTCGGCGGGGGCCGACGGCGCCTCGGCGGCAGGCTACGGGCAGCAGCAGCAGCACGGCGCGGGCTCGGCCGCCTCGTCGCCGCGGGCCGGGCTGCACGCGGTGTCCGGGAGCCAGGCTATTGGCAGCGGCACCAGCCCCGACATCAGCGGCCCCTCGGCGATAGCTACCGCAGCGGCGGCGGCCCTGGACGCGCGTGAGGGGGCAGGCGGCGGCGGCGGCGGCGGCAGTAGCGGTCTGCTGCGCAGCAGCAGCGGCAGGCGGTCTTCCGCCGCCGAAGGGGCGTCTAGTGTCGGTAGTGGAGGAGGAGGCTCGCCGGCGGCTGCGTTGCTGCAACAGCAGCCGCAGCAGCAGCACCTGCTGCCGCACGGCTCCCCCATTCACCCGGGCGCGGTGCACGCCCAGCAGTCGACGCTGGTGGATCTGCAGCTCGCTGCTCTGCTGCAGCAACACCAGCAACACCAGCAACACCAGCAGCAACACCAGCAGTACCCGCCGCAGCCGCAGGGCGGCGCGCCCGGCGGCCAGGCGCAGCAGCCGCCGGGGCAGGCGCCGCCGCAGCCTCAGACGCAGGGGCAGGGGCAGCAGCCGCAGGCGCAGGCGCCGCTGCAGGTGCCGCTGCAGGTGCAGCTGCAGATGATGCAGCAGGTGCAGCGCATGGCGGTCATCCCCGAGAGCCGCCCCTTCCCTCGCCTGCACCAGCCGCCCAACGGCGGCGGGGACATGGGCTTCTCCGAGGGCGAGTCCGGCAGCGGCGGCGACGGCAGCCGGGACTACGGCGGCAGCGGCCAGCCCAACGCCATGTACTCGGGCTGTAGCAGCGGCGAGGGCGGCAGTAGCCGGCTGCTGCTGCGCCACGGCGGCACCGGGAACAGCGGCGACGGCGGGGAGGATGGGGTGACGGGCGTGCTGAGCTCTAGCGGCCATGCGGTGGGCAGCGGCGCAGCCGGGGCTGGGGCTGGGGCCGGCGCCAGCGGCGCCGGCAGCGGCGCGCAGACGCTGCGGTCGTAGACCTCGCATGTGCAGCTGCGTTTGGAGTGGAGAATGGTTTGGATTGGGAGTTTCGAGGAGGTGGTTGGTGGATGGGTGATGGTTGGTGGATGGGTGATGGTTGGTGGATGAGTGGTCTATGGGGCGGCGTCTCGAGTACGCCAGGCGTCGCGCCGCACGCCATTCGTGCAGCCGCGCTTTCGCCGGTTGGCAGCAGTCATTCAGGCGCCATCCAGGCACCATAGGGTCTCGGAAATGGTCGACATGGCAAAGGAATCAAGCGACATTTTGCAAACGCGCCGCGTGTTCAGCACGTGGGCGTTCACGCGGGCGGCAGGACGAGCGCCACTCGCGCTTGGCTTGTACGGTTTTTGTGTTCTGCGTATGGCGTTGTATCGCAACACGGCACGGGAGATTCGTCAGGCCTCAGCGAAATGGGATCCAGCAAAGGAGCAAGAGATCCCATACACCTACTACACCGCACTGGCGTGCGCTATGGGCAAAAGTACGTGTTTGAGAGGTTGCGGTTGTATGTGTCGGACTGTCGGTTCTGGTTGTGTGTCGGTGCTGGTTTGTGTGTGGGTGCCTGTGGCAACCGATGGCGAGGACCATAGGTGTATGCTCCCATCACCACCCCGCCCCCGAGGGCTGCCTTTCGGCGCGGCCTGAGTACATAGGACTGGACTGTGGAGCGCACCGAGGGCTGCCGTTTGCCTGCGTGTGTGTGTTTGGGTGTGTGCCGATTGTGTCGAGGTACGAGTGGTAAGTAACACGTGTTCACATGGTGATAACTGCGGTCAGCTGAAGCCTGTGTGTGAGCGCACGTTGCGTCTCCGGGCCTGCCCCGCGCTGTAGGGTGTGCGCACAGCGCTATCTATGCTCGCAAAAGGTAACGACGGCCGGGCTATTTTTATTTGGCTGCCTGAGTGAGATGCAGCATGGCTTTTCACAGCGGAGTCTCTAGTGGCGCGGTTTGCGCCCTCCATTTGCATTTTTTACCCAGGTGAGACCTGCCTTATTATCTAGCTGTGTGATGTGACCGTCGGGTCGTTGTTTATGGTACGGTATGTCGATGTGTGGAAGGGATGCGGCGTCCCAGCCATCCCCTAGCGCTCCCTGGTCCAGGGCACGAAGAAGTTTGACCATTTATGGAGCGGAAGCGGCACTGCACTGCTTTCGACAAGGCAGGCTGGAAGCCTGAGCCACGGCCGGTGCTACATTCCAGGAGGACGTCCACGTTTGTGGGTCGGCGTTGGTGGGGTTGTGGGGAGCGAATCAACGGTTGCGCAGTTGTGAAGAATTGGGTGGGCAGGGTCGTGCAGTCGCAGCAACATCACCACACATCGTGCGCTGTGTGTACACGTGTAAAGTTTAATGCCAAGAGGCCCCTAGCACCAACCCCCAGGAGAGACGGAGAGTGGCGCTGGCCAAACCCACTCACCCAGCCAGCTTTGAGTCCCGATGCTTCAGAGCGGCCTAGCCGCCCAGGGATTAGGAAAGGGCCGGTAACCCCCACAGTCAAGCAAGACGGTTATGGGGCTTCGGCAAGGCCCCAAATCCGCCGAAGGCGGCGAAATGTTTTGGGGGTTGGGGCCGCGCATCCACGGGGCGTATACGTTTGGGGCGGACTTGGCGGTATTTTAGACAGGGAGCGTACATGGTTTGGGGGTTTGAGCGCGGGAGGGGTCATCTACGCTGCCAAGACGCCGGGGGCCTAAAGCCATCTGCATGATACGGGCACTCACGCACTCACGCCGCACCCATGCACGATGGGGCGCACCCAGCAAGAGGACTTGGGGGGCCAAGAGCGCAAACAGCTCGGAACCGGCCCCGGCGCCCCGCCGCTCCTGCGCAGCCCCACCCAGCCAGCGAGCCGACGGATCGCCATGACTGCTCGGGGTGGGTGTGTTCAGCCTGGTTCAGCATCACTGGTACTCAGCCGTTCCGTGCAGGTGCTCGATCCGGCCGCTGCCATGGCCCGGCTGCATCCTCCTCCCAAGGTGGCCCCCCTCCGGCGCGTGCGTGCATGCCTGCGCCACAACTCCAGGCACAGCAGCGCCCGCCGCACGAGATGCAGGCGTGCCCGAAGCCCCAAACGGTGCCCCCTGCGGCCCTGCTGCTCATCGATCGCTCGACTACAGGCAGCCCACTCGTGGGAGCAGTGCAGTAGTGGCGGTACCCGGAATGGTCTGGGGGCCCCTGCGAGTGGCCGCACCCAGTGCGGGCTGGTCGTGTCGCTCGTGTGTCGGGACGGGGGTGAAGCGGCCGGCGCCTGGGTGGCCCTTGCCTTCATCAGTCTTTTGGCCTCGAATGCTGCTGAGCCTAGACGGAGCTGCGGCGCGCTTGAACATCTAGCCATCGAAGCCATCGGATCCACCCCGGGATCCATCTGCACGACCGTAACTTCCACGCTGGCCCCCTCCTGCGCACCCTCACGCAGCAAGCCAGCCGACCACTGACTCGCAGCTCCGGGCGGCATCATCCTCCAAGCCCCACTCGCACTTTGCGCCCGTGCGTGTCTGCCGACGCCACAGCTCCAGGCAAAGCATCCGAGGTAAGGAGTACATACGTGCCCAAATGGCGCCCCCTGCTGATCATCGGTAGCTCAAGCACAGCCAGCCCACTCCAAGACATCTGAAGGGCCCGCCATGGCTTAGGCCCTGCCACGAGCAACCCACAATCCGGCCCGTCACCCGCTATTGCCACTACTGCAATGCTCGCCCCTAGCACACACACACACACCCTTACGACGATGGCTTGTAGTAGGTGTATGGGGGGTGGGGCGCCGGTCCGGCTGCCCCGCGCCGCTCTGCGGACCGGTGGTAGCCGTGCCGGTGTTCCAATTGCTGGACTTCGCTGGTAATTTCAGGTGGCGGGTTGGTGCGTGGCTGTCGCGGGCTGGCGCGCGGCCCGGGCGGGGGGGGGGCGTGGGGTGATGCGTTGCGGTTCGTGGTGGCTCCTTCGGGCGGCGGGTGGTCTCGGGGGTCCGGTACGAGCGTGTGGATGTGTGGGTTTCGCGGTGCCGGGCTTTTCTGTGTTGGCTTATGGGGCCGGGTGGGCGGCAGCGTTTGTGGGGCCGGGTGGGCGGCGGGTTTTTTCTGTGGTGTTGCTTTGTGAGGCAGGGTGGGCGGCGGGCCGGCGCTGCACCGCCAGGGCCGGGCGTGTGGGCGTGTGGGTTCCCGGTGCGGGGCTTTTCTGTGGTGTTGGGTTGTGGGGCAGGGTGGGCGGCGGGGTTTGTGGGGCAGGGTGGGCGGCGGCGCCTCTGTGGCGTTCGTTTGTGGGCCGCCGGGTGCGGGTGGGCGTTCTGCCGCCGGGCTTGCCGCCAGGCGTCTCTTCGGTGCTCGGCCTCTCGGCCGGTGGGGGCTCGCCGTGGTGGGACGCGTGGGCGTGCGTGCGCGCGGCGGCCTCTGGGTTTTTAACGTTGCGTGCCTCTGTGCCACCGGGGAGCTCCTCGTGAGCCCGGGCCGCTACAGCGACGCTAGTTCCAGTACCCACGATTCCCGCGCAGCCGGTCGTCCTCCGACCTCGCACCAGCGCTACAGACCCGTGCACAGCGCGCCCGCCAAATGCCAGCTGCGCCAGCTTCACGTCGCGCTGCCTTTGCCAACAACTACCAAGACTTCATTATTCACATGCAATCTGCCAGCCTCCACGTGCGTCAGTGCGCACTTCCAGCTAAACTTCTCGCAAACTTCCGTCTCGCCTAGGGCGCGCGCTCAGTCCACCTCCGAACATCAGTGCGGTCACCACACCATCAGCTGCGCGTCCTCGCCTCCGGTTGTGATGTTCGCGTGTTCACACCGCATTCGCTACGCCCACCACTGTCGTACTCTTCGGGCTCCCTCTTCTGCTTTGCCGCGCCCTGTTTTTGCCCCTGCTTGTCACACTGTCGCCCGGCCACTGTTTTGCTGCACTCTGTTCGCATTCTCCTGGTGTCCGTCGACGGCGCTCATCCGTGGACGCCGGTCGCCTGCTCGCAGGTGCGCTGCGACGATGCGTCTCCCGCGGTGTGGCGTCGCATGTGTCTGTCTGGTGCTCTAGCCTGGCCGGGCGCCCGGAGTGTGAGGACCGCGCTTCAGCAAACTGCGACAGCCAGCCAGCGCGCATCGGTACAGTAACCGCGTCGCACAGCCGCAACTCCTGCCTTGCTACCGCGCCCGGGCTCGTTGGGTTCGGGGATTCATCTGTCACCACTGGGGCATGCCGCTCTCATCCCATGCCCTGGTCCTACCACCACACACCCTTACGACGCTGCGGTCCCCCAAAATATGCAACACTGTGCGTCTGTGCCCCCATCAACGCTGTCTCCTCCCGCCCCGCCTCCACAACAACCCTAGAATGCCCCCGCCCCCCCATCGTTTCGTATGGTGGTGTTGATAAACACCGGGGTTTTGAAGAAAATGAGAGGTAGCCGAGGAGAAGCCACGCCACACGCCACGCAGCCCGTTTACACGGCCGCGGAGCCGTCCTCGCCCTTGCCGCCCTTGGTCTTCTTGGGCAGCAGCACGGCGTGGATGTTGGGCAGCACACCGCCCGAGGCGATGGTCACCTCGCCCAGCAGCTTGCCCAGCTCCTCGTCGTTGCGGATGGCCAGCTGAATGTGGCGGGGCACGATGCGGTTCTTCTTGTTGTCGCGCGCCGCGTTGCCGGCCAGCTCCAGCACCTCAGCGGTCAGGTACTCCAGCACGGCAGCCAGGTACACGGGCGCGCCGGCACCGATGCGCTCGGCGTACTTGCCCTTCTTCAGGTAACGAGCAATGCGGCCGACGGGGAACTGCAGGCCCGCCTTGGCACTGCGGCTCACGGCCTTCTTGCCAGAGGTCTTGCCCTTGCCACGGCCAGCCATTTTGTGGGAGCGAAAGTCGAAATTCAGAGGATCCGAGTAGGAGCGCAGTAAGCTCTTCCGCTATGGAGTTGTATGGGTGAGTGGAGTGAGCGCGTAATAATAGACCGCCGCTGTGCCCCTAAAGCTTTAAATCGCGCTGACGCAGGTGGTTGCACCCGGCGGTTGTGGCCAAGCTGAGGTCCGTACCGGCGGGGGCCAAATTTGTTAATTGGCGTGGAAAGCCGGCCCGGAACTCCCAGAACCCTACACCCACTCAAACACTACCTACATCGCAATCATGGCCCCCAAGAAGGACGAGAAGAAGGAAGCGGCCGCGGTCGAGGCTGCCGAGCCTAAGGTGGAGAAGGAGGCCAAGCCCAAGTCGGAGAAGGCCGCCAAGAAGGTCAAGAAGGCGCCCGCTAAGAAGGCTGCCAAGGAGGCTGGCGAGGGCGAGAAGGGCGACAAGAAGAAGGGCAAGAAGAAGTCTTCGGTGGAGACCTATAAGCTCTACATCTACAAGGTGCTCAAGCAGGTGCACCCCGACACCGGCATCAGCAGCAAGGCCATGTCCATCATGAACAGCTTTATCAACGACATCTTCGAGAAGGTGGCCACCGAGGCCTCCAAGCTCAGCCGCTACAACAAGAAGCCCACGGTCACCTCCCGCGAGATCCAGACCGCGGTACGCCTGGTGCTGCCCGGCGAGCTGGCCAAGCACGCCGTGTCGGAGGGCACCAAGGCCGTGACCAAGTTCACCTCGGGCTAAAGCGGCTCTGGGGCCGGTGGCGCGGAGCTGGCGCCTGGGCGTGCGGGGCCTGCGGCGCGGCGCACGCGGCCGGTGACGCAGACGGTCGTCAGCGTCGCGGGTCCCCGGCGCTGCTCCGGCATGGAAATACGACTTCTTACCTTCAAACCCGGTGTTTCTCAACACCACCAATGCACGGCGGGGGCGGGGGCGATGGGGCGGGGGTCGAGGCGCGTAAGCGCAATGGACGGGTGTTGCGCCCGTGTCGGGGTGGGGAGTGGAGGCGCTGGGGCCACGGCTCATGCAGTCTAGGACGCATACAGCCCATTGGATTCATGTCGTGTCGCGTCCAGCCATTGTGTTGAGTAGGATGTTGGACCGCGCCTGTTGGATCGCGAGGTCGCACAGCAGGGTCGCAGATGGGCGGGCTGAAGTGCTGGGTTGCCGCCTGAGCCTCTCTCGCACGGCAAACGGTAGAAGAGGGGTGACGCTGTCAGCGTAAGGTCTGTGTACGTGCGGCCCTGGGACGCGCCTCTCTTGCTTGCCCCGCTCCCTCCGTCCCTCGGCGCAGCGGCGCCACGCCGTCTCACCAGCTCTTGCCATCATCGCTTGCCGCCCGAAGGCAGACTGCGCCCGGTCCGCGCCACCGCTTGCATCACTGCATGAAGTCCATGAACTGTACCGCATTCCTCGTAACTGCCACGCATGGCCGCTGCTGGCTGGCTGTATGGGTGGCGCCCTACTGCCCCTACACGCCTGCTGGACCCCAGCCACCCAACCGCCTCCCCTGCACCCAACCGCCGCAACCTCGCTCCTCTGTCATGGACTCATGCCACATTGCTCTTTCTTCCATTGGCTAGGCTTGGCCTAAACGTCTCAACTACATTGCCTCAAGCTCCTGCCTCGGAGCCTCTGGCCCCGAGGTCCTCACACGCTACTACGGCACGTGTGCACGTCCCTCGACCTGACCGCTACGGTGCGGGCGTGCGGGCTCTAACCTGAAGCCAGCAATGGGGCACGGGCGCGGCGCGCCGCGGCCCGACCGGCGCGGTCCCCAGAGTCCAGAGACTGCCCGCTCTCGCCACTACAGGTGTGTCCGCATGTCCCAACTCCCTACTCCCTAAGCATCCTCTTTGCCGCTGCCGTGCTGGGCATGGCAGGCTGGCCTTGGCGTGTGCAGGCGTCTGAGCCGGAACCCACTTCACAAGCATTCACATTTCTAGCTATCAAATTTCCATGCGCTCCCACATTCGTACGACGCAGTCTGTCAATAACATAGTACCGACAATCACAAGAAATGTACAATGCGCACGCCCCTGCAAATGCACGCGCATACGTACATGCGCCCTTCTCTCAATCCCTCTCCCCCTCCCCTCCGCGCCCCGACCTCCTTTCCGAAGCCTCCCTTCGTCGGTTGGGCTGGTAGCTGCGATACCCCGCGTCGGCGCCTCGGCGCCTCCGTCAAAACACCGTGCCGCCCTCGTACGTCCCAGGGTCCTTCCGCTCGTGCTTCCAGGGCCCGCCCGTGATGGCGTCGCCAAAGGGGATGGCCGTGTCGGGGCTCCAGTCGTGCGCGCAGCGGTAGGTGTCGGTGTGCTTGATCTTGCAGCAGGGCGGCGTGAACTTGTAGCGCCAGGGGTTGGGGTTGCGCGGGTAGCCCTCCGTCAGGGCGTACTCGAAGCCGTGCTCGTGAAGCGCTGCGGGCGGGGGGGCGATTCCACGCATGGTTAATTGCGGGGTGGGGTGGGGAGGAGGGAAGGGGTGTAGGAGGGGTGCAGGGGTGGGGAGGGCAGGAGGGGAGGAGGGGAATCCGGCGCGGGGAGGGGCCGACAGAGCCGGGCGGTGCGGGGCAACCAGCGGAACGGAGGCGGTGGGGTAGGGGTGGGGCTGGCTGGGCGCTTCAGTCGGCGCTCGCAGGCGCAGCCATCCTCGCGAGTCCCATCCTCCCTTACTGCGTTGCATTGCCCTCGTGTTGCACACACCGCATTCCGTTTCCGTAAAACACGCGCGCCCCCAGCTCCCCCCCGCCTCACCCTTGCTCCTGTTGAACAGCGCCTCTGCCATGACCAGGTACGGCATGCCGTAGTCGTCCATGACCGCCTGCGGGCTGGATCCAGCGATCTTGGCCACACACTGGGACACCTGTGGGCGGCGGCGATTGAGCGTGGGCGGTTGCGCGCGTGTGAGGTCGCGCGTGTGCAGTTGCGCGTGTGTTGGGCAGCAAAAGGAACATGCTGGAACGACAGGGACTGAGGGCGGGGCAGGCGACCCCCGGCAGCACGCGACGTCCTCCATTCTCCACCCTCCACCAACCCGTTCACATGGACGGCCACGCGCCCCCGCCCCCCGCCCCGCGTCTCGGCCTGCCTACTCACGTCCGGCGGCAGCGCGGCGCCCATGCGGCCGTCCTTGACGTAGCAGCGGTAGTCGAACAGCAGCGCCACGTTGGCCCAGCACATGGGCACCTGCGCAGCAAGGTGGGGGAAGGGAACAGGTGGGGTTGGGACTTGGGATTCGGAAGGGGGAGGGGACGAGCCGGAACCACGCGCCCGTGCCACTGACAAGCACCAGCACCCGTGCTCGTTTCTCGCCCATGGTCCCCAAGTGTTCGCCCCCTGCTGTCTTGAACGAACACCCTGCTGCCTGCCTAGCCTAGCTCTTGCTGTCTCGCTCAGCTGCTGCTGCTGCTGCTGCCCTGTGTCGCCTCGCCCCTGTCACACACCTTGTCGCCCCAGTTGGCGAACTTGTGGATCCAGGCGTTCTCCATGACGTTGATGGTGTACTTCTTGGTGGTGGGCAGGAGGATGGAGTCGGCGGCCAGGTGCCGGTTCTCGAAGAAGGCGCGCTGTGGTGTGGTGGGGAGGGGGGAGGGAGGCGGAGGGGGGTAGGGGGTGGGATGGGTGTGGGGGGCAGGGGGAGGTTATGGATCGGTGTTGGCGTGTTGGGGATGGGAATCGGTGTATGTGTGGGCGGGGCCCGTTGCGGTCACCGGCCCAAGCGCGCTATCCGGCTACCGCTCACTTCCAACATAAAACTTAGGGAGTGAAGGGAGCGGCAGCCGGATAAGAAGCCCACCTCCTCCTCCTCCACCTCCTCCACGTCCTCCATCACGCCCATCTCCCCCTCCCCCCGCGCTGCCCCCGCCCGCCGGCCCACCTCGTTGTCGATGAGGCGGATGGAGCCGTCGCCGTTTATGAATATGTTCTGGGCGTGCCGGTCGTTCTGGCTGGTCAGCAGGTCGAACAGCGCGGCGCGGACGGTCTGGAGGGGGGGGGGCGCGGAGTGTGTGTGCATGTGCGTGTAAATGTGTTGAAGCGCACGGGGAACACACGCACAAAGATTGTGGAGGGTGTCGGTGTGCACGGTGTGTGCGCGTGTGCGTTGGGGTCGGGCCCACAAGGTAGGGACACGCGGATTCCACTGTCAGGGCGGCGCTTCCGCCCGCCCAGCTTGCGGCGCCCTGCCCCTGCCCCCCTGCCATCCCCCATTGCGCACGCGCGCACGCCCACCCACACCACGCCCCAGCCCGCACGCCCCCGCCCCCACCTGCGTGTGGTTGACCTTGTTGTGCAGTATGTCCAGCAGGTCGTCGGGGTGCATCATGGGGTTGCCCAGACGCACCTGGGGGGTGCAAGGATGGTTGGGGAAAGCGGGGGTGCGGGTGGGGGATGGGATGGATTGGGGGTTTGGGGGTTGGGGGCGGAGTAAGGGGGGTTGTAGAAGCACATGTGAGCACAAGGATGGTTGGATGGGGGATGGGAGGGATTTGGGGTGAGGGGAGCGCTTGGGGGGTTGGGGACAGAGTAAGGACCGCGGGGCAGTGGCGGCCGCTGCGCCTACGGCCGTCATCACCGCCCATCCACTGCACGCCGCCCAACCTTCGGACTCTGCGCCTGCTCGTGTGGACGGCCTACATCCGCCACCCCAAAGGGCCCCCCTGACACACGCCCACCCGCTCACCCTCCCCTCACCCACTGGGACTGGTTGCTTTGGCTTCACTCGGTCGGTTGCTTTGGGTTCTGGAATGAATTACCCTCACCCCCGCCCCCCACCCCACCACCACCATGGCTCACCAGGTTCTCCAGGCTGATGCCCTCCACCATCTCCATCCACAGCCCCAGCCACCTGCGGCGGCAGCGGCGCGGCGGGTGTTAGCGAAGGGCCGGCCGCAGGCACTGACATGTCCAGAAGGGGGACAGACCATATTCTACCTGCCGACCCAGGCTCTAACCGCACCCCTGACCGCCCCGGCGCCCCGTCTTCTCTCTCCCGCCTGCCTTCACCCCGCCCCCTGGAACCCGCATTTCTTCCCTCTCCCCCTTGCATTCACCCCGGCCCCCCAACCCAGCATTCCAGCCCTCCACCCAACCCCCCAGCTTCCGCCCACCCCCCTGCCTCACCTGATGTGGTAGCCCACCTCGGGGATGACCGCATCCACCCAGTCCACCCAGATCTTGGGGATGATGTCTGCGTGGGGTGGGCCCGAGCAGCCGTAAGAGACACGCGTGCCAGCAGTGGGGCTGGCCCTGGGCCCGTTGACTCCGTCCCCTCCCCCCACGTGCCCATGCACGCCCTAATAAACCTTGATGCTGCCTTCGCGCCCAACTGCCTCCCATCCGCACCCCTGCGTCGGCTCCTGCATTCCGCCACCTGCCGTGCTGCCCCCCTTCATGCCGCACCCGCGCAACGCACACCCACCCGTCAGGCCGCAGTTCTCTGCCAGCTTCTCAATCGCGAGATAGATCTTGGCGTATTTTAGCGCCAGGTCGGGGTGGCACATCGCGAACTTGTGCCGCGCGTGCTTGCCGACCGGGATGCACGCCACCTTGACGATTGCCTTTCGGTTCGGCGTCTTGTCCGTGGGCGCCACGAACAGCCAGCTAGGGGAGGCGCCCACCTCGTCTCTAAACCACGTGTTGAACAGCTTCTTCTGCCCCGAGCTCCCCTGCGAGGTGCATTGGAGGAGGGGGAGGCGGCCCCGGTTATGTCGTGAAGTGGAGCGGGCTGGAGGGAGCGAGGGCGCCGTGCACGCTGACAGTGACAGGCCGGGCAGAGGCCCACCCCGGCGCGACACAGGGAACCCGCCCCCCCACGCGAGGAGCTTACGTGCAGCGTCAGGTGCACGGTGCATCCTCTACACGTGTGGCAGATAGGCAGCTTCTGCTTGTGCGTGACGTTTTTGGGCTGGAAATTTTCGGGCACCAGGTCCGATGGCAACACCGGGGGCGGCTTTGTGTCCACGTTGCAGTGAAAGCATAGCGAGCACTCGCTGACGTGCGGGATCACCTCGCTAGCGACGACCTGCGAAGCGGGAGCAGAACCGGCACTTAGCGGGCTGTCGCGCGCAGCAGCTGGCTCAGCGCTTGCCCGCCCTAAATAAATGCAAATACATGTGCTACCTTGGGCTGCAGAACTACGCGGCTTCTAAACTGAGCGGTCCCAGGGTTCATAAAATGTCCTACCCCGCCCAAGAGTGCAGGCACCAGCAGCGTCCACAACGCAGCCAGGGGTCCCATTGTAGCGCTTGTTAGCTTCAAATCAGCAATAGCTCCTCTCCATAGCGCTGGCTCCTTTTATAGAGCGCCGGCCGGGCTTCTTCGTCTTCCGCGGGGTCGCGTCACAACGGGCGGTCGTGTCAACAGTGCAGGGCGCAAAGTCGTGTCAGCTAAAGCAGTGTAAATGTTTGAGGTGGTTTTGTATTAGAGTTAGCGTGTCAAGCGCACGGCGTAAAGAGACTGCTGGTTGAAGCGGGCCAGCGATCGCCGCTACTCGCCGTACACGCGCCGGCGGTTGGCAGGCGGGGTGTGCGGTTGCCCGCCCGTGTTGTGGCTTTCTGCAGGCTTTCAGACTGCAGAAGTGGTAGCATCTTTGCAGCAGGCTTCAACCGGCCGACGCCTGGCCAGCTGCCAGCGTACTCACAAGCTGAGACAAGTTCACAAGCCGCGCGCGTGCCGGCGCACGCCCGCCTCGCCCGTCAACGCCGAGTACTGGATTGCCTGCCCTGGGGGCGCACCTGAATGAACCGCAGCAAGTATTAATCCCCAGTTCCTCTTATTATCACGTCTTCGTCATTCTGGTCATTCACGGTTGAACAAACGCTGCCACTTCGCACCCGACATGCACACCGGTCTGGACATTCCACTGTGAGCACTGCTTGCTGTGCCGCCACCGGACCCGCCTTCACAACGCACCAATGGCCGGCAAGATGGCAACAGCAATGCATGGTCCTCAGCACGGCCCGCCGCCCCGAACCCGTACTCCCGCAGTTAACTTCTCGAACAGGATGCATGCAGCGTGCGACCCACAGCGGAGCAATGTGTCTACGGGTCGCCGTGCCGGTCGCATTTTATTGCATTGCAACGCACAACACACAAGACACCCCTTGTCTTCGCGTGTCTCTCAAACCCGAGCGGACCAACATCTGTGTCCAACACCTGAGTCCCTGCAAGGTCCGCGGCGGCAGTACTGCAATCCCCGAGTCAGTTCAATAATTCCAGTGAGTCCGCTGATAATGCTTGCACGCACACGCCCACGTACCGTACGCACACACGCCCGCCTCTCGCGCGGCTGGCGGGGTGTGTGCCCCCTTATTCATTCTTCCTGCAGGCCGTGATACAAACTTTTCAGGGATGCCCCTGATAATTTAGGAGCACTTCGGTGTAACATAATAGCAAACACGCAGCTGCATCACCGCCCAACCCAATGAAGTGGTCTGATGAAGAGGTGGGATCGGTATCAATAACCCTGGAAGTGTTTTCATTGCTTCATTCCACACTGTGGTGCATGTCCAATGCTTCAAGGCAAGCACCCCACACCCCACCACAGCAGTAAAACACAAGCCAAGGTTGAGCCAGGATGCTAGCGCATTGCCGCCATCCTGATCAAATGTAAAATCACCCGCGCCCAGTCGCAACTGCAGCTTTACGCCAACGCGCGGATGGAGGCAAGGGGGCATCAGGACCGCACGTCATCATCACTCATCACCGCCCGCCAGAGCGCCGGCAGCAGCCGGCGCCTCGTTCCCCAGCCGTGAACGCGGGTACGGGTGCTGCTGCTGCCGCTGATGTACTGCCGGTGGTGCCACGGGGCTTCCGGCTGCTGCAGCCGGCGCCCCGAACGAGTGCCATCGCGGCGCGGGAGCCAGTGGGGCGCCGACGGGGTAGCCGTCAGCGGCCGTGTCGCTGGCGACCGTGCCAGTGCCATTCCACACCACGGGCGGCAACCCCGCCGAACGACCCGAGCCGCCGATGCCGCCGCCAGCAGCCCAGCCGGTGCTGCTGCCTGCTGCTGCACCGCCATTAGTCATATCGCCGTGTCCCTGCCATTGCGGCGCCGGCAGCATGTGCTGCTGCGGCGGCGGCTGCCGCAGGTGGTGGTGGGGCTGCGGCGACCACAGCCCGCCGCCAGCCGGAAAGGCGGCGCCAAGCGCCGCGGCGGGCGCGGTTGCTCCTGCGCGGTAAGCCGGCGGCGGGCAGCTGCCGCCACTCCAGACTACCCCACCGTTGTACCCGGGGGCCTGTGGCGACGCGCCGTTGCCGTAACCCGACACGCCGGCAGGCCCGTAACCCGACACGGCGGCAGGTCCGTAACCCGACACTGCGCCGTACCCCGACGCCGCATATTCCCCCAGCTGTACCGCCGCCGGCCCGGCTGGATCCAGACCAGGAGCTGGTGTCGTACCCCAGCCGTACGGCGACGGCAGCGCGGACACCGAGCCAAGTGCCATGCCGTCGAGCCGCCCGCCGCCGCCGCCACCGCCGCCGCCACCGCCGCCGCCGCCGCCGGCTGGCGTGGCCGCCGCCGAGGCCCCGAAGCCATCGCCCGCCTCTGCCCCGCCCGCCGGAGAGCCGGGCTGCAGCTGGAGCGCGGAGTGGCCGGAGTCGGCGGCGGAGCGCCCCAGGTGCGCGTCGCGGCGGCCCGTGACCATGCGCCCCAGCTCGCCGCCGCCACTGCCGCCGTCGCCGCCGCCGCCGCGGCGGTGGCCGCTGCGGCCCAGGCTGCCCAGCGCGAACAGGAAGCGCAGCGAGCTGCTGCCGCCGCGGTCGAAGGAGCTGGTCATGCGCGACAGCTTGGACCTGGCCGGGGGGCGTTGAATGTTGTGGGTTTTGGTGCGATGTCGCTAGTCGTAGGTGATTGCTTTTGGGCGGGAAAGGAGAAGGTGCACAGGTAATGGCGCGGTGATTACAGACATAACGGGGCTCGCTTCGGCGTAACAGACTTGCGCGAGTATGTGCGTACAGCAGAGTATACACCTGAGCCATTATTGCACCAGCCCTGCAGGCACGCCGGCCCGCTCCACAGCCACAACCACAACCACCCGGCCCGGCCCGGCTGCCCGGCACTCACTTGACCTTGCCCATGCGGTCCCTCAGCATGGGCCAGCTGAAGCGCAGCACGGCCCCCGCGCACACCACCAGGAAGGCGGCGTTGATGACCAGGATGATGGCGCCCGCCGCCTCCTGGCCGCCCTGCGTGCGTGCGAGACCGTGGGGTGCGGGATGTGGGGTATAGGTTTTTCTCCAATTCCCAAATCAGGGGGAACTGTTCAGTGTGCGCCTGTGGTGTGCTATGCTGTGTTAGAGAGCACAAGGGAAACGACTATGCTGTGTGTGTGTGCGGCCTCGCTCCCTCGAGCTGACTCACTAACTAGCTAGCTCGCGCCGGCCGGGGCCTTGCGCGCGCGCGCGCACCCGCCCCCCCTGCCTCACCCGCTTGACCGTGAAGGCGTCTCCGCTGCTGTCCACGAAGAACAGCCCCAGGCTGAGCGTGAGGCCCAGCACCACCAGCGACAGGAACTCGAGCACCACCAGCAGCCGGAAGCGCACCGGGGCCACCACCACCTGATGGGGGGTGGCGGGGTGGGGGGTGGGGGGTTACATTCATCATCAGGGGGGGCGGATGGGGGAATGGGGGCGGATGGGGTAGGGGCGGGAGCGGGAGGCTGAAGCTGCGCATGCATGGCAGTATTGCGCGCGTGCGTGTGTGCGTGTGTTAGGAAGCACAAGGGCAAACGACAACAAGAGACTGTGCGTGCGGTGCAGCAAATGCGTGCGCGTGAGTGTGACAAACGTGCATGGGGCCGCTGACGCGGGTCCGCTGTTCCCGAGCCCGCACGACTACGGTACTCACATTGACGGAGGCCAAGATCCACAGCGCCACCAGCAGTAGCAGCGCCTGGCGGGATAGAGGGTGTGAGTGTGTGAGTGTGTGTGTGAGTGTGCGAGTGTGCGAGTGTGCGAGTGTGTGAGAGTGTGAGTGTGTGAGTGTGTGATGGGCGTGGGCGAGCACGTGCGGATGTGGAGTGCACAGCACGGCGGGGGCGCACACACCGCCTTGTGGGGCGAGTGGGGCGGGCGATCCCAACCCCAACAATGCATGACCGTGTGCGGACCCGTAGGCGTGACGATGACATCGACCCCCACCCCCACCCCACCCACCCTCCCCAACACCAAGAGGGACGCCGCGGCGGGCTCTGGCGCTGGACAAGCGGACGCACCGTCGGTCATCGGTACGAACGCCTCCACGCCTGCTGTCTACGCCACTACACTTCTATGTACCATCTTTGCAATCCCCCTCCCCAACACCGCCCCCCACCTCCCCAGCGCCCCACCTCTCCACCCCGCCCTCACCCCCACCTCCCACCCCACCTCCCCACCTGCATGAACACGGGCAGGGTGCGGCCAAACACCTGCACCAGCACCAGGCTCAGCGTCTGGGCTTGGACTGCGAGGGGGTAGGGGAGGGGGTGCAAGGATGTTGGGAAAGCCGGTTCAGGAGGGAGGGAGGGGGGCTGTGAATACCAGACCCAGCGCAACCAACCTAACCAGACCGAGACAGGGGACGGGCACATGCAAGGGCAGGAATGCATAGCAACATGGCACTCGGGGAGGGCGATGAAGGGCGACGGGACGGCAATGGAGGGAGGGGGTTTGCAGAGATGCAACCTCCTGCCAAAATAAACGTCTATCACCTCCGCACCACAATCAATGAACCCGCCGTGCGTTGCCCCCCCCCATCTAGTTTAGCTTGGTGTCGCTTGCGCTGGTATTCATCCCTCCCCCCCCCCGGGCGGCCCATCTTCAATGGACACGAGCAGCAAGGTCGAAATCAGCACCCGCCGACAGGAAGCGGCGCATATGAGTGGCGAGCCTGCGGGCCCCACGGCCCCAGTGCGGAAGCCGCTGACACTCGTCCAGCAGAAGCGCCGACGGCCGACTTCATCCACTGGGGCCCGCCCGCAGAGTCGGCACTCCGCCGCCGCTTCCTGTCAGTGCTCATTTCATCCCTGCTGGTCATGTCTATTGGACAAGCGCCGCCCGCGGGGCATGCGGCGGCAGGGTTGCCGTCAAACCCATGCCCTCCCGCCCCATCTGCACCTGGGGCCCCCGCCGAACATACAGTAGTACCCTTTCCATTCCGATTCAGTGGAAGAAGTTTCTTGAATGCGGATTGTTGCGTTGTCATATTTGTTTGCCAGCGTGTGCCGGGGGATTCGCGACCCTGCTGCCGTCATGTGCGTGCCTGAGCCCCATTTTACTTCGCAACCCTGGCCCCTGCCATGCGGTGGTGGAGCTTCCGAACCTGGAATCATGCCCCGAACCTTGGGCCCCCCCCAAACACACAAACACACACGCAGGCACACACCCACGCTCACCCACGCTCTCCCAGAAGTAGTACTTGCGGCGGTAGCGGCGGAACATGAAGCCGTACGCCTGAGGGCCGGCAGTAGCAGCAGGCAGCAGTGGCAGTAGCAGTCAGTGGCAGGCAGCAGGCAGTAGCAGGCGGTAGCAGTGGCCGGCAGCAGCAGGCAGCACCCATGTTGGTTTGAGTGCAGTGGCGCGGCGCCATTCAACCACCAGTGGGGCAGGGCTCTGCTAAAAAAGTGCGGACAGACGACCTGGGGCCCGCTCAGCCAACCGCCAACCGCCAACCGCCGACAACCGCCCAACCCAGCCACGTACCCGCACCCCCCCCCCTCCCCCGGCGCCACCCGGCGCCCCCACGCCCCCCACGCCGCCACGCGCACCTACCTGCAGCACCCAGTCCGCGTCCAGCACGTGCCTGTGCGCCGCCACCAGCGCCGCGCTCAGCAGCGGCGGCCCCGCGCACAGCACCACCAGCGCCACGATTCCGATGGGAAGGTACAGCGCCGCGTGCCGGCCTGGGGGGAGGCGGGCGGGAGGCGGGCGGGAGGCGGGTAAGAGGAGGTGGAAGGGAGGGAGGTGGGTGGGAGGTGAGGAGGGAGGTGGGTGGGCGGTAAGGAAGGGGCCAGGAAGCGGACAAAGGCGGGGACACATCCAAATGGGTGCCTGGGAGGCGGGTAAGAGGCGGGTGGGCGGCAAAGGCGCACACGCACACCCGCACCTGCGTAGCACTCCTGGTTGATGTTCCTCAGCCAGTAGCCGTAGCGCCACGTGGCGGCCTGCCACCCGCCGTACGGCCCGCCGCCGTCGTCGATGGCGTAGCAGGCGAAGATGGACACCGCCGCCTGCCGCCGGAGATGGTGCAGCGCAGCAGTGCACAAGAGGGGGATCGCGTCAAAGGCGGGGTGTCGATTGATGAATGGGCCTGGTGGCTGGGCAGCTGATCTGATACCATCCCCCAAGTTGCTTCACGGTACACGTACGCCTCTCGACCCACCCACCCACCCACCCACCCACCCACCCACCCACCCACCCACCCACCCACCCACCCACCCACCCACCCACCCACCCACCCACCCACCCACCCACCCACCCACCCACCCACCCACCCACCCACCCACCCACCCACCCACCCACCCACCCACCCACTCCCACACTTCCCCACTCCTGCCCACCCACCTGCGCCCAGGAGGGGTACAGGATAAAAAGCGCCACCACCGCCACCAGCGTCAGCTGCCGCCGCAGGATCAGGTGCGCGTCCACCAGCGCCAGACCGCGCAGCTTGGCGCCCGGCGGGCCCGGCAGCAGCCCCCGGCGCCGCTGCTGCTGGGTCTGCAGCAGCAGCAGCTGATGTTGGGTCTGGCGCCGCTGTGGGCGGGTGCTGGGGGTGGTGGGGGTGCCGGCGGCGGCGTCGCAGTCCGCTGCTGCCGCATCCCCTGCGCCGCCCTTTGCGTTGGCGGCGGTGTCATCATCGTCGTCGGCATCGGCCGCGGCGGTGGTTGTGGCAGTGGTTGTGGTGGGGTTCCGAGTGGGGTGCTCCGGGGAGCTAGGGGAGCCGGGTGCCTGCAATTTCAGCTTTGACTTTGACTTTGACCTTGACTTGGTCGCGGTGTCGGGGGAGGGCTTGGCGCTTGGGGCGGCGGCGGCGCCTGCAGCAGCAGCCGCGGCGGCGCCGCAGGCCCCCGCCACCACCGGTGTGCTTGGCTGCGTGTTGGGAGTGCCGTCGGTGGCGGTGGCGGGACTCTCGCCCTCCCTTTGGCGGGGCTTGCCTTTGTGGTGGGGCTCTGCAGCTGCTCCTGAGGCGTCGCCAGGGGCTCTGCCGCCGCCTGCCGATTGCTGCGGCTCGCGGCGGCCCCTGCTCCGGCCCCGACTGAGGCTGCGGCTCCGGCTGCGGCTCCGCTCCTTGCTCTTCTGCTGCTGCTGCTGCTGCAGGTAGGGCTGTAGCTGCTCCAGCAGCAGCTGCTGCTGCTTCTGGGCTGAGGTGCGGGCGCGAGAGGGTCGCGACTGCCGCTGCTGCTCTGCCTCCTGCGCCTCCTCCTCTTGGTGGGGATGATGTGATTGGGTCTGGGGGTGGCTTGGGGAATTGTCTTCTACCTGCGGCTGCCCGTGCTGCCGCTGGCTGCTACTGCTGCCGTTGCCGGGACCTGGAAAGGCGGTCAGCACCACAGCGGCCTGGTCGCCAGCACGGCCGTCCACAGCAGCCGGTTCAATCGCCGCTGCCGCCTCCGCAGCAGCAGTGTCCACGGCGGCGACGGCAAGGGCAGCCGTGCCCGCTGCCGCCGCGGCCGGGTCGGAGCCACCGTCCGATTCCACTGCGGCCTCGGCCACGGGACCCGCGCGACCCGCAGCTGCCCCCGCAGTAGCGGCAGTAGCGGCAGTAACGGCAGTAGCAGAAGGCCGGCCTGGGGCGCCCGCCGCTTCGATGGGCTCGAAGGCGGGGTTGGGGAACGCCATGTCGGCTGTAGCAGGGCCCCCCGTACCGGCCCGCCGGTCCTGTGCGGGCGAGTCCAGGCTAGAGTCTGCTACTGCCATGGGGTTGTCGTGAAACGAGGCCGATGCATTCGCCCAGCCCCGAGGCAGCCCCGCCGCTGCTGCTGCTGCTGCTGCTGCTGCTGCTGCTACTGCCCCGGTGCTGCCATCGGCCGGTGCGACTGCCGCAGCGGGCGACGACGAGCCAACGAGAGCATCGGCTTTGGTGGCAGTAGCAGGTCGGGACACGGGTGAGGCTGGGTAGCTGTCGGTACCGGCTCCAGGCTGTAGCAGCACCGCCTGGCCCGCCCCGGGAACAGGCGGCGGCGGCGGCGGCAACGGCAGCCTCGGGCCGCTGGCGGCGCCCGCGCTGGCGCCGCTGCCGCTGCCGCCGCCACTGCCCGCGCCGCCGCTGCTACAGCTCTCGCTGCCCGTCACCGCCGGCATGGAAGTCCCCAGCCCCGCTGACGCGGCTGTAGCATCCGCGGTGACGGCGATGGCGCCGCCGCCATCCACGTGCGCGGACACCTTCCCGCCGCCGGCGCCGCCAGCAGCTTCTGCAGCTGCTGGCTTCGCCGCTGCGGCCAGCGATGGCTGCTGCTGTTGCTGCTGCTGCGGCCGCCGCAGCACTGCAGTGATTAGCCGCCGCGGGCTGCGCAGCAGTGCCGCTGCGGCGGCCGCCGCGGCCGCCGAGCGCGGGGTCCGGGGGCTGTGCGGACTGGCGATGGAGTTGGGCACCGCGGCCGCCACGGCCGCCGCCGCAGCCTCTGTCGGTGATGCAAGAGAGGTGGGCGTCATGACCTTGGGGCTCGGCGCGACCATGCCGCCGTCTCGGGGGCTGCCAGGTATCTGCAGCCGCCGCGGCGGCGCCGATCCAAGCCTGCTCGCCGGGCTGACAGCGGGCCCTCCGCCGCCATTCACGCCACCACTTCCACCTCCATCAACCAGGTCATTACCACAGCCCGCCAGGCCAGAAGCCGCAGCAGCGGTGGGCGAGTTGGGCATGCTGGGCGCGGCGGAGGCGGTGGCGACGCTGCTGCCGCTGCTGCTACTGCCGCCGCCAGGCTCGGCCAGCGGGCACATGCCCAGCCGCTGCAGCAGCGAGGGCGGCCCGCCGCCGCCTCCTGCCGCCGCGGGGCCGCAGTGTCGTGCCAGCAGCCAGCGCAGCCCCCACAGGACCAGACTGGTCAGCACCACCAGCAGCGGGCTGAGCAGGCCGGTGGCCACCTGCGGGCGCCCGGCGGGGCAAAGGAAACGAGGTTGGTCGCGAGTGGGTTGCTTGGCCTGTTGGCTTGTTAAGGGCCACCCAAGTGGGCAACCCCACCCAACGCAACCCGGATTGAGCGGTGACGCCCGCACCTGGCCGCCTGAGCCCAGTCACAAGCACTAGCTAGGCTAAACCGCGGCCCGACCACACACCCACACGACCACACACCCACAGTCCCACACGCCCCCCAGCCCCCCAGCCCCCCAGCCCCCCAGCCCCCCAACCCCACCTGTATGTCTGCCTGTTCCTCCGGGTCCGCCCCCGGCGCCAGGCACACGGGCGAGTGCGCCAGGTCCAGGTCCGTGCCGGTGATGGCGCCCAGAGCGCCCTGAGGGGTGGGGGTTGGGGGTGGTGGGTGGTGGGGTGATGGGGGAGGGTTGCATTCATCGTTAGTTAAGGAAGTGGTAGACGGGGGGGAGGGGTTGTGTTGGGGTGGTTGGGGAATGGGGTCGCGGTGGTGGGGTTTGGTGTATGTGCGGGGTGAGTGAGTGCGGGGCGGGGCGGGGCGGGAAAAGCACGTGCTTGCATCACACGGCTGACGGCGTTGGGCGAGGTGTGTATGGGATGGGCGTGTTTCGTGCAGCACGTCAAGCACAAGCAAGCACACGCACGCACACGCGACTCTTGCAGCCTGTCGTTGCGGCCGGCTGGTGCTTGGCGCTTGCCTGCCTACCTGCAGGCGCTGTATGGAGGGCGGCCAGGGGATGGAGATGCGCGTGACGATGAGGAAGAACTGGCAGTGCACGATGAGGACCTGCGGGCAGGGGGGGGGCGGTGAATGGGGGTTGCAAGGATGGTAGGAGTTGGGCTTGGGTTTGGATTTTGGAGCACAGCATCCCCGGGATAAAACAAGTGGAGATTCTCGCACACGGAGGGGAAGCCCGACACGTCCAGGGTTCCGCGGCGGCTTCAATCCAGTTGCAGCCATGCCCATCCCCCACGCCTGCTGTCTACGCCACTACACTTCGATGTACCATCTTTGCAACCCCCCATGTCGCTCGTCTGGCCCGGCGCTTGCTGCCTGGCGCCGGGGTCATCTTCCTGGTCGCCAGGTAAGTCGTGTGTTTTGCATTTGCGTGGTTGCGTGTCCGTCTCTGCTGTGCGCGAGCCGAGCCTGGGTGGCAGTTCGTCGACGGCGCGCCGACCTCGCCCCGTCTACACTCTCCGCCCCGAAACGCAAGAGTATACCGTTACCCTGTATTGCCGCAAACTGCACCTGCCTGTCCCTTGTCTAGTTTCGCTTGGGTTTAGATTGGGCTGGTGTTCACAACCCCCCACCCCACCCCACCCCCACCCCCACCTTGAGCAGGTCGCTGGCGCCCAGCTCCATGACGCCGTAGTCCTCCCTGAAGGCGGTCCAGGCGGTGTACAGCACCAGTCCCACATTGGCCACAAAGCCCAGCAGCAGCAGCGCCGCGGACTGGCCCACGCCGTGGCAGGGCCTGCAAGGGGGGGGGGTGCACAGATGGTACATAGAAGTGTCAAGGGGGGGGGGGGGGTCGGCGGGGCAGGCAGGGGTGGTAGAGGAGGCAGTGGGGGAGGCAGAGGGGGGCGGAAAGAGGGGGGGGGGGGAAGAGGCACAGGCGGGGCAAGGCGTGTGTGGTGGGTGTGCTGAGCGCAGCCACAGGCGTACGGAATTGGGGTTCCTGCTAGCGGTTATGTCAAAGGTTCAGGACTGCATGTGCGAAAGCTCCACCAACACCCTAGCAGCACAACCGCAAGAAATTGCTCGCTCGCTCGGCCCACTCACTTGCAGGACAGGTCGCTGATGGAGCCGTACCAGCCCGGCACGCACGCCGCGCACAGGTTGCCCGTGTAGCCCTGTGTGCACTGCAGCGCCATATAGCTGGCCGCTCCGCCGGCAGCGGTGCCGGTGCCGGTGCCGGCGCCGGCGCCGTCGTCCCCGCCCCACAGCAGGCACAGGTCATCGGGCAGCCCGTCGCCCGCGTCCCCCTGCACCACCACCACGCCGCCGCCGGCGCTGGCAGCAGCGCTGCTTGCGTTGCCGCCGGCAGCGGAGGCGTTGCCGGCGGCACGGGCGGCCAGCCTCTGCTGCGCTGCGAGCAGCCGCGCGCGGGCGGTGGCGCCGGCGGGGCGGTCGGCGTACCAGGCCAGTTGGCAGGCCAGCAGCGCGGCCTGCTGCCGCGCCGCCACCGCGTCCAGCTCGCCGCCGCGACAGGCCTCCTGGTTGGGGCACCTGCGATGGGGCGAGGCAGTGGGTTGGCGGGGTTGGCGGGGTTGGCGCGGTTGGCTATCGCACACTTATCGCAATGCGCCTTGCTGTCGGTGTGTCAGAATGTGGTGACCCATGACGCGGTGAAAGCAGCATGACGCGGTGAAAGCAATGCGTGCGGTAAGGCAACCGGCTGCCCTGCACGCACACGCACCACGCACACACGCACACGCACACGCACACGCACACGCACACGCACACGCACACGCACACGCACACGCACACGCACACGCACACGCACACGCACACGCACACGCACACGCACACGCACACGCACACGCACGCGCACGCGCACGCGCACGCGCACGCGCACGCGCACGCGCACGCGCACGCGCACGCGCACGCGCACGCGCACGCGCACGCGCACGCGCACACGCACACGCACACGCACACGCACACGCACACGCACACGCACACGCACACGCACACGCACACGCACACGCGGCTGGCACGCACCAGTGCATGGCTGTGCTGCTGGGGCTGGAGTGCCAGTAGCCGGGCTCGGGCACCACCACGGCGCCGCCCGGGCACACCGCGTGCGGCGGGCAGGTGTCGCACAGCACCCCCTCCACCCCCGGCCGCGCCCCCAGGCTCAGCGTCATGTTGCTGCTACTGCTGCTACTGCCGTTGCCGCCTGCTGCCACTGCTACAGCCGCCGCCGCCCTCGTCAGCCCTGCGCGCAGCCAGTCGGCGCGCGGGTCGTCCCACAGGCTGAACAGTCGCGGGTCGCAGCGCTGGCAGCTGGTGCCGCCGCCGCGGGGCACCTCGCCGGGGGCGCAGGGCAGCACCAGCACCGGCAGCGGGAGCGGCGGGATCTGCAGCGGCAGCAGGGGGGCATAGGGGGACAGTTGGCAGGATGGCATACAGGGAATTGGGGCAGTCGGCACCCAAGCTCAAACAAACTAACTCTGGAGACTGGGGTCAGAGGACAGGATCAGGGGGCATGCCGGACAGGGGACTGGAGTGGGATGGACTGCATGGAGTTCAATCAACAGTGCCCACCGGTGACACCGAACGTTCAATCAGGCGGCACGTGATCAGGCGGCGGGCAGCAACTAACACGAAGTGCTCTCCACTTGCTTGCCGATGCGGATACCAACTCCAATACCCCAACCAGCACGCGCATGCGCTGCCCACCTCGCCCCTCCCTCCTCACCGTGTGGCTGCCCGGCCCCGCCGCCGCCACCTCCACCGTCAACCAGTAGCGCCCCGGCGCGCCGCGCACCGCCAGACCCGACCACACCGCCAGCCCCCGCCTGACGTCCGCCGCCGCCGCGCCCAGCAGCCCCGCGGTATCCACCAGCGCGCCGCTGCTGCTGCTACTGCCGCTGCTGCTACTGCTGCTGTTGTCGGCGGCGCTGTCCTGGTACGCGGCGGCAAGGCTGAGCCGCAGCCGGACATCGGGGTGCTCTGCAGGCAGGGGGAAAGTGCCAGCGCGGGGGTGGGGGGGCATAAGTAAAGTGGAGTTCAGCGTGACACGCGTGTCGCCATTGGGTAAGGGCACCATGGTAAGGCACCATGGCATGCGCATGCCGCTCTCGTGAGTCCCGGGTAAGGCTGTGACACATAGCTTCCCGCTCAAAATCCAGGATCCACAGTCGCCTCACCCGCAACGGGCGTGCCCGTGTGATCCAGCAGCTCCACCGCGATGAACAGCCCCACGTCCACGGGCAGCTCCACCACTGCTACAGCCCGGGCTGCTACTGCCGCCGTCACGTAGCTGTAGCTGCGGCTGTAGCCGGCGCCGGTCGCCAGCGCCGCCGGCTGCAGCCACGCGCCGCCGTCGGGCGCGGCTGCAGCGCCGCCGCGCAGCGCCGCCTCAAGCCGCTGCCCCAGCTGCGCCTCCGTCAGCGCGGCGGCGGCAGTAGCATTGCTGCTGCTGCCGCTACTGCCGGCCCCGATGCTGCTGCCGCCGAGCGCAGCGCCGGGGTCCGGTGCGCCCTCGCCAGCCGTGCCGTTGCTTCCGGCCGACGCAGCGACGAAGCCGGATGCGGAGGCCGTGGTTGTAGCAGCAGCGCCGGCAGTAGCAGCCGGGACGGCGGCGCTAGTGACGACCAGCCACCGCAGCGCCCGCAGCCGCAGCTGGCTGGGCGCCAGTGCAAGCAGGCCGCCCGCGCCGCCCGCGCCGCCGCCCTCCGCGGCGAGCTGCGGGACCCCAAACGCCTGTTCGCAGGCGGACACCGCCTCCGAGAGCAGAGCCGCCGGAGAGCTACCGCCGCTGCTGCCGTTCTCGCTGTCACCACCGCCACCACCACCACCACCGGTGGCGGCACCAGATGCCGTCTGCAACAGCAGCTGCAGCTGCTGCTGCCGGCGCTCCAGGACGCTTCGTACCAGCTCGGCGGCGCCGCTGTCAGTCTCGTTGCTTGCGCTGCTTGTGCCGGCGCCGGCGCCACCACCCGCGGCGAACCCAGCCGCCAGCTGAGCATCACTGGTATTGGCGGCGGCGGCGCTGTTGCTACCGGTGGCATCACACGAGACAGCGACCACGTCGAGATAAGCCATCCACAGGCTCGCGCCGCCCTGCTGCAGCTGCTGCTGCTGCGGGGCAGGCAGAGGTGGAGGCGCCTGCGCCTGCCGGAGCTGTCGGCGCCGCCGCCCCGCTGCTGAGCCTGCTGCTACTGGGGAGGTGGTTAGTGGCGGCGGCGCGGTCGACGACTGCGTTGAGAACTGCAGGGACTGCGTTGAGAACTGCAGGAAGGAGTCGGCGAGTGCCAGCACCCAGCACCGCCGCGCCACCGCCGCCGCCAGCGCGCTCCATGTCTCGTTCAGCAGCGCAGGCAGCAGCAGCGGCGGCGGCGGCGACAGCGCCGAGAAAGGCACGGCGGCATCCCCTCCGTCCACCGCCGCCGCCCAGGCAGCGGACACATCGGCCGCAGCCGTTGCCGCCTGCGGGCCAGCAGTGCGGGCGCTGCTGCTGCTGCTGCTGCTGCTGCTGCTGCTGCTACTGCCGTCAAGCGAGCTGCTACAGCTCTGGTTGCTGGCCAGAGCCCCGCCTATGAGCGATGCCGTGTTCATCTCGAAGCTACTGCCGAGCACGGCTGCTGCTACTGCCCCACTCAGCACCAGGCCGCCGCCGAAGCCCTCATTCAGCCCTTCGCTGCTGGTGCTACTGCCGCTGGCGGCGGCTACTGCGCCCGACGACGGCTTGACCGCCTGGTTACCGAGGAAGGAGGAACGCGTGATGAGCGCGAGGGTGGGCGGCGGCGAGGAAGCGCTGTAGCTGACGCTGGCACTGCTGCTGCCGGCGGCGGGTGCCGCAGACGAGTCCGCGGCGCTGGAGATGTAGGCGCCGCCGCCCGTCAGCCCCACGTTGCCCTGCACGGAAGCAGCACGGAAACAGGCAACAAAATCACGCCCAGCTTCTTTGCAAGGGGTCAGCGCGGCTCGTGTAACGGCACCACAATGGATGCAGGCTCTGACAACCTTTAAACTGGTCGCGCCGTGTGCACGTTCACGCGCTCACGCACCTGCAGCAGCAGCCGGTCCGCCGCCACCACCGCGCAGCCCTCCACCAGCAGGCCGCCGCCCGGGCCGGCAGTAGCAGCCGAGCCGCTCACGTTGACCGAACGCAGCAGTAGGAGTGGCAGCGGCGGGCGCGCCGCCAGCGAGCCGCCGCCGTGTACGGCACAGTTGAGATCCATCGCTGTGTCGTACATCACCAACGCCTGCACGCCCGTGTCAACCAGCAACGCCCCGCCGTACAACCTTTCCCCCGCCGCCACTGACGCGGTGCTACTACCACCGCCGGTGGTGGTGGTGCTGCTGCTACTGCCGCCTGAGGCGGTGCCGGTGTTTCGGCTGCTGCTGCCACAGGCGCCCCCAGCGGTGGCGCTAGCACCGTCAGCAGCGGTGCCGCCACCAGTGGAGTTGAACGCAGACGGATCGACATCTGCCGCAGCGTTGCCGTTGAAGGTGCAGCGGCGCAGGACGGCCCGCAGCGGCCCAGCCAGATACACGCCGGCGCCGCCCCGCACGCTGCTACTGCCGTCGCCGTTGGCAGACGCCGCGGCCAGGGCGGCGCTGCTACTGCCGCTGCCGCTGCCGGCGCTGCTGAGCGCCGCCTGCAGGCTGTTGACTGTGTTGCGAGTGAAGCTACAGCCGGCCATGTCAACTGTCATGATGCTACTGCTGTTGTTGGCACCACCTGTTGACCCGGCGCCGCCGCCGACCCCCTGCGCGCACGCACCACACACACGTACACCAGAAAAATGAGGCACGCGCTTCGCAAGCTGGCGCCCAACGCCACTGTGCACTCTGTCCAGCCGGGTAGCTTCTGTTTGGATCGTTTGCATGGTCAGCTAGTCCCCCTTCCCACCCCACGCCCCACCCCCCACGCTCCACCAACCCACCCAACACACTCATACCACACCCACCTGCTGCGCCGCGATGTGTGCGCCGCCGCCTGTCCAGCCCGCGCTGCAGCCCGCCACCGCCAGCCCCGCCAGCGCCACGCCGCCGCAGCTGCTCACGTGCAGCCCGCCGCCCGTGGCGCCGGCGCCGCAACCGGTCAGCTGCGCGCCGCCGCCCAGCGCCAGGCGGTCGCAGCGGTCCGCCAGCAGCGCGCCGCCGGACACGTCGGCGTGGCAGGCCTGGGGGAGGGGGCAGCGGCGCACGGTGGGCGCATGGCGGCGGCGGCGGCGATGGGCGATATCAGGGGTATGTATGGCGGTTTAGCCTGGGCTGGTGCTCTCGGTCACACACGCCACGCCATCCCGACCCCAACGCTAGCCCCTCCCCAACACTCACCTGGAAGCTGCCTCCGCGCACTTCCAGCGTCACGCGCTGCTTTATGAACACGCCGCCGCCGGCGCCGCCCTTGAAGCGCCGCCGCGCGGAGCAGCGGGCCACCGTGGTGTTGACCAGCAGCACCTGGTGTAGCGTCAGGGCGTGTCAGAGTATGTGTGTGAACGCGGGGCGTGGGTTGCGTGTGTGGGAACGCGCGTGCGCACAAGGAAGGTTGGGGTTTGGGTCCGCAAGTGTGCCGTACCGGGTCGCCAATCCCAGGGCATGCATGCATGTAGGGGCTGTGCGTGCACCAGATGCGCAGATGATGCGCAGAGCCGCACACCCATGTGCCGAGCCCCGACACGCACCACCACACACCCATCCACACGCCCTGCTGGCCACTTGACACATTCACGCACCTCCCACTCACCCGCTGCGCGCCCTGCGCCGACATGGCCGCCACGCCGCCGCCGTTGCCGTCCGCCACGGCGCTGCCCGCCACCACGCAGCCCGCCAGCACCAGCGCGCCGCGCCCCGCCGCCGCCGCGCCGCCGCCGCCGCCCTCCAGCAGCACGCCGCCACCTGTCGGAGATTATCCGGTCCGGCAGCTCGATGCCAAGCGTTGCGAGCACGAGGTCACCTGCTGTCATACTCGCCTCGCCCCTCAAACGGTTCGGGTCTCACGCCCGCAACTAACCCCAACATTAATGACTAACCGTCGCCGTCCAGCACCGTGTTCCCCTCCAGCACCGCGCCCGCCAGCACCGCGCCGCCGCTGCCGCCCAGCACGTGCAGCGCGCCGCCGCCGCCGCCGGCGGCGGCGTTGCCGCGAAAGGCGGCGCCGCCGCTGACCGCCAGGTTGAGCTCGCCGCCGCCGGGCACGCCGCGGATGCGGGAGTAGTCGGCGGCGACGGCGCCGCCGGCGCCGCCGGCGGCGTTGGCAGTGAAGGTGCAGTTGTCGAGGGCGGTGGCGCCGGCGGCGAGGGTGTAGATGGCGCCTCCGTCGCCGCTGCCGGCGGCGTTGGACTGGAAGGTGCAGCGCTGGGCGATGAGGGAGAACAGGGGCGCGGCCGCCGTCGCGGCGGCCAGGGTGGCGGCGTCGGAGGAGGCGGCAGTAGCGGCAGTAGCGGCAGTAGCGGCAGGAGCAGCCGCGGACAGCAGCTGCGCCGGCGTCACGGCGGCGGCGTCGCTGGGCAGGACGCCGTCGCCATCTGCCGTGGCGGCGGCAGTAGCAGCGGTGCCGTACGGCAGCAGCAAAGCATACCACGGTGCGCTGCTACTGCCATCCCCACCAGCTACTGCCGCCAGCTCCAGAGCCACGCGGCGGCGCAGCAAGCCGCTGCCGCCGCCACTGCTACTACTGCTGCTACCGGTGCCGTTGGCGCTAGCGCCGCCAGCCGCCAGAGGCGACGGCGGCGGCGCCGCCGCCGCCGCCACCGCCACCGCCACCCGGCCGTCGGTGGGGTCCAGCAGCGGCGCCGCCGCCGCCAGCACCACGTCCTCCACCAGCGCCACCGCGCCGCCGGACCTGTTGACGTTGGGGCAAACATGCCAGCGTGCGTGTGGGTTGATGGGGCATGATGTCAGCGTGTGCGCGTGTGGAGGTGAGGCAGGCAGCATTAACGCACCGCAGCCCCCAGGCCACACCCGGCACACGCGCGTCACGCGCCCGCATGCGGCAGCAACGGCACGCGCAGTCTCCTCACAACACGCACAGCCGTGCCGATGTATGGGGCATGCATGTGGGCGCAGTCACCCCCAGGGCCCCACCACGAGTCGCCCCACCAACCTGACGGCGCTGTTGCCCGCGAAGGCGCAGTCGGCCAGCGCCAGCGGCTGGCGGCTGGCGGCCAGCGCGCCGCCGCAGCTGGTGGCGGCGTTGGCTGTCAGGCGGCAGGCGGTCAGCGCCGCATGCCGGCAGCGGCCCTCTTCGGGCCGCAGGGCGCACTGCAGCCACAGCGCGCCGCCCGAGTCGCTGGCGAACTGCGGAAGGTCGGGGGGTGGGGGTGGGGAGCGGTCGAAGGGTTGATGGGGTTGCAAGGTAAAGAATCTGATCAATCGCGCGAGGGTTGGGCACGCGACCTGTTCGGCCTAACAGCGGCAGGAGCGGCTTGAAACAACGCCATGCTGAGAGACCGGTCCCTAAGCCGCCATCCAAATGAAACGCCCACTGCAGGCGGCTATCTCTATCCCTATCAGGCGCGCTCAAGGCCCGGTCGCCTCACCCAGTCGGCGGAGGGCGCGTCGGCCGCGCCCGCGGCGTTGCGTGTGAAGGCGGCGCCCCGGATGCGCACACGCGCCGCCGCCGAGCTGGATACCACGTGCAGCGCGCCGCCGCCCGCCGCGCCGCGGTTGCCGACAAACACGTCGCCGTCAATGTCGAGGAGCGGGATGTCGACATCCGCGTCAGCCGCGCTGCTACTGCCGCTACTGCTGCTACTGCCGCCAGCGGACGGGCCGCCGGCGGCGGGAGAGGAAGCGCCCGCCGCGGCGGGCGGCGGCTGGGAGCGCAGGATGCTTGGCGGCAGCGGGCGCGGCGGCGGCGGGCGCGGCGGCGACGGCGGAGGCGGTAATGGCGATGGTGGCCTTGGCGGGCGCGGCGGCGGTTGTGGCGGCGGCTTGGGGGCGGCGGGAGGCGTGTCGGGCGGCCCGGGGAAGTCTGGTGGCGCGTCTGCGGCTGGTGGCGGCGGCCGCTTGACTACAGCCGCCAGCTGCCGCCCGCTCCTCGCCCCCACTAGGGGCTCTGATGCTGCTGCCATGTCACCATCGTCGTCGCCGAGGCTATGCTGCAGCAGCGGGCCCGTCTGATGCAGCCGCCGCTGCCGCCGCCGGTGCCCTGCCGGCGAGGGGTCGAGCTCCGCCGACGGCGGCGGCGGAGCCAGCAGCCCCACCCAGAACGCAGGGTCGGGGCGGACCGTCGGCGGCAGCCACGACGCGATCAGCGGGCCCGCAGCCGCGGCCGCCGCGGCCGTCCAACCATTGGCGGCGCCATCCGCACCCCCGGCAGGGCCGCCGCCGCCACCGATGCTGCTATTGCTACTGCCGCTGCTGGCGCCGCCGAGGGCGGCCGCGGGGATGCCATCGAGCACCGCCAGCAGCGCCGCCTCCCGCGCCGCCGCCGCGTCCGTGAGGCGGGCGTAGCTGGGCTGTAGCAGCACGTGCAGCGCGCCGCCGGTGCCGGCGCGGTTGGCGCCGCCATCACCATCGCCGTCGCTGCCTGCCGCTGCTGCTACAGCTTGTCCTGCTGCAGCTACTGCTGCGCTGTAGTCGGTGCCGCCCCAGACATTGCCGCGCAGCAGCTGCTTCCGCACCCCCTCCAGGTGCGCGGCGCCGCCCGGGCCCGTCGCCGTGTTGGCGGAGAGCTCGCAGTCGCTCAGCTGCAGCACCGCCACTCCTGAGGCGTACAGACCGCCGCCGGCACCAGCCGCCGCTGCAGCGGCAGCAGAGGATGACTGCGCGACTGCCGCCGCCGCGGCCGCGGCGGCCGCCGCGGCGGTGGCGGCGACCGCCTCAACAGCCGCTGGCGTGGCGGCTGGCAGCGCGGGCGCCAGCAGGCCGGCTAGCACCAGCAAGCTGGAGTTGCTGCCATCAGAAGAGGGCAGCGGCTGAGCCGCAGACGCGGAGCAGCCCACCAGCGCGCTCTGCCGGAGCTGCAGCACCCCCACGCCCTCGGCGGACACGCCGCCGCCGCCGCCGGCGGCCGCGGCCGCGCCGGCAACGGCCACGCCCCCCAAGTACGCGCGCCCAATGCTCGCCAGCCGCAGCCCGCCGCCGGACAGCCAGGCCCGCGCCGCCGCGAAACGGGACGCGAGGATGAAGACCGACTCGGCTTCCGAAACGCTCGCGCCGCCGCCGCCGCCCGCGAGCGAGGAGTGCGGACCTGGAAAGCTCACGCCCCACAGCACGACCGTGCCGCCCGCCGAGCCGGAGTGCGACAGCGCGCCGCCGCCGCCCCGTACGGCGGCGGTTGATGTGACTGTTACGTTGGTTAGGACGAGCGCCGACACGTTGGACGAGGCGAGGAAGCCGCCGTTCAGCGCGGCGGCGGCGGCGGTCGCGGTCACGCTGTGCAGCCGCGCCGCCGTCACGGAGGTGAGGGCGATAGCGCCGCCAGAACCGGAGCCGGAGCCGCCGCCGCCGCTGCTGTTGCTGTTGAGGCCGCTGCTGCTGTTGCTGGTGAAACCGGCGGAGCTGTTGCTGATCTGCACGCGCTCGAGCACCACGGTGTGCACCTGTGGTGGATGGAGCAGCATTGGGGAGGCAGACAGATAAGACAGGTTTGCGGGGCAGCCACCGTCATCACAAGCAACGCGCACGTGCCAACAAACCATCCAGGCTTTTCCATGCACCACGCGAAAATGCGACAGAGCGAGTGGCTGTCAAGCAGTACGTCACGTCACGCAAGCCATCAATCGTGCGGCCAAGCATTCTCTCTCACCCGCGACACCATCAGCGCCCCGCCGTTGCCCACCGCCGTCCTGCTGCCCTCGAGCACACAGTCCGACATCGTCAGCAGCGCCAGCATGGTCGCATTGACCGCACCGCCACCCTGCTGCGTGTTACCCGCCGCCGCAGCAGCAGCGGTTGCAGCGGTTGCAGCCGACGGCGGCGGGCTGCCGTACACTGAGTTGTTGCGCCACGTAGTCCGTACGAACGAGGCCGTCATGCGGGGCGTGGGCCTGCCGTACGCGCTGACGGCGCCCACCACGCTGACGGCGCCGCCGCCGCCGTCGCCGGTCGCGGTCGCGCCGAGCACCACATTCCCATCAAACACGGTGTCCACAACCTGCATGCGGGAACCCCGTCACACGGAGGCATGTATTGGAGGTGTGACGCTTGCGCTCAATCCCTGTGGTGGTGCGCCACGTTCTAGGGCTGCTGCTCCTCAGCAGTCCTCGCAGTCCTCGCTCGGCACCTCCACAGCGTCCGCATCTGAACATTTACCCACCACCACCACCTGCTCCAGCCCTACTGCATGTCCCGCGCACCTGCGTCTCCTCGCACTTGTCGGTGCTCAGCGCGCCGCCGCCCACGCCGCCCGTGGGCCCCACCCGGTTGCCGATGAAGGCTGAGCCGCTGACGGCCACCCGCAGCGCGTTTGTGACGTACAGGGCACCTCCCTTTGGAGGAGAGGTGGGGCGGGGTGCAAGGTTAGTGAGGTTACGGATTGAGGCGGCGCGGGCGCACCGATGACCGACGGAGCGGCTCTTCTGGCTACCAGCCCAAGCTGACCCGGGACGGGACGAGGACACTCAAGCAGCCCATCCAGCTGCCCGAGGGGAGCGGAGCGCCAAAAACACCCCAAATCATCCCAAAACACCCCAAAGCACCCTAAAACACGCACCTCCCACATGGCGCTGTTGCCCGCCCACAGCCCGCCCGCCACCTCCACGGAGTCCACGCACTCCACGTACACCGCGCCGCCCTGGCCCATGGAGTCGTCGTACAGGTTGGAGTCGGCGGCGCGCAGCGCGGTGTTGCCCGTGAAGGAGGTGTTGGTCAGGCGCAGCCAGGTGCCGGCGGCGCCGCCGCGGCCGTCCTGGAAGCCGCAGCTGGCCAGGATGGCGAGCGCGCCGCCGCCCACCGAGCTGGTGTTGTTCCGGAAGACGCAGTCCTGCGCGCGAGGCAAATACAGGTAGCAGGTAAAAAAGGAAGTATCCAGGCAGTATGGGAACGTGGGCAGGCTTGTGGCCGCCGGCCGCAGGCTTGAGGGCATCGCCGGGCCACACGCACACGCGTTCCGCCGCACCGCCGCACGACCGATCCCGTGCAGATCTGGTCTGGTCCCGTGAGGACCATGGGGACGGCGACGAGTCACACAAACACACGCACACGCTCACAGGGTCTGTTCGTGTTTTTATCCAACACATGCACACAGCAGCGCACGCACGGTCCTCTGCCCACGCACGCACCTGCAGCTCGAAGCGGCGGAACTCGTCCGAGTAGATCGCGCCGCCGCCCAGGTTGCCGAACACCACATTGTTCTCGAACACGCAGCGGCGGCAGCGGAACGTGGCTGGCTGGAACAGCCTTGCGCTTGCCAGCGAGCTGCATGCAGCATGAATGCATGGGAGACCAGGAGCGAGCAGGCGAGGGTTCGACCACATTTGGGGGGCGTGATAACGAATGCGGGTTCTGCTGCGGCATGACGGCTCGGCATTACATGTGCGGCATGGGGCACCATATGCGCGTGATGCGAGCGACACGCTGGCGACATCACTAGAGCACTTGAGGCAACAACAAAGGCCCCGGCAGAATGGCACTAGGAAGGGGCAAGGCCAAGCACGTGTTGCATTGCCGTCACGCGTGCCTGGTCTGGTCGGCTAGCTACACCCCCATCCGCCCAGTACCCAGTCACGCACCAACTTACGCACCAACATATTGCTAAGCAACCTCTGCCATGGTCGATTCACACTCACATGACGCCGCCGGCGCGGCCCGACAGGTTGTCGGCGGCGAAGATGTCCTCTGCGTTGACCTCGTTGACCCAGTCCGCGTACAGCCCGCCGCCGCCGTCCGACACCGCGGTGTTGCGCAGGAAGCGGACTGCGGGCACACACACACGCACGCGCACACGCGCACACCGGGGGCGAGGACCAACAGCGGTGCAGCAGGAGCATCAGGTATGTGGCGTGGTGGGGCTAGCAAAGCACGCCGGCACACGTGCGAGTCCCGCCATCGATCCTGTCCGCTTTGTCTGCGCGAGCGCCGGCGTTCGGTGCCCCCAGCCAGCCAGCCCGTGCATTTGCATCCACACTAGCAACATGTCTCTCAGCCCTTCTGCACCCTTACTACCTCGCTGCAGGCGCGTCTCGTTCACAAAGTACGCGGTGATGGGGCCCTTGGAGCGCTGCGTGTTGTTGACAAAGTCGCAGTCGGCCACGTGCAGGCTGGCCCAGCCCACCGCGTTGAGCGCGCCGCTCTGGGTGGAGGACTGCTCCAGCCAGTTGGAGGTGAAGGCGGTGCGGGTCAGCGCCAGCGCGCCCTGCACCCAGAAGTAGTCGTTCGTGGCGGTGCCCTCGGGCAGCCAGTGCCGCACGGCAACGCCTGGGTGTGTGGGCGGGCGGGCGGGCAGGTGTCAGCCGGCTGCCAAGCAAGAATGGATTGGGCACAGCCCCCGGGCGCAGCGCGCCCACGCCTACACCCACGGACCCAAACATGCCCCATGCCCCCACGCCCACCAGATCCAAGGATGACGCCGTAGTTGGATTCGAAGGCGCAGCCGTCAAAGCGCACGGCGCTCAGGTTGCCCTGCAGCAGCGCCCCCCCGCCCGCATACGCCTTGTTGCCCCGCCACGTCACGTTCCGGAATTCGGCCGTTGGCAGCGCTGCCGCCGCCGCCGCCGCCGCCCCTTGCAGCGGCGGGTCCGCCGCCGCCGCAGCCGCCGCGGCCGGCGGCATGGGCGCCACCGCCGCGACGAACACCGCGCCGCCGCCGCCACCGCCGTCATTCGCGCGCAGGTCGACTGTGTTGCCTTCGAACAGCGAGTCTGACACGTTGAGGTGCGCTCCCGGGCCAAGCGCCACGTACAGACCTACGGCCGCACGGGGTTGGGACGCGTTGTCATGAATGTGATTGATCGCCAGCGCTGCGCCCGTGCTAAGCAGGTTCCACTAATGACCATGCAATCAACCTGCCCTGCCCCCCAACCACGAAGCCGGCTCCAGCGCGCATTCAAACATGCATAGGCCCCTCTGTCGTCCCTGCAGCACGCACCCCGCCCCTCCGGCGCACAGCCCCGCCCCGCCCCGCCCCGCCCCAAGCCCCCGACCCACCTGCGCCGCTCGAGTCGGGCCGCGACAGCACCGCCTTGCCCACCACCGTGGCGTGGTTGCGCCGCCACTCGCCGCCGCCCGCCACCGTCAGGCCGCCGGCCGCGCCCGACACCGCCACCGCGCCGCGGGTGCACACTGTGTTGTCGGTGACGCGGGCGCCGTGCAGGGTCACGTGGGCGGCGGCGCTGATGTGCAGGGCCGATTCCAGGGAGGGCAGGCCGCCGCCGGCGTCCGTCACGTTGCAGCTGCGAGGGAAGTAAGGCGGCGGGGGTTGCAAAGATGTCTGGAAAGGGGGGGTGGATACTTGTGCACAGGTCGACAGCGGCCGCCCCTTGCGTAAGCTGGGTCGCCATAACCAACCAAACAAGCCCACCGGCAGCTAGCAGCAGCACCGCGCCCGCACCTGGCCACGCGCGGCTGCAGCAGCTCCACACGCGCCCCCGGGCAGTGCACGCGCAGCAGCGGCGCGTGCGTCTGCCGCGCCGCCTTGCCGCGGCTGCCGCTGCTGCCGCTGCTACTGCCGGTGGGCAGCGTGAACTGCGCCTGCACCCCCTTCAGCCACAGGTCCGGCAGTAGCAGCCGGGACACGCCCGGCCCGCACGCCAGCACCACCGACCAGACCGCGTACGGATCGTCATCGGCCGCGAGCCCGCCAGTGCCCCCTCCAGTGCTACTGCCAGTGCTACTGCTGCTGCCACCGCCTGCGGCCGGCCCCGCTGCCCCGTGGCCCGCCTCCGGCGGCAGACCGCCGCCGTTCTGCACCTGCCACCACCAAGGGCTTTGCGGCGGTGTGAGCGGCGGCGGCTCCGGCGGCTGCACAGGCGGGGGCTGTGTGCTCGACTGCCCGCCGGCGGTCCCTAACCCTGATGACGGCGCGTCACCAGCCTCGCCCCCGACACCGTCGCCGCCGTTGCTGCCGCCTGAGCCGCCAGGCGGTGACGGGCTGCTGCTGCTGCTGCTGCTGCTGCTGCTGCTACTGCTGCTGCTACTGCTGGTCGGAGACGCCACCTCTGCCGCCGCCGGGCTATTTAGTGGCGTGCCGCCTATGCCCAGTAGGACTGGCGCCTGCATCCCGCCCCGGGCGCCACCAGCAGGCGGCGACCATGCGCCTGCAAGCTGAACTACTGGCGTCACCGCCGGCAACGCTGGCGGCTGCGGCGACGGCGGCGGCGGCGCAGATGCTGGCGCAGCACTCACCGCCGCTTCTACGGGTGGCGGTGCGACTTCGGTGGGCGGCGGGCCGTCCTCCGCCACCGCCGGCCGCGCCGCCAGGAGCGAGCGGGCCCTCCGGCTGCTGCTGCGGCGCCGGATGCCGAAGTCCGCTAGGCTGGGCAGAGCCGCCACCGAGGGCGGGCCGTCGCCGCCTCCACTGCTGGGCCGCGTGAGTCGCTGGACATTGACGCCTGCGGCGGTGACAGCAGCAGCGGTCGCGGCGGCGGCAGGGACGAGCGTGCGTCAATGCTGCACACGATGATTGCGCATGCGGCGTGCTAGTGTGCAATCAAGCAAAGCGCCGCCGTGCAGCAGCTGCCAAGTGGTGCAAGGCATGCGGGGGCAGCAAAGCGAAGGACGAAACACGATAATAAAGAAGCCGGAGGAGCAACTGTTATAGCTGCTTGGCGCAGCCGCACACACCAGACAGGAATGACGCAGCAGCACCACTCGCTCCGGCTTTGCTGCCGCCGCCGTTGTTATTGAGCAGCAGCGCCCGCACCCGGGCGCCCAGGTACGCGGTAATGGTGTGCTGCGGCGCAGCTGGCGACGGCGGCGGGACCGGCGGCGGCTGCCGAGGAGACGAAGCTGCTGTCCCCAGCTGTGTTGCAGCAGTTGCTGCTGCTGCCGCTACTGCGCCGCCGCCGGCTGCGCCGGGGCCGGCGGACTCCGCTGCACCGGCGCCGCCGGCGGCCGATGGCGACGGCCCGTCGTGCTGGGTCCGGCAGGCGACCGCCACACGCACCGGAGCACCCGCATGATCCGCGGGGCCCACGTATGTAACGCTACATGTGACCGTGACCGTTGCAGCGGCGATGGGCGGTGGGGGCCGTCCTGGGGTGGGGTAGGGCGGCGAAGGGCCGCTATGCGTGTTCCCGTCGGGCCCCGCTGCGGGGCTGCCTTGGCCCAAGGCAGCTCCGCGCGTGCCACCGGTTTCGCTGTCCACGTCAAGTAAGGCCACGTGAGTCGTTGCCTGCTGTTGCGTTGCGGCAGACGCGACGTGCCGCGAGCTTGCGAGGAAGGCCGCGAGCACGAGAACGAGCATCGCGAGCACTCGGCTGCTGCGCCCGCGCCATATGTCAACGGGGTCCATCAGTTGTTCTTGATTGACTGGAAATAAGAACTATGGCAGCCCTGCAGTGCTCTCCGCCGTGCATGCCGTGTGAAACAGCAACGGGAAGCCACGGTGTCACTAAACCTAGCGTTCAACGACGACATTACATTCAGGAAGTGAGGAAAGCGAACAAGACGACGAGGAGATGCAGTGTAGACGGTCCTTGAAGTTTATGAGCAAAGGCGTCCGCACCACGCCGGTCATTAATATACAGAACGCGTAGCACAACGTTTTACACCTACTTTAAGGGTAAATCGATAGGTCGGCTTGCGGTTGGCGGCATGGGCGATGGCGGATGATGGGCCTGACTCATGGGCACAGCGGTCAACCCGCCAGGCCTGACCGTTATCGCACAGGCAGTTATATGGCGGGCTCAGGGGCGGCTGGCAGCCGCCCGAGGATGGCAGCCCCTGACCAAGCCGTAGCACCGGCGCCGCCTGCCGGCGCCTGCCGTGACCCGGGAACCTTTGCTTCAGGTGCGACCCTGAGCGGCTGCAAGGGCGTGTGTGCCTGGACGAATACGTTATATGGGAGCCCACCACTAGCAGCTAGCACTACCGCGACAGCCACGTCAATATTTTCACTACACAGTTGAGCATAGGGACCCTGCGCCACTCTGTTCTCCCATGCCGTCGGCATGCAATGTGCTGATCGCCACGACACACGCGCTGGTGCCGGCCCAGATGCCCTCATCTTCGCTACCATCCCCCGCCCCTTCCCATTCACAGTAACCCTACTGTGTGCAGAAGAGCCGAAGCTGGAAGCACTGGGAGACAGGGGAGGATGTGGTCGGTGCGTGGCAAGGCACGGCTTCTTGTGATATGCTTATCAGCACCTTAAGAATCACGCCGAATTGTTGCGCAGCTGGTTCGTTCGGGGCGTCGACAATCATACATTCATAATGAATCTCCTGGTTCCATGACCATGGATCCTAGTCGACGAAATTATGGCGCGTATGGTCATGAGCCATTAATATGATCGAGACTGCTCCTAGCTTAGCTCGTGTGAACTGAACCTAAGCCTCAGTCGCTCTTCATCCTGAGCTCTGACAGCCTCCACCAAATGAACGAACGCACTGCCTCTTGTAACACTACTTATTGCCAATGGAAGCGCCTGACGCCTGAGCTTATCCAGGAAGTCGCGCGGCATGTCCACCCCAACGAAATCGCAGCCGCGCTGGCTCTGGTCGATAAGGAAACAGCATTGGCCTTGCGCCCGCAGTACCACACGCTGAAGCTGGGCCAGACGCGGAGGTCTGAAGATGAGCCGCACCGTGCGGAGAAGCCCTGGCCGGGGCAGCTTTTCGTGGCGCATTGGGGTCGCCCCGAGCCCTGGCGAGAGCTCAGCCTCCCTCAGCGCGAACGGCTGCTCTGCCTGGCCGCGGCCTCGTGCCACGGCCCCAGCTTAGATGCTGCGTTAAGGCATTGCGGGTGTAGCGGGGTGGGCGCCATGACTGCAGTTGCGGCGGCTGGCAACATCGCAGCTTACGAAACGCTTAAAGGTGGTGGCCGCCACGGCGCGTACTCGCCCTCCGCATGCGCCGTTGCAGCGGCCGCTGCAGGGGGGCACCAAGCGCTCCTAGAGAGGATGCTTCTGTGCGGTTGCTTCGCGCAGCACTTGTGTGACGATGCCGCCACGGGCGCCTGCCAGGGGGGCCAACCCCACATCGTGGCGTGGCTGCAGCAGGCGCACGGCTACGTGCCCAGCTCCACAGCCGTGATGGCGGCGGCGAAGGCGGGTCACGTGAACCTGCTCGAGCAGCTGCTGCCAGAGGCGATGGCGCGGTGTTCAGAGGAGCTTCGGCTCGGGGTGCAGCAGCAGCTGCTGTGTGCCATAGCCCACGGCTGTCCGGCGGAGGTGCTGGCGGAGCACTATAACCAGCTGATGCAGGGATGCAAGGAGCAGCAGCAGCAGGTAGCAGCAGCAGCAGCACCGCCACAGGCGGCGGCAGCAGTAGTTCCACAGGGGGCAGTAGCAGCACCACCACTACCGCCACAGGCGGCAGCAGCAGCACAGGCGGGCATGTTTGGACAGCAACAGGGCGCAGCAGGTGACGACAGCGGACTGCGGCAGCTGCTCGGAACACTGCTGGCGGCCGCAGCCGGCAGCCCCACGCTCTGCTGGGCGGCCAAGCTCGACTTCCTGCGCTCATCCTGGGGCGCTGCCACGCTGCTTCGGCTGCTGCGGGAGGAGCGCAATCGCCGATCCATCGTGCAGGCCGCCTCTACGCAGCACGATTACACAGACCGGCTGCAGCACTTGGTGGCTGCTGGCATGCCGCTGGGGCAGGAGGCGGCCGGTGCTGCGGTGGCGCGCGGGCGCGCTGATGCGTTTGTGTGGTTGTGGGACGAGGGGGGCTTGGAGCAGCGGCTTGACGACGAACTACTGCAGGGCATGCTCCTGAAGACGTGGGAGGGGCGGCTGGCCGTGCTGAAGCTGCTGCGGCAGCGGGGGTTTGTGTTCTCGGTGGGAGACGTGGACCGGGAGATGTCACGTAGCTCGTCCTTGCCCGAGTGGTGGGAGGATTCACGGCGTTGGCTGATGGACGTGGTAGTTAACCAGGGCGGCGCACAGCTGGACAGGACCAGCGCTGCGGCTGGCGCTTCGGCGGCGGCGGCGGCGGCGCAGGCGGCGGAGAGTTGGTCCAGTGCCTTCTCGGGTGCGGCGCGTAACGGGGCGTCCCTTGCGCTGCTGCGCGCGTTGCGTGCGCGGGGCGCAGCCATTCACCTGTGCGCCGTGGCGGAGTTAGGCAGCGTTACGGCCGTGGAGTGGGCGATAAATGGAGCTGCAGGCGGAAGGGAAGGAAGTTGGGGTGAGTTGGCTGCAGGGCTGCTGCGCGGCACGGCGCTGCGCTGCGCGGCGTGGTGCAGGGCGTATGCTTCGGGTATCTGGGGGTGCCGAGCTCGTTAGGGTATGTCATCTCATCGCTGGACGCTTGCTTTTCCCTGCCTGTACCGTATGTCGTCTCTACCTGACACACCCGTCAATCATTCACAGCACCCTGCGTCCCTCTCGCCCCCTTTCCCGCCCGACAGCTTTTGAGCCGTGCCAACACGTACGTTATCCGCAATATTTTTGGGAACAAGGCAACCCTGCAATGGCTCGAGCACCATGGACTGGTGCCTAAGGAGTCGCTATGAGGCACGCGGGGCACGTTAGTTTTGGCGGAGGGATTACAGGGGGGGTGGGTTGACTGGAAGGCCTTGTCACCGATTGGTGTGACCAGGTCAACCCGGGTATTGGCACAGCTGCGCGCGCTCAAGTGTGCAGTGCCTGTATTGTTGTGGTGCTGGTGAGGTACCGAGGAGGACCACCATGCATGGAACCGTGGTAGTGAATCCAGCTCAACTGATGAGCAGCCAGCGCTTTCTCTGTGGTGGTGTGGTTGTGGAAGGTCGGGACTGTAGAGTACATACAGCGGCTACCGTAGTGGAACTAGTGGAACGGACTGACAAGGATTGCCCCCCTGGGTGAATGGCATCATGTATATGAGCACAAGCAGCCTCCTCAATGTTTCTGCTCAGCATTGAAGACGTTGCGGTGAACAAGGTCTTCTCGGCCTCTCCATGTCAGAGGCCGAGGTCACGAGGTGATGGCACTGCCAGCAGTGACTAGAATCTAGACCTGCAACCGGCTGATGCAGTCCCCGAGCCAGCAAGCGATTGCCTTGCGCTCAGCGCCTCAGCCCCAGGGCCCGACTGCCCGTGCCGCCTGGCGCCTGAAACACTGACTGCCGACTCTAGCACTGATGAGATGGGGTAGACATTCATATTACTAAAAGCGGCGAACGTACGGGATCGTGACAAAGAGAGCTGGCACTGGCACTTATGGCAAGAGTCCTGACGGCACGCAGAACCCGGCTGGCATGGCCACCGCCGCCCCCTGCTGAACGCTCCTTCATGCCGTGCCCCTTCTCTTTCAAGTGCAGAACGGGATCTTGCATCTATCTCGCAGTGTCGCAGGTCACATGGAAACACCAGCCGCGGCTGATCGCTCACACAAAGCCGGCCTACCGCCCCAAAAACTCAGTCCGCCAAACTTCATTCACAACCAGCAGCTCTCAGCGCTACTCGAGAGCACGCTTAGACCTCGCCACCACCACACACACCCTTACACAGATAACACAGCCCCTCAGGTGGGCATGCGCGGGAGAACGTGTGGGCGCGGGCCCATGCAGCTACTGTTGATTGTGCGATGTTAAGCTGATGCGGAATGAGCGCCATGCCAAACATGCCCTGTCCCGTCATAGCACAACACACGCGCTCCCTCTATGTCCGCTGCTTGCTAGGCCGACGTGTCGCTGGCGGCGGCACCGACCCCCGCCCGCCACTGCTCCCAGCTCCTCGCCGCGGTGGCGGCAGACTGGGAGGCCGGGTCGGCAGCCGCCAGGCGCCGCGTCGCCACTGCCCAGCCACATGCTTGAGCGGCGGCGCTGGCGGCCGTGGAGGCGGCGCCGGCGGCGCCGGCGGCGCCGGCGGCGGGGATGGCGGCGCTGGCGGCGGGGACGGCGGCGCCGGCGGCGGCGGGCTGCTCCAGCCGCCCACCCAACCGGGCGGCCGCCACGTCAGCAGCACGTCCTTGTAGACCCAAGTGGCACGCGGTATCCAGGAGATCCCCGCCGCCGTCGCGGGGTAGACGGTGCGAACGTACATGTCAAACCAGAATGTGAAGTCGTACAGAAAGACGTCGTACCTGCATAGCAATACGGTACACACGCACGCACAGACACAAGGCATGCACACACGAGACATGGGCTCTTTTTTGCGCGCGCGCTGCACGATGCAAACACATTAATAACACAGACCCACATTTGTTCTGCACGCAAGTCATCAGCAGCCACAGTGCAGCCACAGTGCCACACACATATAGCACTGCAAGAAACACGCCGGCTCGCTCGTCGCGCCTGCTGCGTGCGTGCACGGACTGCCCACGCACCGTGTGATGTTAAGCAACGCCCCCGGCCCGGGCCGTACGCCAGCGCAGTCGTCGGTGGTCTGGTTGGCTTGCATGGTCTGGTTGGTCTGGTTGCTGGTCGCCGGCGCGCAGGGCCGCGTCATGTAGATGTCGGCGGCGGAGAACAGCGCCGTGTCCAGCGGCGTCCGCAGCTCCACATCCTGAGGAGGGACGGGGGCGGGGGAAGGGGGCCGGGCGGAGGAAGAGGTGATGGCGGCGGGCGAGGGGGATGCGTAGATGTAGATAGGAGGTGGGGGCGGACGTCGAGGCAGGGAGCCTGCATGTGAGATAATCGTGCATGCGGGGCGAGGCGCGGGCGAGTGTGCGCTCCTGCGCATGTGGCGTGTAGACACCCGGCGATGATTGTACATGCTGCAAGCCCCACGTTGCTACCACACGGTCAGCCTTTGTGTTATTTTTCGTGTGTCTTCAAGCACACGCACCTGGAACAGCACCACGTTGGCGGTAGCGTTGTAGCTGGTGTCGGGCCGTACCGCGGCACCGGTGGACATAGGCCACTGCAGCGTGCCGATCACAAGCGGTGTCGGCCTGTGTTGAGGGATAGCACATACAGAGGGAATCATGTTGAGCAAAGCACGTACAGGGGGAATCAACAACAGGGACAGGGACAGGTCGGCCTGTGTATGTGTATGCGTGTAGGCGACGTACGCGTGCAGTTGGAGGCCGCAGCAGCGGTGTCACACGTCACCATCACCAGGCCACAGCAACTAAGAAACAAGAATTATTGTTTGCTTGGGGAGAGGTAGTGAGGGAGATTGTCTCCCGCAAGAGTACGAGTGGCACGTACGATCGGCCGCCGTATCCAGATCTGGATCCTGAATAGGCAGATACTGGAGACCACCGGCAGTGCGTGCGGGCGTTGCCCTTACGCACGCACCTGAGCCCGGTCAGCAGCAGCGCGCCGCGCCACGTTAGCTGACCCCGCACAGTGATCACCTGTGGGCGTGCGCGCGCGTCCGGTCAGTGCGGCCCGTATGGGCGCGGCAGGAGCGGCAGTAGCGACACAAGCTCAACGGGCTGTAGCTACCCGCATTTACCGCCGAGGGCGGCTGAAGGAGCTGGCGGCCCGTTGGTTGGTCTAGGTTGGGTTGGCATTTACAACCCCGCGTCTCTTTCGCCCCAGCTGCGTCCAGAGGTACGCCGGCACATACCCCCGGCCCTTTTTACTTTGCCCCGCCCAAAGACATCGAACCTCGCCTATGCCCGTTGACACGTGTCGTGATTCTCCAGCTCTCACCGGGGCCAGGTCACCGAAGTTCACGACGTACCGCCGCGACCCGCCGCCGGCGGCGCCGCCAGTGCCGTTGCCGCCGCCAGGGGCGCAGGCAAACACCTCTCGGACGCCGCTGACGAGAGTGGCATTCACGCCGGCCCTGCGCATGGATGTTTTGCGATGCGGCCAGCAAAGATTGATGTTTCACGATGCGGCCGCGAAGACAGCTGGTCATGACTCATAGTACGGCAGCGCCTGCTGGTGAGGGAGGCCTTTGCAAGTGCCCTTAATTGCCTGATTGGAACCCTGCTTGGCACCCGCCCCTCCTTATACACCCCGCCCTGCACTTGCGCGCCGGTAATGGAGCGGACTTCGGGCGGCCACTCGCTGCGCTTGAAGGTGATGTCGGCAACAATCTGTTTTTTTGTTTGGTTGTCGCACGAAGTTGCGAGGCGTGAATGAACGGGCGGGTGCAATGCTTTGGACAGGTGTGTTAGATCCAACCCAAATTAGAGTTCAATATGCTGATCAAGCTCTCTGAGCACGAGCATGCACGCACCTGGATGGCAGGGATCAGCGGATCTGCAAGCAGCTGCCGCAGCTGGGAGCCGGAGGCGGCCGGAACGCCCTGACGCGGAGCGCGTGTCGGAGAGGGGACAGGCGGCGTGACAGGGGCGAGGGCGACGGGGGCGGGGGCGGCAGCGCGGCGCGGGTGACGCACATGGCAAACGCGGCGGCCATGGCATCACCAGTTCACATGCACGTGATAGGAGTCGATTGGGTTACCGCTGTGGGCCAGGGGGGGGCTACGGCGTGGGGGCTCATAGCCCCGATCGAGCCCGCTTTCCCAGCACGTACGCATCACAGGTCGTTTCAAGCGACTCACCGGCAGTCCGCTGGATGACAGGCAAGGGGGCGGTACGACGGCTGCCGCCACAGCTGGTGGTGGCGGAGGCGGCGCTCCGCTGACGACGGTCACGTCCGTCAGGTCCCAGGCGCTGGCGGCAGCGTCCTCCCGGGCGATGCCGGGGGAGGGGCCCCACAGCGCGTCACCTGCATGTGCGTATGCGTGTGCGGAGCAGCAGCAGCAGCAGCAGCAGCAGCAGCAGCAGCAGCAGCAGCAGCAGCAGCAGCAGCAGCAGATCAGCGGCAAGGCGCAAAGACACTACTGTAAGTGTCACTCCAGCCCCAACAGGAGGCGGCCCATCGCCTATCGCCCAAATCCGCCCGGGAACCGATCAGATGCACACCGGCCGGCGCCCGCCCGCTCGGCCGCCCGCCCCACCCATCACCACTGCCGCACATGTACCGTACCTGAAAGCCGCAGTCGGCTCACGTGCAGCGCCACCACGCCTGCCGCCCCGCCCTCCACGACCTCGACACCTGATGAGCTGCTGTTGCCGCCGCCGCCTGCTGCCCCCGCCGCTGCGGATGCATACGCAGCCACGTGCGCGCGCAGGTCCAGGTCAGCAGGCGTGCTGAGCCGCACCCCCACAAGCGACACGGCCGCCCCCACCGCCGCCGTCACCAGCGGCAGCGTCAGCGGGCTGGGCCCCGCAGCCGCCGGCGAGGGCGGCCACAGCGGCGGCTGGCTGCCGGCTCCCGCGGGCAGGTTGGTGAAGGAGAGGTTGCGCAGCAGCAGGCGCACCCCGGGGCCTATGTAGATGCCGCCGCGTGTGGCGTTGAGGCCGGTGTCGATCACGGGTGGTGCGGCGCCGCCGCAGCCGTACAGGGTGACCACCCTGATGGGGGCGCCGCCGTCTGAGGGTGCGGCGGAGGTTGGGGCAGAGGTGTTGCCAGCCGCCGACGTAATAGTTGTGATGTTGCCACCGCTGCTGCTGCTGCTGTTGCCGCTGCTGCTGCCGCCGGAAGGGCGGGGGTTGAGCAGCGACACCGGGTCGCGATAGCTGAAGTGCTGGGGGCTCAGTGTGAAGTCCTGTGTGTTAAGGCACAGCAGCGCGGGGCCGTCAGGGCAATGCACCATCAAACCGCACTGAGGTGAGATCAAGAGGACTAGCGATGGCAGAGGATGATTGGCATGTGGGGAGGGGCATGGCTCTGTGCCCCTGCAGTCGCGCCCCCGCAGTCCCCGTACTGCGTGCCCTCCCGACGGCCTGGGGGCTGGTCCACAATCTTGTTCTCTGACTTCCCGCCCCTGCACTCCCCCAGCTTTAAACACCAACGCCACGCCCATCCAGTCCACCTGAGTTATCCGCACGCTCGTAACGCCGGGCTGCAGAAGCGCCGCCCGGAGCGAGGCCGAGTCCTTGGCACTTTCGCCTCCCGCCGTGTCGCACGACACTGTGCCGTCAGTTGACGCCGCGGGTCCAGGGGCAGTGGATGTTGGGCCGTCAGGTGAGCCTAAACAGTGACAGCTAACATACAGCAGTGCCACGACTAGCGAAAATTGGAGCCGGGCAGTCCATTGAAGTGATAGTAGTCGCATGCCGGCAAAATCGCTGGGACGCGTGCCCATTCCGCCGTGCAGCGTAGTAATATGCTCAGCTAAACCATGCGTTACACTAAACGCACAGTCTCCCCAGACTGCAGATGAGCTCTGAGCTCAACGACAGAGTTGGCCGGCAAGCAAAACAACTAGACTGACGGAGTGCCACCGATAATGTGACAGCTGTGAAAGCTTGATGTAAAACTTGGCGCACTTCGGCACTTGAAGCTGTCAGAGTCGATTTCCGGGGCCCGGTCCGGCACGGGCATGGGGCCAGGCCCGCCCGCATCAGCCCGTGCTAGTCAGTGGTCGGACCGCGTGCGGCCGCCGCCCATAGGAAACCTCGGAGCGGCATTAGCAGACCTGATGACACATTTCGAGTCGCATCACAGTGCCCGTATCTTCCATCTACGCTGTAGAAATTTGCCCCAAATCCGCCGAAGGCGGAGAAAAATTTTTGGGGTTTGGGGCCGCGCATCTACGGAGCGTAGACGTTTTGGGCGGATTTGGCGGTATCTTAGACAGGGAGCGTAGATGGTTTGGGGTTTTTGGGGGCGTGCCCCTAGGAAAATTTTTCGGGGCGTAGATGGCGCGGGAGGGGTCATCTACGCTGTGTAGACGCCGGGGGCCAAAAGCCATCTACATGATACGGGCACTGTCGCATCATATGGGCTAATGGGCTTGCATGTCTCGCCACACGGCCACGCCGCAGCTTCTGTCTTTGTTCTCGCGCACGGGCTTGCCGGGTACGGGCTATCATCTGCCACAACTGGGGCATGCCAATTCTTGTCCCTTATCCTGGTCCTATCGCCACACGGCCAACGTTGGTCGACCCAGCCGGCAGGCCCAGCCACATCCCCCTACCTACTTGCACCTTTGCCTGACTTGGTTCCCCCTGGGCTGGTATCCACAGCCCCCAGACCCCCCATCCCCCCACCATCCTCACGCACGGCCCCTGCGCCTCTGGGATGCCGCCCGCAGCTCCAGCACCACCAGCAGCCACGCGTCGATCCCCACCATCAGCCCGTTCACGCCCATGAACAAACTGACGTACGACGTCCAGCCCATGCTGCCGTACAGCACCCCCGCCAGCGCCACCGCAACGCCCGTGCCCAGCAGCACGCCGCAATCCATCACGCCCTGCGCCAGGAACTTCTCGTGCGGCTGGTAGGACGCGGCCACCAGCGCCGAAGCGCCCACGTACGCCCAGTTCCAGCCCAGGCCCACCACGGCTGCAGGTCGGCGCGCGCCGCACATGCGTGCGAGAGGCAGGACAGGGGGCAGGAAGGCGAGGCGGCGCGAGCGTCAGAGGCACGGTTGTCAGGTAGGGAGGACGAGGTCGGCCAAGATTGCAGTGCCTGCACGCATGTGCCAGCCTGGCCCATACCCCACAGGTCGAAGCGGAGAACCCCTGGCCCGGAGCACCCGGCCCTGGCCCAAGGCACAAGGTCACGCGTACGCCAGCACGCGGTCAGCGCGCCCCGCCTGGCCAGAACCGCATGTGTCAACTGCCCACCGCTGCGCAGCCCAGCAAAGCCAGCCACCACATGCCCAGCACCTATCTTCCCAGCAGCTACCCAGCAGCTACCCAACCACCCAGCTGTCCACAACCGCACCCACCCACCCACCCACCCACCCACCCACCCACCCACCCACCCACCCACCCACCCACCCACCCACCCACCCACCCACCCACCCACCCACCCACCCACCCACCCACCCACCCACCCACCCACCCACCCACCCACCCCCACCCACCCAGGCCTCCAAAGTAGACGCTGGCGGAGCGGCCCGCGTAGAAGACGGCGTTGCCGCCCAGCTGCAGCGCCGCGCCCAGCGCCATGGTCCAGCGCGCCGAGATGAGCTGGACCACGTGGCCGGTGAAGAGCGAGGGAAAAAACATGCAGATCTGGTGGACCTGGATGATCTGTGGGGGTTGCAAAGATGGTAGGTATATAGAAGCGTAGTGGGGGTGGGGCGGGCGACACGCACGGGAGCGTGCAGGCATGGGATGGGAGGGCGGCCAGCTGCAGTGCTACATCCTGACACCAATCCCAGTTTGTGCCATGTGTGGGAGGTGGCGCAGTGCGGCGCAGGGTCTAGATTGGGGTCGTGCACTGCCTGCGCCGCCGGTACCTGCCGGCGCCCTCGAGAGAGAGAGAGGCAAGCCGCCTGGTCTATCATCTGCAGCCCGCAGACTCCAATGCAGAGCAACAGCCATGGATGCTCCCTCCTTTCCTTCGCCCCTACACACGCACACATGCATGCCCGACCTGCGTGATGGTGTCGAAGCTCAAGCCCGAGTCGCGAGCGGCCAGCGGCGTCGCGCTCATGAGGCCTGCGGAGTTACAGTTACATTGCAGTCAGGCGGCGCAGGCGGGGGCGTGGCTCATTCCAAGCAGGGGCGGGGGACAGCGAGCGAGCGGGAGACCAGGGTGTGCCGTGGGGCGGGGGCACGAGTCCCCACGTCCATGCGTGCCCTCCACGCTGCCAGCAGCGCCCCGAACGGGGGCCGCCACAGGGAGCACAGCGTCGGTGGGGGCGTGCCGCCTTGCCTTCACAGCCTGCTGCAACGGGCGACGCACGCTGACACGGCCTAAAGCACATACGCACATCCTCCACCGCCACCCGCTGGGCCACAGCCGCGGTGCATGTCACACACGGCCGCACCCACCCGCCATGCCGCAGTGCACCAGGCCGCCCGTCACGGCGGGAACCAGGTACTCGGCCGCCAACAGCAGCTGCCGCACCGGGCGCCGCCGCTGTGGCTGCTGCGGCGGCGGCGATGGCAGCGCTGGTAGTGATGGTGATGGTGCCGGGGGTGGCTCGGGCTGCAGGCTGACGTCGCCAGACCGTGCTGCTGGGGACCCAAGCGCCGGGCCGGTGGTGCCTTTTGCAGCACTGACGACAGCGCCTGTTCGACTCCGGCAGCCTGCGGCAGGCGTTGAATCGAGCCCTGACCCCCCTCGCTGTGGTGCTGCACACGCTGCATCCGCTCCTCCTACTTGGCAGTGCTGCTGCCGCGTGCCGTGTCCGCAGCTGCTACCCCCGGCCCCGCGCATGCTACAGCCGCCGCTGGGAGTGGCTAGCTCGACGTCGCCAGCAGTAGCAGGCGCGCCGGTCACCACCGCTACAGCTACTTGGGCCGCCGGCCGCGGCGCCTTGCCCGATGCCGTCCCTGCTGGGTCTGCCCCCAGCTGCTGCTCACACCTCCCCCCCGGCTGGTATTCACAACCCCCCGACGGGGCCTCATCCCGAAGCCCGCCGACTGCCACTGCCACTTCTGGCTTTCCTGTCGCCGACGCCTGGAGCAGCAGCCCCTGCCGATCCGCCTCCTCCTTCGCCTTCTGTGCGGCCGCTGCCGCCGCCTTCTCCTCCGTGAGCTCGGGCGTGCGGTGGAACTCCAGCACGCACACCAGCAGCACGTACAGCAGGGCCAGGCCCGTCATGTAGATGTAGGTGCTGCGCGTGCAGGGGGGGCGCCGGCCACACGTATTTTATGCCCATCGATGGCATATGCACGCAATGCCACGCGCTGTGATTTGTTTTGCGCGTGACTGGAGCAGCACCGCCCGGCAAAAGAAGCCGTGGCGTGTGAAACCCGCACACACCCTCTCGCTCACCCCATGTACGGCGTCGCCAAGGCGTTGCGCGTGTGGCGAGCCACCTCCGGCCCCACCACCGCGGACAGCACGGCCCCCGTAACCACCAGCGACATGGCCTGCGGCTCGAAGCCCGCCGGCGCAAACTCGATCGCGGCGAAGCGGAAGTTGTTGGCCTGCGCAAACGACACGCCCAGCGGGATGCTGCAGACCACCAGCAGCCACATCTGGCGGACGCTGGATGCAAGGATCATGAGCGACGCGCCCACGACCGCGGCCAACGCGGGTGCCAGCATGACGGGCCGCCGGCCGAAGCGGTTCATGAGCAGGGTGCCGGGCAGCGCGGTGAGCATGGCCGCCGCGTTCTGGACGCCGCCGGGTAGCGTGGCGGTGGCGTCGCCGGCGTAGTCGCGTGCTGCCAGGGTTGAGGTGGAAATCTGGATGAAGACGATGGAGATCTGGATTTTGCGCGAGCGAGATGGTAGGAGAAGTTGCAGAAGGAGGCGGGGGGGGGGGGCGGGCAGGAGGGGCAGCACCTCAGGGAACGCTCGTGTCCTGTGACGCGCTTCAGAACCCGGAAGTCCAAACCCTAGACCCAGCCACAGTCACACCGTTGCACCCCCATTTGCAGAGCTCAACGCCCCGACACACACGCACGTACGGGCTTGGATATCACCAGCACACCTGGAGGCACCAGCCCATGGACAAGCCGAAGATGTTGAGAAGCCGGCGCCGCCTGGACATGAGCTGCGGGGGAGCGGCTACAGGAGGCGTGGTGGCCGGAACGTTGCCGGCGAGACCCGTCGCCGCGCCCTCTCCTCCAACTCGGTACTCCTTTCCATCACCCTCCTTGCTGGACAGAGAGCAGTCCTCGGAGGCTGAGGGCTGCGAGTCCACTAATACCGCCTCGCGACGACTGTCGGGTGCCTTTACCGACATCGCGAGTACCCGCCGAAACAACCCGTGTCGAAATGGCGCAAATTAAAAGCGCTTATAGTCTTCTTGGCTTATACGTCGCGCCAATTTTACGTTGCGTGAAGTGGATTGAGCAAGAGCGCGCGAAGTTGAAGCACCAGGGCATTTCCTGCCCTCACGCCTCATTCGGCAAATAGGTACGTTCAAATTGACCATATGCAATGGTTTGAAACAATTGAAGAGCTCCAAATGGAGTGTGCACTTCGACCCAGACGCGGGTCCCCAATCTCGCCACGCTTTTACCCGCGCAGCCGCGCCCACGCCCAATGTCACCCCCCGCTAGCATCCGCGCGAATGCACATGTTCATTCCATGAAAGCTACTTCGCTTATGCCGTCGTATACGGCGATACTCGCACCCAGCCACTCATGCATCCACTCATGCCGCCACTCGTGCGCCTCAACTCTGGATTCGATGCACACGTTTGCATGCACACATTGGGTTCACGTCGCGTTCCATGCTTAGCATCCTACTCGTCGTCGTAACGTCCTATGCCATGCAGACACACAAATGGACCTCGCAATCATGAATGGTGTCAATAAAAGGTACGCTCAGGCGTGTAGCCATCCCGCTCTCGCTCCGCGACTCTTTGCATTGGCTGAATGCGGGGCCAATCAACACAAAAGACTTGTACGCTGTTACTAAGCTCGGCCGCGCTTCATGGCAGCCGCCACCTTGGGCAGCTCCAGCCTCAGCAGCAGCCATACGTCCGTGGCAAGCATGAAGCCGTTCACGCCCATGAACAAACTGATGTACGACGTCCAGCCTATCCCGGCATAGAGCACCCCCGCCAGCACCACCGCAATGCCCGTACAGAGCAGCACGCCGCAGTCCAACACGCCCTGCGCCAGGAACTTTTCGTGCGGCTGGTAGGAGCCGGCCACCAGCGCCGAAGCGCCCACGTACGCCCAGTTCCAGCCCAGGCCCACCACGGCTGCGGCAGGTGACACGAGCAAGCGCATTGTGCAAATGTCAACCGCAGCAGTGGGGTGCAGTGGCAGGTCGAGAATGTGCCGGGCCGCCGGGCCCCGACCCACATCGCCTGGCGCGGTATGCGCCTGCATGCCCAGCAGTTTGCGGTGCCGCTAGCGCCGCCGCCTGGATCTAGCCCACTAGCCCAGTAGCCCGCAAGCCCCGCGTGCTCACCGTTCCCGGCAAAGTAGATGTCCAGGCTGCGGCCCGCGTAGAAGACGGCGTTGCCGCCCAGCTGCAGCGCCGCGCCCAGCGCCATGGTCCAGCGCGCCGAGATGAGCTGCACCACGTGGCCGGTGAAGAGCGAGGGCACGAACATGCACAGGATGTGCACCTGGATCACCTGCAGCCACACCGCACAGTGATGTACACACAAATAGAAACGCGTTAATACACACAGCGACGTGCCGTCGCTCTGCATTGCATACACGGTCTGTGTGCTTAGACAGCGACATGATGTATGTGCGTAGTGACATATGTGGGGTGGCGGCATTTGGCATGGCGGTCCCGAACCAGCAACGCCGCCTGGCGCTCGGCGTATAGCTTGGCCCCAGCCGCGCAGCAGACGGCTACACCAATCCTGCCCCTCGCGCAGGTGCCGTTGCTGGCTGGGCATGCAGCTGCCTGCCCCCCACGAGCCTGCACTGGATGCCAACCCGCTGCAGCCGTCGGGTGCGCCCCACGACGTTTTTCCTCGGCTCGACCGCCTACCCTCCACCGCCATCCACCACCGCAGCCCCCGCCACCCACCGCCCCCACCCCCACCCCCGCCCCCTCCCACCTGCGTGGTCTGCCCGAAGTCGTACCCCGAGTCCTTGAGCGCCAGCGGGCTGGCGGTCATGAGGCCGGCCATGCCGCCGTACGCCACCGCCGCCGTGACCGCCGGCACCAGGTAGCCGGCGGCCAGGAACAGCGCCCGCAGCGGCCGGTGCGGCTGCTGGGCCTGCGGCTGCTGGGCCTGCGGCTGCTGGGGCGGCGGCGGCTGCTGGGGCCGCGGCGGCTGGGGCGGCTGCGGCAGCTGGGGCTGCTTTTGCATGGCTATGGCCACAGCTGCCACGGGCCCCGCCTGCGGCGTGGCGGCGCCCGACGAGGCCGCCGGCGAGCGCTGCCGCTTGCTCGCGTCCCCGCTGGGCCCGCTGGCGGTGCTACTGCCGCTGCTCCGTGACAGCGACGAGTCCACTCCCTGCAGGTGCAGGCCCTTGGCCGCGGCCGCCTCCGCCTCCTCCTTCGCCTTCTGCGCGGCAGCTGCGGCTGCGGCCTTCTCCTCCATGAGCTCTGCTGTGCGGTGGAACTCCAGCACGCACACCAGCAGCACGTACAGCAGGGCCAGGCCCGTCATGTAGATGTAGGTGCTGCGCGTGCAGGGGGGGGGGGGCGCGGCAACTCGTTGAATGATGCGGGCTGGGTGGGTGGTCACTACCGGCCCAAGCGAAACCAAGCCGAACTGAACGGAGCCCAGGCAAGTGTAGGTTGGGGACGCGAAGTGCACGCTGCTTGCCACACAACCATCGATGACTCGTTGCCGGCAGCACCGCACACGACTCCGGTAGTGTCCCGTCGCCTGTCCCAGCGCCTGCCCCAGCTTAACCCCCCAGTGGACCCCTTGCCGGGACCCCTTGCCTGCGCCAACCCCTGCCCCAACACGAAGCCCACACTCACGCCACGTAGGCCGGCTCCATGGCATTGCGCGTGTGGCGCGCGATCTCCGGCCCCGCCAGCGCCGCCAGCACCGCGCCCGTCACCACCAGCGACATGGCCTGCGGCTCCGAGCCCGCCGGCGCAAACTCGATCGCCGCGAAGCGCAGGTTGTTGGCCTGCGCGAACGACACGCCCAGCGGGATGCTGCCCACCACCAGCAGCCACAGGAGCTGGTAGTTTGCGGCCAGGGCCATGAGGCCGGCGCCCACCACGGCGGCCAGGCCGGGCAGCAGCATCACCAGCCGCCGGCCCCTGCTGCGCATGAGCAGCGTGCCGGGCGTGGCGGTGAGCGTGGCGGCGGCCATCATGATGCCGGCGGGCAGCGTGGACACGGCGTCGCCGCCGTACGCGCGGGCGGCGAGGGTGGAGGTGGAGAGCTGGATGAAGATGATGGAGACCTGGGTGGTGGGGGGCGGGGTAGGGAAGGGGGTTGGGGTGGGCGAGGGGGAAGCAACGGAGCAGGGGTTCCGTTCCCCGGCCACGCAGCCGGAGCGTGCGTGTCGGTGCGCACCAAGCGGACCGTCAAGGCGGATTGCAATAGAAAGGGGCACGCCATGGGCCCTCAAGGAGCTTGCAGAGACGCGTGCAGGCGGCGGGCGGCCGTGGGTGACGCGCGTCGTGGTAGGGTTGCAGTTCACACGTGCCCCACCCATTTTACGTAAGTCCACTCGCGTCTACCCTCCGCGCCCGTCGCCCCGCTGCACTTCGGTGAATCTTTTCCTGCCGCCCACCTGCAGGCACCATCCCATGGACAGCCCAAGGATGTTGAGCCAACGCCTCCGCCAGCTCATCGAGGACTGCGCTGCTGCGGCCGCCGTGTGTGGTGTGGGTGGCAGCGGTTTTAGCGCTGACGTCCCCGGCGCGCTGGCCGCGCATCCATCATCGTCGCTGTCAGCTGTAGCGACCGTTACGGCCACCAGCGCCGGCGCAGGACGAGCCGACGCCGAACTTCCCTGGCTCATCGCAGTCATTCAGGGTCGTGGGGTTGACACACACTTAAGAACATGGCATTATGCACGCTTCGCTGGTGTTGGAGAGCAATGCAGCTGACGTTGTGTCACGGAGCGTGGTCGTCAGGGCACTCCACCGAGTGTTGCAAAGTTAGCGTATTCTTGAGTTTAAGCACGAATGTTCTGTTATGTTTCAAAGTTATAATGCGGTCTCTATATCTCTAGTCGCCACAGCTGACCAACTTTGGCCGCGAGGATGCGAGCGAGCTGACGCATCGGACCGGCCGCGACGACTGCACGAAAACATGCGCATTCCGAGCTCTGCCACATTCCCAGTGCTTCCTTGCTTGTACGCCATCATATTTGTCCATTATGGATCCGGAGTGAGCCCGCCCGCGCGGTGAACGCCTAGGCTAACGTTGCCAGAACGCCGTGTGGGCCCAACCCAGAGTGCCAATTTTGCTTCAATTTGAACATGGACTCCGAACTTGACTTCACGGGCGCAAGCATCGAGGAACTGCGTAACGCCGACGATGACTCGCGCGGAGGTGAGCGAATTCAGCCCGGGCGGGGCCCGGGATGCATGAGTTCGCCTAGTTGCCTCAAAGATCCGTGCCTTGTCTTGCTGCCAGCGCAATCCTGCGTCACCTCTGGCGCCGGCTGCGGCACGAACCCGGCGGGTGCCGGTACAAACCGGAGCGCCGGCCGCCCTGAGTCCCCAGCCAGCACCTTTCGCTGCTCGCTCCGCCCTGCCGCCCCCTCTCCGCCCCACTCTCCGCCGCACGCCTCGCCCCCCTCCTCGCAGCCAACCCAGCCCAGGCGCGGCGCTACCAGCCGCCGCAGGCGCCCAGCATCCAGCTGCCCAACCAGGACGCGGAGTACGTCAACCACATCGCCATCGACATTGGCGGCTCCCTCATTAAGTTGGTCTACTTCTCCCCCGACCGCGACGAGGCGTCCCGCGACGGCAACGGCGGCGGCTCGGAGGGCAGCGGCAGCGGCTACTCGCCCTCCTCCTCCCCCGAGCCGGGCGGCAACGGGCTGCTGTCCCAGTCCACGCGGTCGCCGGCGCAGCCGACGCAGCGCGGAGGTGCGCGCGGGGCCAGGGGCAGGGTCAGGGACAGGGAAAAGGGCAGGGCCAGGGGTAGGGCCAGGGGCAGGGCCAGGGGCAGGGGCAGGGGCAGGGCCAGGGGCAGGGCCAGGGGTAGGGCCAGGGGCAGGGCCAGGGGCAGGGGCAGGGGCAGGGCCAGGGGCAGGGCCAGGGGCAGGGCCAGGGGCAGGGCCAGGGGCAGGGCCAGGGCCAGGGCCAGGGGCAGGGCCAGGGCCAGGGCCAGGGGCAGGGCCAGGGCCAGGGCCAGGGGCAGGGGCAGGGGCAGGGCCAGGGGCAGGGCCAGGGGCAGGGCCAGGGGCAGGGCCAGGGGCAGGGCCAGGGGCAGGGCCAGGGGCAGGGCCAGGGGCAGGGGCAGGGGCAGGGGCAGGGGCAGGGGCAGGGGCAGGGGCAGGGGCAGGGCCAGGGGCAGGGCCAGGGGCAGGGGCAGGGGCAGGGCCAGGGCCAGGGGCAGGGCCAAGGGCAGGGCGAGGGGCAGGGCCAGGGGCAGGGCCAGGGGCCAGGGGCAGGGGCAGGCGTTGTGAATACCAGCCAGGGGCAGGCGGAGCAGGGGCAGGTGGAGCAGGGAGCAGGGGCCTGGGGGTAGAGGCCAGGGGGCAGGGCCTGGGGCAGGGCGGGGCTAGGGGCAAAGGCCAGGGGAAGGGCTAGGGGGCAGGGTCAGGGCCGGGGTCGGGGGTCAGGGGTCAGAGGGGCAGGGGCAGCAAGAGGGGTGGCAGCGCGAGCAGAGCCGGATAAGCTCGTTTTTGGGTGACACGGGAACCTGCGGGGCAGGTCCCTGACACGGCGGCGGCGGCGGGGCGTTAATGTGGAGCATGGCGGCGGGCGCGGGCCGGGCGAAGGCCGAAGGGTGGGTTCCGGGGTGGCGGCCCCCCAGCGCAGGTCGCATCTGGACGGGCTCCCAGCCTGCGGGATGCACGGCAATTGGTCAGGACCGGGGTCAGGCCGGGCAGGCTCACACGGCGGGCGCCGCGCCAACAACATGTGTTGAGTAGAGAAGGGAAGGGCCCGGCGCCCTGCACCCCACGCCACGCCACGCCACGCCACGGCACCACCAAGCGCGGCGGGCGGGTGACGCGGAGGCAGGGAGCTGGCGTGCACCGTGCACCGGCGCCAAGCCCCGCCCGCGCCGGGCAGCTGCGCGCGCCGCCGCACCCTGACCAACCCTGCCCCGCCCCCCTGCCCCGCCCCTCACCCCGCCCCCCTGCCCCCCCTGCCCCATTCCCTGCCCAGGCAAGCTGCATTTCTGCAAGTTCGAGACCAGCCGAGTTGAGGAGGCCATAAACTTCATCGAGGCCAAGGGGCTGCACCGCTGCAGCGGCCGGCACGGCACCAAGGAGATGCGCGTCAAGGCCACGGGTGCGGGCGGGGGCCGGGGGGGGGGTGGTGGTGGTGGGGTTAACAGTGAAGCAATCGTAAGGAAGCATCAACAGGGAGAACCCCCGGGGGTTCGGGGCCGCGGGGTAGGGGGTTGGGGTTTGGGGGGTTTGGCACGGGTGGCAAGCGTGTCTCTGGCGTGGCGAGACGGATCCTCATCCACCATTCGCGAATGGAGCCCCTCACCCCTCACCCCTCTTTCCCCTCTTCCCCCCTCTTTCCCCTCTTCCCCCCTCTTTCCCCTCTTCCCCCCTCTTCCCCCCTCTTCCCCCCCTCCCCTCCCTCTCCCCCCCCAGGCGGCGGCGCGTTCAAGTACGCTGACGTGTTCAAGGAGCGGCTAGGCGTGGTGCTGGAGAAGGAGGACGAGATGGGCTGCCTGGTGTCGGGCTGCAACTTCCTGCTCAAGGCCATCCACCACGAGGCCTTCACCTACGAGAGCGGCACCACCACCTTCGTGCCCACCGGCGGTGAGGGCGGGGGTTGGTAGGGGAGGGGGTTGGTAGGGGAGTGGGAGTGGGGAGTGGGGCGGGGGGATGGGAAAGGAGTAGGGAGGCGAGGGGGGAAGTGGGGCGGGGGGGATGGGAAAGAGGGGGGGGGCGCTGTGAATGCCAGCCCAAGCTAAACCAACCTAAGTAGATAGAGAAGGCAAATGCAGTTGCAGCAATGGGAGCGCAGTGGGATCACACCCCACCCACACGCCTGCCGACCTGCCTCCCGCCCACCCCGCCCCCCCGCCCCCCCAGAGGACAGCGACGTGTATCCCTACCTGCTGGTCAACATCGGCAGCGGCGTGTCCATGGTCAAGGTGGGCAGCAGCAGGGGGCAGGGGGGGGGGAGGGCGTGAGGGAGGGCGGGGGCCGGGGGGCAGCGGCACGGAGTGGGCCGGGCGGGGGGAGCGGCGGGGATGGGGATGCGGTTGACGCGGCTGGTTGCAGCCTTCCGGGAACGCCAGAGCGGGAGGGGCCCAGTCCGCCAGTCCCGCCTGTGCGGCTCGGCGTGTGTGTGACGTGTGGTGCCCGGCACTCTGTCCGCACTGCGTTACCCGGCCCGCCCCCGCCCCCGCCCCCGCCCGCCCCCGGGATCTGCTGCAAGAACCTGTCATCATCTTCTCGTCCTAATTAATCATGCATGGAACCCCCGCCTGCCCGCGCGCGCGCAGGTCAGCGGCTACGGCAGCTTCGAGCGCGTGAGCGGCAGCAGCATCGGCGGCGGCACGTTCTGGGGGCTGTGCCAGCTGCTGACGCAGCGCAGCAACTTCGACGAGATGCTGGAGCTGAGCATGTGCGGCGACAACGCCAGCGTGAGTGCGTGTGGTGGGGCGTGTGTGTGTGGGCGAGTGTTGGTGTGCTGGTGGGAGTGCTGGAGACAGAGGCGCGGGGCGCGGGCCAGCCTCCTGCCTGCCGCATCAGCGCCTGCTCACCCTATCTCTCCGCCTGCGTCTTCCCTGCCACACTTCTTTGTACGATCCCGCTCCTCCCCCCTCCCTTGTCTAGTTAGTTGGTTTAGCTTCGGATGGTTTTCACAACCCCCATCCCCCCCGCAGGTGGACATGCTGGTGGGCGACATCTACGGCGGCCGCGACTACGCCGCCATAGGCCTCAGCGCCACCACCATCGCCAGCAGCTTCGGCAAGGTGGGGCGCGGGGGAGGGGCGGGGGGCGGGGGCGGCGGGGCGGGGCGGGGCGGGGCGGCCTGGGCGCCTGGCGTCCCCGTCGGCCATCCGATCCTTGCAAAGCTGCAAACCCCCCAATCGGGGCACCTAACACGCGCCCCGTGTGCACGCGCCGCTGCCATTCCTCCCCCCCCCGCCCCGCAGGTAGTGTCGCAGGACAAGCAGCTGTCGGACTACAACCCGGCCGACATGTGTCTGGCGCTGTGCCGCATGGTGGCATACAACATAGGTGCGGGCGGGGCCGAGTTGGGCGGGGCGGTTGGGGACTGCAACGACTGGAGGGGATTACCGGGCGAGCCGCAGGGCGGGTTGGGGTCGTTGGGGTTGGGGTGGTTGAGGTTGGGGTTGGGGTTGGATCCAAGCTTTTGTGTAGGCGCCCGGCACGGGATTCAGGCAACAGAGTCCGCACTTGTACATTCCACCGCCGCCATTCACTCGCCAAACCCACCAAACACCAAACACACACGACCGCGCCTACCGCTTTCCCGAACATCTGTGCAACCCACCCACCCCACCCCCCTTCTATGTATCACCTTTGCAACCCACCCACCCTGGTTTCTGGAATGAACTACCCACCCCACCCTCCCCCAACTCCTCCAGGCCAGCTGGCGCACATGACCGCCACGCGCCACGGCATCAAGCGCATCTTCTTCGGCGGCTACTTCATCCGCGGCCACCCCTACACCATGGACACCATCAGCTACGCCATCCGCTTCTGGAGCAAGGTACGCGGCCCGCGTGTGCTGTGTGTGTGTGTTTATGTGTTGTGTATGTTTTGGAGCACACCGAAACGTCAGGTGCGGGGTTGTGAATACCAGGCCGAGCTAAACCACCATCCTTACCACCCTTGCAATTACTCGCCACCACCACCGCCACCACCCCTACCAGCCCCCACCAGCCCCCACCAGCCCCCACCAGCCCCCACCAGCCCCCACCAGCCCCCACCAACCGCCACCACCTACCTGCACACCCCACCACCCCCACCGCAGGGCGAGATGGCTGCCATGTTCCTGCGGCACGAGGGCTTCCTGGGCGCCGTGGGCGCCTTCCTCACAGTGCACCCCATGGCGGGCGTAGGCGGCGCGGGCGGCCGCGCGGGCGCCGCGGGCGGCAGCTCGGACGCGCAGGCGCGCAAGGTGGGTGGGTGGTGGTGGGGCTGGGCGGGGGTCGGGCAGGGGTGTTGTTCCTGTGGCACGGTTTGAGGCACGGCATATCTGTACAACGTTGCGGCGCCGGCCGGGCCGCCGGGGAGGGAGGGGGGAGCTGGTGTGGCGCACATGAGGTGCCGGACCCCGGGTGGTGTTTTGTTTGTGTAGCCCCGCCGCAAAGCCCCCCACCCATATTTGAACACCTAATCTGCACAGCTCCTGATTCCTGCAATCCAACGCATCCTCGGAACCCCCACCCCCAAAGCCCCCAACCACCCACCCGCTGCCCCCAACCGCCAGGTGCGCGCCCGCTTCGTGGAGCGGTTCTCTATGGGCGCGCCCCTCACCGGCGGCGCCGTGGTGGGGCCCGCCATCCGCGACGTCAGCGAGAAGGTCAGCTGGGTGGAGAAGTTCGTGGCGGCGGCCTCGGGCGTGGGCGGCGCAGGGGGGGCAGCGGGAGCGGAGGAGGCAGGGGCGGCGGAGGGGGCAGCAGCGGCGGGGCCGGGCTCGGCGTTCGCCAAGGCGCCGGCGGCAGGCGCGGCAGGGGCAGGCGCAGCGGCAGCAGCAGGAGCGGGCGAGGCGGCGGAGGGCGCGCCGGGCGAAGCCGGACGCCCCGGGACGCTGGAGCTGGCGGGAAGCGTGGGCGGCGCGCCAGCGCTGCCAGGGACATCGGCGGCGGCCGCCGCCGCCGCGGCGGCCGTGTCCCGGACCATGTCGTTGTCAGACCAGCCGCTGACGTCGCCGCACCCGTACGGCGGCGGCGGAGGGGCTGGTGTGGGTGGCGGCGGCGGCGGGGGGCTGCGCGCTGCGCCGCCGCGCATGTCGCTGCACGTGGGCGTGCTGCACTTCTCACCCACGCTGGAGCCGTTCCCGCTGCTGGCGGACATAGCCTCGTGAGTGCCGTGGGCGCAGAGCCGGGGGGCGTGCGGCGTGGGGCGTGCGGTTGTGGTGTGCGCCATTCAAGGTCGATGTGACGAGGTGGTACCGTATGGGGGGCTGTGAACACACCAACCCGAGCTAAACCCAGCTGATGGGTGTGGGGAAGGCGGGGGAAGTGCCTGGCCGTGGACCTGGTCGGGTTGCAATGAAGGGGTGTCACTCGCCGGCCCACACCCCACCCCGCTCCCCCCGCACCGCTCCTCTCTCCCGCCCACCCTCCCGCCCACCCACCCCATCCCCCACCCGCAGCTACGAGCCCAACACGCTGGACATCAACGGCGACGAGGACGAGTGCCGCTGGTGGCTGGGCGTGCTGCGGCAGCAGATCCCGGTGGTGGTGGAGAAGGCGGCCGCCAGCGAGGGCGGCGGCGAGCTGCCGCGCCGGAGGGCGGCGGCGTTCGGCAGGTGTGGGGGGGACGGGGCGGGGGAGACGAAATGAGGAGTGTAAATACCAGTCCAAGCTAAACCAGGGGGAGATGTCGGACGAGGGTGGGGATGCCGCGTGCGTTCGTGCATGCACACACGCCTGCGTGCACCTCGCGTGGGTCGCGTTCAGAAAGCACTCAGGTCACAGCCCAAGCAGATTCATCGTCTTGCCTCCTCTTGCTTACACCTCCTCGCCTCCCGTCGCAATTGCTAAACCGTTGCTGCCGCCGCCGTTACTGCTGATGCTACTGCGATTGCCAGGGCCTTCGGCGCGCACCTGGACAAGCTGCAGGCGGAGCCGGGCAGCTACGGCGCTCTGGGGCTGGGCGAGCTGTTCGAGATGCGCGAGGAGTGCCTGCGCGAGTTCGGGTTCACGGACGTGTACAGGTGCGTGTGCGTGTGCGTGTGCGCGTGTGCGTGTGCGTGTGCGTGTGCGTGTGCGTGTGCGTGTGCGTGTGCGTGTGCGGCGTGTGCGTGTGCGGCGGAGTAGGTGTGTCCAATCCAGTTCCAGGTTTGAAGTCTAGTCCCGCGGCGGGCCGTGCGTGTGGGGTTTGACGGGTGGACGCGGGGTGGGTTGAAGCGGGGTGTCAACTGTCAAGTGGCGCTCGCAGTTAGGTGCGCTCAAGGCTCGGGTTGCTTGCAAGTGGCTGGAGGGCTGGAGGGCGGAAGGGCTGTGCCGGGCCGGGCGCAGCCAGTGATGCCTGGGGACCGCGCACGGCGCTGCCGGTCCATGCTCCTTTGCTCCTCCGTTTCTCGCCATCCCGTCCTTGCGCTCCCCCTCCGCCTCCCTCATCCCGGCGTCTTAATCTTGCATGCCCAACCCTCCGCCTGCCTCCCTCCCGCCGCTGCCGCCGCCTCCCCCCTTAAGGCTGGAGAAGCAGCGCGAGAACGCGGCGGCGCTGGCAGCGCTGCCCGACCTGCTGCGCGAGCTGGACGCGGAGCCGCTGCCGGCGCGGCTGCTGAGCCTGGTGGAGGGCGTGCTGGCGGCAAACATATTTGACTGGGGCAGCCAGGCGTGTGTGGCGCTGTACAGGGATGGCACCATCCTGGACATCTACAGGTAGGGTGCGGGGGGGGGGGTGCGGGGGGCTCCATGCATGATTATTGAAGATGAGACGTAAGATGTTGACAGCGGGGGTTGCAGGGATGGTTGGGGAAGCGGTACAGGATGCGCTGAAGACTGCGATGACGGAGTGGAGGGCGGGGCGAGGGGCCGGGGGTCGCGAGGGGTTGTGAACGCCAGCCCATGCTAGGACCAAGTCCAACCAAACAGAGCCCGAGCGGGTACAAATGCTGCACTGTCGCAGGGCGGCGCGGGAGCGGCTGGGCAAGCGGCCCTGGGCGCTGGACAACTTTGACGCCTTCGCGGCGCGCATCATGGCGGCGGTGGGCGACGGTGAGCCATGACGGCCGTGCCGACAAAAAACATAGTCCGCGAGAGGGCCGGGAGTGGGCCGGCAGCGGGGGGTGAATGGGAAGGGAAGACGGGGCGTGACAGGCCGGCCCCCGGTGCGCAGCCCCAGTCCCCCTACCACCAATGCCGCCCCCTGGCTCCCTGTCCATGCTGCCTTTATCGCTGTCGCTGCCTCCCAGCCCGCCCCGCCCCACCGCCCTGCCAACCGCCCTCCCCCCGCCGCCCCGCCGCCCCCGCCCTGCCGCCTCAGGCTCCTGCCCGCCGCGGCCGCCCTACCGGCGCGTGATGATGTTTGTGGACAACAGCGGCGCCGACGTGGTGCTGGGCATGCTGCCCTTTGCGCGCGAGCTGCTGCGGCTGGGCGCCGAGGTGGTGCTGGTGGCCAACAGGTGCGGTGGCGGGGGCAAGGACGGGGAGGGGGGGGGGAGGTTGTGAATACCAGCCCAAGCTAAACCAAGCTAAACTAGACAAGGGACAGGCGGCGTGGCGGCAGGGGGAGTGTGGTAGAGGGGAGGTAGGGCGCCTGGGCGGCGCGGTGCGAAGGTGGAAGGGCAGGGGGCGCGAAGGCAGCGGTGGAGGAGGTTTGCTGTCGGGTGTTGTCGTGCGGATGCGCTCATCATGGCCGCACCGTCAGCTAGCACCTGGCTCGCCATTGCTGTGCCTCCACACAGGGTGCGAACCTGCCCTTACTCCTATGCCCCTGCACTTGACCCCGCCCATGCCCATGCCCTCACCCGCCCGCCCACACCCACACACACCCGCAAACCCGCAGCCTGCCCGCCATCAACGACGTGACGGCGCCCGAGCTGCGCTCGCTGCTGGCGGCGGCGGCGGAGAGCTGCCCGCTGCTCAAGGCGGCGCGGGAGGCGGCGGTCAAGGTGCGTGGGCGGCAGCGGTTGAGCGCCGAGCACCGCGGGCTGAAGCGAACAGGCAGCAGGTCTACGCGGCATGTGCATGTGCTACAGCAGCACATTTCGGGAGCAGTCGCAAATGTCTTGCGCGTGTGCTGCAACCGCAGGTGGAGATGGCGACGGGGGGCCACGTGCCGCCCTACCCCGGCCTCCGCCCCGCCCGCCGCTCCAGCCCCAACCTCTTCAACCTGCACCAGCAGCAGCTACAGCTGCATCAGCAACAGCAGCAGCAGGCGGTAGCAGCAGCTGCGGCAGCAGCAGCAGCAGCAGCAGCAGCAGGCGGCCGCGCCAGTCACGAACGCGCCGCAGCTGCCTCCACCTCCGGCTCGGGCCAGCTGCCCCAGGCTCCGGCGGCGACCGGCACAGCGGAACCATCCCCCTCTTCCACATCGCCTGCCCCAGCCTCCAAACCAGCCGGCGCAGCCGGCTCCGGGCCGGGGCCGGGGCCGGGGTCCGCCGCAACAGCGACGGCACCGCCCGCAGGGCCGTCGGGGGCAGCGGCGGGCCAGGCGGCGGCGGCGGCGGCGGGCGGCTGCTCGCCGCGCTGGCACGCGGCGGCGGTGGACCCGGCGGTGAACCGGCTGTGCCCCAAGCTGTATGTGGTGGCCAACGGTCAGGGCAGCCCGTGCCTGGACCTGCGGCGGATACCCGACAAGCTGGCAGAGGTGGGGGCGTTGGCGGTGGCTGGGGGTTGGGGCGGTTGGCGGGTGGGGGCTGGGGGTTGGGGCTGTCGGGGGTCGGCTTCTGTGGAGGGGCAGGGAAGGTGGGGATCGCCAATGTGCATGACACAACCCAAACGTGTCGTTCGTTCCTTCACGCTGTCCGTGTCCATCCCTTTGCCCCCGAGACGCGAACCCACACAAAACCCACCTACTACATCCTTGCAACCCACTGACGCCTACACACACACACACACACACACACACACACACACACACACACACACACACACACACACACACACACATGCTTGGGAGACACGCACTACCAGACTATGCGAACACTACTGTGCTGGAGCCTGGCTCAAGCGCTGGTTAGTTGTTCAGGACACTCGATCACGAGGTTCTATCAAGCAACTGTAAACCGTAGTTACACACACACACACACACACACACACACACACACACACACACACACACACACACACACACACACACACACACACACACACACACACACACCTCGAACACACCTCGAACACACCACACACACACACGCCCCGCAGGCCTGCGTGGGCGTGGACCTGCTGGTCATCGAGGGCATGGGTCGCGCCATCCACACCAACTTCAAGGCGCGCTTCACCTGCGACGTGCTAAAGCTGGCCATGATAAAGACCGAGCGCCTGGCGCGCAAGCTGTTCGGCGGCACGCTGTACGACTGCGTGTGTGTGTTTGACACGGGCGTGGCGCCCGGGCCCGGGCCGGTCAGCCCCGACCCCACCGCCGCCTAGGCGGGCGGCAGAGGGTGGGGCGGGGAGGGGGAAGGGGCGGAGGCGCGGGGGGTGGGGGTGGAAGGCAGGCTGACGGGGTTGCGGAACGAGTTGGGTTGGGGTTGTGTGTGGGGCGGGGGCGGCCAGGGGGTAGCATGTCAGCTGGTGGACTGGCGGGGCGGTAGTTGCGGATGGGAAAATTGTTTGGCATGCAGCGGTGCCGTATATACTTCGGGAAGGTTCGGAATGGGCAGCGGCGGCGATGCGCAGGCAGGCGCGGCTACTGACGGCGTGGCAACAACGAATAATGCCTATCAGCACGGCGTTGTGTCGGTGCGTTGTTGCGCGGGTTTGACACGGGGGAGTCTACGACAGGCTGTACACACGATTTGGCAACTTTATAGGTGCTTGGCTGCTTGATGGATATGGTACCGGTACGCGACTATGCGAGAAAGGCGAGAAAAGATGGAGTGGTTGCACGGCCACGCTGAGGGCCGGGGCTGAAGTGGATCAGAAGAAATGTAAATCGGGAAAGGATCAAAGGACTGCCAAGTCTCTTTCGACACGAGGTTGGAAGGAGTAGCATGCTGGTTGGTGGACCCCAAGCGTGCGGGGACCGGGGAGCGTGAGCATGTGTAGCAGTGCACGGGGTGAGTGCGCGCGCCGGGGAGCCCCCTGCAACAGCCTGCAGGCCCCGCCGTGAGCCGCTGTGTGCCGGCGGCCGCCCGCCCCGGCCAACAAACATGCACGAGGGAGTACAAAACCGGCGGAAAGACCAAACAATACAAACCTTGACTTCCGATCCAACTCTCAGAAGGCTGGTTTTGCGCGCGGGGGGCACCTTGTCTACGGCTCCACAACGCTGGCTCCCGAGGGGAAGAAGGCGGCCCAGTTGCGAGGCCAAGGATGCACCTGGGAATCTATTATGCTTACCCGGTCATGCCATGCGTCGCTCACAACATCAGCTGCAGCACACACATATGTTGGCTGCCGCCCTATCTGCCGCACTCCAGCACAACACCTCTTGAGTTGGCCATCCTAGGTGCCTGTGGAGTGTGGACTGTAGGGGAGCGCTCGCCCAGCATGCCGGGCGCCAGTACACCCCCTCTTCGGGAGCTTGTCACCCAGCCGCGACTCTTGCGGCTGCCTACCTATGGTAATCCAAACATGCGCACACAGCAATCATACATGCTCAGCCCTCGACTCCTCTCATGTCTGTAGAAGTGCCTGGCAGCGCCGTCGCACTCCCTTCTCGATCTCGCGCACAGATACAAAACGGATCCCAAACACACGGTTGTAGCGCAAGCATACGGGCACCCATGCCGGCGTCGCTTTCTCTCAAATACACGGCAAACACAGCGAACACGTGTCTCGACTCCCAACCATACAAGATTCACCACCGGGTCAACTGCCATCCACTGGTGCTTGTTACCGCTGTGCGTAACCTGCGTTGCGAAGATCGTGCAGCTTTGCGTTGTGACTGTCACAAAACTATGAATGCCACATTACAATAATGGTACAGGTGACACAGGTATAGATACGGGCACAAGACAATGCATTTCATTCTTGCAGTTTGCGGCCCCCGTACAGAACACGCCCGCGACCACTGCAGAGGCGTCCGTGCTCAGCCCACGATTATGCCGTTCCATTCTCTGTATCAGGCGTAACGTGAGGCACTTAACGTGGCTTGGTGAATACAACCCCAAGCCACGTTACGTGCCTCACGTTACGCGACCATGATAAAGGGAAACAGTGGGCAGCCCAGTCAGTCCACGCCACCCGTCCTAGGCCGTGAAAAATGAAAATGAAGTTATGTGAACAAGAAAACATACACTCGAAGCACAAACCTGCCGGCGCTGTAGCCCAGTGGGCGCGCCTGGCCCTCAGGCCGTTGCCCTCCTCCCGCACCTCACACAGCTTTGCATCTCGCGCCTGCTCCACCCGCTCGCTGCAGCTAGAATGCGCGGCCGCAACCCATCTCCCGCAACCCGTCTCCTGTTTGCGGAGCTGGCCCAACTGCCGCTGCACTTTTTCATAGCCAAACAATGTTTGGGTTTTTACAATAGGATTTCCGCGCAAAACAGAAGTCTGGCTTTTGATGCACTAGTCGACGAGGCACGGGAGGCATGGGCGAATCCAATGGGAGACGGGTGGTGCGCGCGGCTGTTCCGTTTTGTGGCGGCACAGGGTGTCGACGCGTGGCATTGGCCAGGCACACACGAGTCCAGAGAGGAGTGGAGGGCAAGCACGGTCCTACCCGATGGACCTATCTTATCTACCTTCAGGGGCCATTTGACGAGGGCGTGGGAGCACGAGAGGCTGGTAGCGGACCCGCACGCATTCCCTTCAGACGGCAAGCAACCCGGCATACACATGTGCAAACACAAGCATTGGATGGGGCTAAGCGCACTAGGGTCCGCGCCGCCGACCCTGCACGAACACAGTAGAGCATTCATACCGGTTGCACAGCATAAGCTTTTGATGAGATTCCGTTTATGTTGCTGGCCAATCACCGCGAACCGTGCCTGGGAGAGGCCTAGGGAGGAGAGGACGTGCCCACTGTGTACGGCCAATGAGGTGGAGGATGAGCACCACGTCCTGATGCAATGTGCTGCCTACACCGAGTTACGAGCGTGCAGTGGCCTAGACTTTAGCCTAAACATGCGCGAAGTGATGCTGAAATCTGAGCCTGTCAAGTTAGCTGCATTACTCAGCTCCATCTGGGAGCATAGAAGTAGGGAAGTCCCCCTTGCAAGGGGAGAACAATAAATAGGACAATCATGCACTGGCGTTATAAGGGTCACCCCGGCCCGGGCCTCCGGTTTACACGCAGCAGGAAGGCACGCAAGAACGTGCGCACCGCTCTGTAACCACACACACGCAACCCACACTCACGCGCGACTGTACATGCTACCATGCACTCGCCCACGTTGCGCCCTTGCGTGGCCGCAACCTCAACCCCAGAGGTTTCGCGTGCCGCGCACTCTTAAAGTGCACTTGCATAACTGCGCTTTCCAGGCCCCCGCCGCCAATCACGGATGTGTCCGCCACAGTGCGGCGGTCCGCCACCGCCTCCCGCCGCTGCACCTGCACCTGCTGCTCCGACGCCGCGCCCGCGTACAGGCAGAAGCCGTCCATGATGAAGCGGCGCGGCAGCTGCAGGAACCTGGGTGAAACTTGGGCGAAATTCGGTTGGCGCCCAATAGCGTAAAACAAGCTGCAAGATTATATAAAACTGACGAGATATATCAATTAGAGTGCGTCAGGCGACTTTCATGGCCTTGCGCAGCGAGCGGTAGGCGTCGGGGCTCAGGTCCTCTTGCAGCTGCTTCGCTGGGAGCCATTCAGCTTTGGGGAATCCCTTAAATCTAACTAAATATTGGAGCTTGCCGCCGATGTACTTACTGGCCTCGAACCACGTCACCTCGTAGTGTGTTTCGCCGCGCACCTTGTCTCGCTTGCCCCGCCTGCCACCACGCTTGCCCGCAGGCTTCTTTGCAGGCGCCGGCGCGGCAGGTGAATCTTGTGCTTCAATTGCGCGCGTGGCCTGCTGCTGAGTGGTCGCAAGAGCGCGAGCAACACGCCGCACCTGGCGCTGCTCCTGCGCGGCCTCTGCCTGTCGCTTGGCCCCACCCGACACCCTGTCTGTCACCTCACCACGCACCAACTGCATCTCTGACGGGCGGTACAGGCGCCGCTTGCCATCCACAGCAAAGCGATAGCCCTCCTGCCGCGTCACGGTGTAGATCTGCTGTGAGTAGGTGGCCTTCTCTTTGTCAAACAGCGCCTTGCCCTCCAGCAATCGCACACGGTCACCTGGCTTGAACCCACTCACAACGCGCGCGTTCTTAGCACGCTGCCCCTTGTGTAGCGCCAGCATGTAGTCCACATCTGCGAACACCTCATCAGGAGAGGTATCTCCGGGGTGCGCCGAGTGTGGCGTGCTGTTGTACAGGTCTAGCACCTTGGGCAGGAAGCTGGTCCACTTGGTGGTGTCATGCTCGAGCATCCACTTGTCTATGTAGCGCTTCAGCGTGCGTGTGGCCCTATCCACGATGCCCAGCTTGTCCCCCTGAGCGGTGATATGGTCATCCTTGGCTACGTCGGTGTACACTTCTACCATCAGGGTCTCATTGAAAGTGCGAAAGGCCTTGTTGTCGAAAAACGCATCACCAGCCACTGAGTTTACGGGTTCCCCCACGTCAATCATAAACTGCTCGTACACCCCCAGCACCGTGGGCATGCGCCCATCCTTCAGCGGGTATGCAAATGCCTTGCGTGACAAGATATCCACAGCCAGGAAGCACCGGTACACGCCGCCATTGCTCTTTTTGTACCGTGGCAGCTCAAATATGTCGATCTGGAATGAGAAGGGTGGTGCGGTGATGCGCAACTCCCCCTTGCGCTTCTTGGGCGCGTACATCTGGCCCAGCTCCCGTCCTTCATGATAGCGCCGCGCCTCCTCTCTTGACACGCCGTGCTGCGCAAGGGTTTGCACAAACTTTGACTTGCCAAGCAGTCGGTACTCTGGGTGCTTCTGCAGTAGCGCCTCCATGGCTGTAGCGGCAACACTCCTCACTACCCTAGCCCCGGCTTTTTTACACGCTGCACGGAATGTCCTTGTGGCCGTAGGCGATAGAGGTCACGCCATCATCCAGCAGGTAGCGCTTGGTGTCGATAGGTGACAAGCCCACCTTGGTCTGCTGGATGGTATACAGCTGGTGGTGGTAAGAGCGGAAGGATTGCTGAGTGACACGACGCTTGTCGTCAGGCCGCGTGCCCCCCTCAAGCACGAGCTTGTACTCATGGAATCCTAGCTCCACGTTCTTGCTGATACCTTTGGCGGTATGCTTCTCGTTCTTCTCGATGGCCACGGTGCGGTAGGCGTACATCTTGGGCTTCAGCCCCACGTACTCTGCGATGGGCACCCCCTTGGTCTCGTCCTTCATCTTGCCAACCACCGCGCAGTTGTCTGGCGAGTACAAGGGGTGATCATGCGGGTATTCCGACAAGTCAAACAGGTCGGGCATGGCGGCCATGTCCTCATACACGTCGGGTGTTGTGATGTGGTAGGTCAGGCTGTCCGTGTCGGTGAACAGCAGCTGGCAGCGCTCGTGGCCATAGCGGGCCAGCATGGTGTTGTAGTGGAAGTCGTACATGAGCGTCTTACTAAGGTCCAGCACGGCCGCGCCCACATAGATTGGCTTGTTAATCAGCACGCTAGTCTTGCGCATGTGTAGGCACACAAGGTTCTCTCCAAAGATGGTCTCGTGTTGTTTGCGTGGGGAGGACATCGCCTTGTGGTAGAACTTATCAGACTTGGTGCGCAGCTCTAGGCAGCTCTTGCGCACGTTCTCCATAGTCTTGCCAAACACGGCGTTGTTGGCCAGCTTCCAGAAATCGACCAGAAACACATCTCCCGCCGCCTTTGCCTGGTTGCGCTGTGCGGTGTTGTAAGCAATGTACTCACGCAGCCATGGGCTCTGGTCGAACTGCAGCACCTTATGCACACGCACAAGGCGCATACCCAGACTCAGGTACAGCTTCAGGTTGCGGTAGTGCAGCACATAGCCCTGCTTATCGTGCAGGTTGGGCACCAGCTTGCGGCAATCACCCACATCCAGCTTGTGCAGCTGGGCTTGTGCGTGATTGTACGGTGACGCCATGTCCCGGGTCACCAGCATGTGCTCAGGCGCCAGGGGGTAGGCGTTGTGCGCATTGCGTAGAGCAGCGGGGTACTCCAGGTCCACCATTAGGAAGCAGCCCTTGCTACCGTTGTCATCCAGAGACATGATGTGCTCGGGGGTAAAGGCTGCGGGGTCCAGCCACTCAAAACCGCCCGTGGGGAGCGGGCAGGACATGGCCCACCCGTACAGGTTGTTGGCGTCAAAGCTAGCGATCCAGCTCTCCAGCTTTTTGGGATTATAGCCCCACACGCGCCGGTTGTTTGCTTTGGCATAGCGGTGACTGATCATGGAAATGCCGCCTCGCGTGGCCTTCTCAATGAAGAGCACCATCTCGTGTTCAGTTAGCAGCTCCAGCACCACCCCTGAGCGTAGCAGCGCGGCGGCCCAGAACAGGCCGGGGGCAGTGAAGTAGTGTGCGGGATCTAGGTGAAAGTGCGTGATGCACATATCACGAAAGGCCTCAAACACGTCTGCCAACAGAAACACATCGGTTGCCAGGTACAGATCATGGTAGTCACGGAAAGTTCTGCAGCCCAGCTCACGGTAGACATGTTGGGCGTGGGCATAGTCCACATCCTTGAACTTTTTGCCGGTCAGGTCATCTTTGAACGCATCTTGTGAGGGCAGGCCCGGGTAGTCTAGCTTGGAGGCGTCATCGAACCAGCTGTACGGGAAAATGCCCTTCTGCATTAGCATGTCAATCTGGGCATCCGTGTACCCCTTGCCACGCAGGTAGCCGCGGGTGATGGTGAATGAGTCAGTGTGCCGCGCCTTGTCACTTGCCTTTAGGCTGTCCACGAGCTTTGCCAGCGCGCAGGGCATGAACTGGTGACTGTCCTTGAATGAGGCGAACATGGCGGTCTTGTGCGTCTCCTGACCATCCGCGTTGGTGTAATCGGTACGGCGGCCCATCCCAAAGGACAGGTATTTCTCGGTGTTGAGGGGGATGCAGCTCAGCGTAATCTCTGGGCGCTCGCCCAGGTACTCTCCTAGGTGCTTCATGATGTGATGGAAGTCATACCCCTTGCCCGCGTGAAACATGACGGAAATGCTCACACGGTCCTTGCGCGCACGCTTGTTGCATAGCTCGCACGCCGCGCCGCGGTACTCACCTGTCATGTGGTCGTGGTCAGCCACCTTTCGAACGTCCGGCCAGCTGAAGCGCTGATTGCACAGGTAGCAGCACGAAGCACGCTTGTGGGTGGCCTCTTGGCCGGGAAGCCAGCTGATGGGTGTGTTGGTGGAGTTCATCCTGTCACTGATGGCGAGCGTGTCATCCACGATGGAGGAGATGAAGCGCTGAGTGGCGTCTAGCCCCTCAAACGACCGTGTCTCCACGACCTGCCTGCTGGGGCCCACAATTGCGTATCGGAAGCTAATGGGCTTGTGCACCCGCTGCTTGATGGTGCAGCTCTCATGTGCGATGCCCCCTGCTGCAGGCATTGCAGGGTTTCTTGACCCGTCCTCCTCCTCCCCCGCCGTACAGGGCACGAGAATGCTCTCGCAATCAGCGTACACGATGTATGGTGCGCGGATCTTGTGCTGGTAGTTTGTGAACTGCATCGTGTCGTCCTTGCCCTTGGTTGGAAGCTGGACGCGCACAGCGTCGTGGTCAGTGCAGTTCAGGGAATGGTGGGCCTCCAGAGCCTCCTTGGAGGGAAAGTGTGACAGACAGTGGCGGCAAAATTCAACGTGTCCTGTGTGCTCTGTCACCTGCGAGCGCAGCAGGGCTGACAGGTTCTTGATGTACACATAGTGTGACTTGCCGCTCTCCTCATCATGGTACAGCAGCAGGTCGACCATGTGCCCTACCGTGGAGGTGTGCTTGCTTATGTAGAAGGGCTCGATACTGCCCACCTGGAAGCTGCTGCCATCCGGTGCGCGTGTGCGTTGCAGGAAGAACACGCTAATGGTCATGTCATTGGCGCGCTCAAACAGGGGGATGTGCTTGGCATCTGGTGGGTACTTGGCGGAGGGTGGCTCTTTAACCATCCCCTCAACCCCCTTATACCAAGCCATGCGCTCGGGGTTGTGGGGAATCGCAGACCCCATCATAGCGTGCATCAGGCAGTACAGGAAACATTTGTCGTCTGTGTTTTTGATATTGATGCATGCCTTCTTAGCGCGGATGCTCTCCGGCAGCTCAATGTAGGAACCACCACCAATGGGGGTGTAGACACTTGTGCGCAGTGTCATGGACACAAAACCCTCAAACTTGGCGGAGGGGTAGCGCTCAACTTGGTTGTCCACATAGTCGCTGCAGGCCTTCAGGGCGTCAGAAACGTCAGAGCTGCGCAGCAGCGTCTCATACGTGCTGTGGATGGTGTGGATGAAGCGATCCCCAGTGGTGATGTGCCGGTAGCGTGCCTCTCCATTCAAGGCGACGCGGATTGGGGCCTTTCCACGCAGTAGCTCAGAGCACTTGGCACCCAACGGTGTGTGCTTGATGAGATATGCTAGGCTATGGGGAAGGGCAGACCGCTGAGCCTCCAGGGCAGACGCCGAATCCACAAAGTGGAAGTGGTAATGGTTCACAGTCTTCTTCAGTGCGGTCTCGTGGGTGACTGTGTAGGCGAAGCGTGTCTTCTTCTTCGAACGCATCTCGAGCACATATGAACGCTTGTGGAAGCTTAAATGGGAAGCAGAGCAGAAAGAAGCCTTCTGGAGGCTAGCAGTGGATGGATTCCCAGGCTTCTCGATGCACAGAGGGCAAGGTCATAAATGCCCATGTGGGGTGACGGATGCGCAGTCTGACCGCGCACACCATTTCAGCACGTGCACAATTGCTAGCACGCTACGGCTGCATATTCAGGAAGCGACAGTCATAGGTGATGAGGATCACATAATTGAGTTGATAGTGGAGCGTAAGAATCTGTGGCTAGTAATACCGCCACACGAGGCTATCCAGCAACCCATCTGGGACGTTGTATGCCTGGCTGCGATCTCTGCCATGGAGTACGGTAGGAGGCTATTGTTTGCCTCCAGAGGGGAACAAGGCAAGGTAGAAGAAACAGCGATTAGCAGGATTAAAACGCAAGTTATAGCAGACTTTTGGGAGCGTTTGCAGACGTATGTGAGCCTGGGCATCAAGCCAAGGGGGTGGGACGAAATCCCACCAGGCCACCCTTGGATTGAAAGAAGGGAAGACGGGAGTATGTGGATCAATAAGCCGACTTTCATTACAGTTGAAGAGGAAGGAGATTGAGTTTAGAAGATGGTGGCGCTCCCATGGGAGCAAGGCCTATTAGCCCAAGGCGCAGAGTAGGCTGTCGGCGCTGCAGGTGGCGCGCCCCTGAGGTCTAGAGCAGGGCGTCCGTACTAGTACGTGCTCGCTGGCTCGTGAGCTGCGTCAGCAGGTCCCTCCTGTAACCAATGCAATCTTCTTCTCAAGGTAGCCCCTGAAGGCGCGCTGGATGGTGGCAGCGGAGTACTCACGCTTCTTTACCTCCTGGAACTTGGAATGCGCGCGCTGCTTGTCCTCCAGCTCACGCTGGAATGCCTTGGAGCGTGTGTAGTAGCGGTGCTTCTTGGCGGCCACCTGCCTCTCGCGCCGCGCGCGCTCCAGCTCCGCCCTGTTGTCCTGTCGGTACTCATCCTCCCACTTGGCGTAGGTGTCAGCGGCCATCGTGCGCGGCACGCGGGGAACCAGGCCGTACTTCTTGGCAAACCATTGACGCAGCGCCTTGCGCGTGATCTCTTTGCGGGGTGCCATGGGCGCTTAGCTAGTGTGCTGTATACTGTAGGCGTGAGAAAATGTTTTAATCTCTGAACGCGTACAATGAAAAATTACATGCGGGGCAGGCCTTAGGTGCCCTCACTTTTTCCTGCCGCCTTCCTGGCCAGATAGCGCTGTCGGGCCTTTTCCTGAATGCGGGCCTTGTTGGCTTCGTAGTAGGCTTTCTTCTTGGCGCGCGCCTCCTCGTCGTAGTGCGTGCGCATCCAGTCGCGGATGCGCGTTTGACGGTGCTCACGGTACGCGGGGTCATTCTCACATTTGGGCTTTACATACTTGGCGTAGCACAGAGCGCCCAGGCGCAGGCTGTCTAGGGAGGCAAGGGCCGCCTGGGTCGCGTCAGCAGTATCCATTTGTGTGCTCTTGCCATAGAGTGAGAAAAACCCTTAGGCCCCAAACGCACACACCCATCAGGGCACGCTGATGCTCTCCTGTGTTGACAGTTTGCCCGACGGACTGTTCTTGATTTTCAAGCATTCCCCGCACACTGCCACCTCCTTGATGCGGCTACGGCGCAGGTGCACGCACAGGAGCGTAATTACGCTGCTCAGCGCAGAGACAATGGCGAGGATGGCATTGGTGTCCATATGAGGTGCCGTACATTGGGTGGAGAGAATAGTGGGACGCGCCTAGGTGTACACAACGCCTGTAATGTCGATGAACAAGTACACGTTGGACCAAGCAAAACCTGCCGTACCAGAAGCACACGGCACGTAGGTGCCATTGTTGATGCGCATGGCGTTGGTCAACACGTCAAACCGGGTGTTGCGCTTGGCCTGCACCTGCGACACTAGGGTGACCGGTGCCTGCCCAAACGTGCTCAGGTTGTCTAGCATGGGAGTTACCTGCACCACATACCATGCCCCAAAATTATGGTTGACAGTCAGCAGACTATCCACGGCCCCCACAACGTCGCGCAGCGCCACTACCAGCCTGAAATGGCCTCGCGCAATGGTGGTGATGCCGAAGTTCAAATAGTCTTGATCGGGTGCCTATGCCGTCACTGACAGAAATGGCCGAGGCCAGCGGCCAATCCACCGACTTGATTTGCAGCTGCTGAAGCAGAGCACGCCCAGCTACGTCTAGCTTGGCTGCGGGGGCAGTGGTACCCACCCCAAAGTCACCCTCATACGTGCACGTCACCAGGTCCGTGAAGCTAGCGTTGCCATCAATCACCGCGTCTGCCGTCCGAGAGAGGCGAATGGATCCCTGATTGTAAACGCCCGACATGAACACGCGCGTGGTGCCGTTAGTGTACTGCCCGATTCCGTACCGATCCCCATCACCGTAACTCTTGCTCACCAGATCCCCTGGATCGCCGTTGGTAACCCGCACGCCTGCGCGCATGGTTGTGTGGCCATTTATGTAAGTATTGCCGTCTATGTTGATCTTGTGGTCGGTGTTGAATTGGTAGTAATTTCCGAGCACAACAGGCTTGTTGCCTGATTGAAGGGCGATGGTGCTGTCGGTCTGTATAATCATCGGCGCATTGGCGTAGTTGGTTATGTACGCATAAGAGTTGGCTTGCTGCTCGAACACCAGCGGAGCTGTCGTGCCAAACGTCTGGATCTGCATGCTTGCGCGCGCATTGGGGCCATTTTGGATGATTTTGAACTGGCAGGTAGACGCATCGTTCGCGCACACGACCAGCTTGACATCTGGGTTTGAGTTGACGCCAATGATCACGTTACACGGTGTGTAAGTGACACCGCCAGATGCTGTGAAGCCGCCGGCAGCGGCAAGCGAAGGCTTGTTGATCAAATCTGTGTAAGACCCAGATGTCGCCACTGTAGCCAACTGAGGCTTGCCCACTAGATCAATGTAGTTTCCTGAGGTGGCTACCGTGGCGAGAGCAGGCTTGTTTAATAGGTCAGCATAGCGCCCTGTAGTCGCCACCGTGGACAGCGTTGGCAAATTTGACAAATCTTGGTAATTGTTTGTGAGGCCGACAGTACTAATACTGGGTCTGTCAATCAAATCAACATAGCGCCCGCTGGTCGCGATGCTCGCAAGCGCCGGCTTGTTTAGGAGGGTATCCCAGTCGGGCAGAGGCACATCTTTAATTGTTGCGTATGGGATTCGCCCGTCAACGTCGCACAGCACGGAAGGCGCAACAATGCTGCCTGGCGGCGCATTTGGGCTCTTGGCGAACACGGGCCCGGTGCCAAAGTCCCCCGCGACATTAAACGTAAATGTGAAAGACGCATTTGTGACCGTGTTGCGCCGCATGGCCAGCGTTAGCACCTTACTAGTCGAGTCATAGTACCAGTCCATGCTGATGAGGCCGGCCACCCCAGACTCCAAGCGGCGCGTTGTGATTAGCGGCGACCCCACATTGCCTTGCCAGGCTACCTCGTAATTTTGCTGATATGTCTTGTAGAACGCGGGCTGGTCCGTGCGCAGCGTTGTGACCGTAATGCAGCCAAGGCAGCGGTCACTGAAAGTTGCGGTGAGGTAGGTCGTATAGGGGTCAGACGCCAGGCTGAGCGTCGGCGCGTAGGTCGTGTGGGAGGGGCGGTTGAGCACCCGCGCCACGCCGGTGGTGGCCAGCCAGTCGCTGTTCACCTGTGCCGCAGGTATGGTGGGCTTGTTGGAGAGGTCGCTGTAATTGCCAGAGGTGGCCACCGTGGCAAAGGCGGGCTTGGACTGCACCATGTCCCAGGTCAGGTTGCAGTAGGAGGCTGCCGTGACGCTGCCCGCCACGCTCACATTGCTGGCCCCTAGCACCGCCAGCTTGCGACAGCGCAGCGTGTCAGCGTACAGCTCTGTGCTAAAGAGGGCGGGTGACTCAAACACGGTCAGGTTGCGAATATCAAAGCTGCGCAGGTCCAGCGCTGCGGTGGTTGGGTTGAGAAAGGTGAATGAGCCGTAGTCGGGGCACGCAAAGGAGTTGGTGGTCAGGAAGGTGTTGGCCTGCTCAAATACCTTTGTGCCGCCCTGTGTGCCCACGGTGTCATACCACACGCTCAGCTTGCCATTGCGCATGCGCACTACCACCTGACGCCACGCGCCGGGGGCAAAGTAGGTGGTGTTGGCGCCCGTCCATGTGAGCGTCTGTCCCTCGTAGGTGAAGGTGTACGACACGCCCTGCCCCGCCGCCAAGATGATGCTGTGCTTGCAGCGCGCGTCCCCCACGTCAAGCTGGACGCCAACAACAGCCTGCACCTGAAACTGCACGACCCAATTGTCGTAGGGGTAGAGCGGGTACTGCACGGAGCCTCCGCTGGCAGGCAGTGTGTATGTGTCGCCCCCAGTAAGCGAGCAGCCATCCGGGTTGGACGCGAGCAGTCTCGATTAAATCCTTGAATGGGGGATAGGAGCGGGTTGAGTGCCAAGCGCGATATAGCCATGTAGCTGCAGCTCAGTGGAAGCAGGCCAGCGAGCAAGATGAAACAGTGCAGCAAGCAAGCAGCGCAGCGAGCAAGAAGAAACAGCGCAGCGAGCAAGCAGAAGCAGGGCCGCGAAACAGCGAGCAAGAAGAAGCAGCGAGAGCGAGGTGGCAGAATCAAAACAGGCGACTGCCTGCTACACAAGCATTGCAACCGGTGATTATATTCACCATTAATTACATACTCGCTGATACTGGCGAGGCTTACATGCAACTAACAACAGTTTCTACGTTTCTTCTGCAACTCGGCACGCTGAATGCACATCTTTGAATAACTTGCAATAATTGCAACTTTTAAGGGACGCGAACGCGCGGCCGTCGCAAAACTTTGCGTCTGGGGGTTGCCAACCGCACCAGCGGGACAACGGCTGACGCGCAAACGTCAAACATATGGCCTGGAACGCTGATACATGTCATTTTTATTGCATTCAAGCAGTTTGCAAGTGGTGGGAGCGGCAAACGCGATGGATTGGGGGCCGCGACACCTGAGCGCGCGGAGAGCCGCGCCGGCTGGCCACCGGTGCCCACCCCGATTTCGACGCCAATAGCTGCGCAAAATACCTAAACAAATGATTATTTACTATGTAGCATTGTTTGGTGCCTGGTTTGGCGGCTGAGGAGCAAGAATGCGCTCAAACTGGCTGAGCGCGCTCTGAGCCGCGCCCGCTGGCTCAGCTTGGTTCGAGCCGAACTGGCTCGCTGCGCCTCTCCTAGCAGCCCTGATATCACTAATATCAAGCCTTGCTGCAGTGTAGCGTGCTCGCTGCCCTTGTACAAGAGGCCTGGGTGGTTCAATCGGCCCCGCGGTCTGGCTAACGCTGTCGTGATAATGCCTACGCTGCTGCCTCAAGTGCTGCTGTTCACAGAACAGCAACCGTAATTGAGCGTGGAAGGCCTAGCGAGCGCAGCTTGCCAGCGGCACTTCGGTGCTTTGACCGCGCCACTTCGCGCGCGCGCTGGCGTAGCGGCTTCACAGGCCTTCAGTGCTGCAACTGGAGAAAACAGTTTGTATGAATGAAGTTATTTCAGCAAGACCGCTGGTCCGCATGGTCGTCGCTCTTCGCCCCCATGTCGCTGCGTACGGGGCGCTTCACGCAGGGCTCGCATCACTAGGAATGCTACTATGTTGCAAGCGTTATCCCTTGGCTATTAACAAATGGCTCTCGCATACTACGATTGGCTTTTTGGTCTAATCGAGCTGAAATGCGCGACAAGACTCCACTGCATAAGCTCAGCAAGGCAAAAACATTGCTGTTTGTGTACATACGGAAGCTTCGCAACGATGACGCAGTGGCCCTGACACACGGACACCCAGTTGGATGGCACGCGCCTTGGCAGCACTTTGTACGCGTCTGCGCCTAGCACCTAGCATGCGCCTCTGTCCACAGGTGGCATATCTGTATGACCGTCACTGGTGTGTCGGGGAGCTGCAGACGGCCGCATGCTAGGTGCGTATCGTGCTGAACGTGGTGCCCTTGGCGGCGGGGATGCGAGTGTGTGTGTGGGGGGGGGGGGGATCGGTGGCAACCGCGGACGGGTCTGTATCGCACGCAACACTCCTCGCCGCTGGTTCACAGGTAGCCTACGCGTGGGTTGTCAACGTCTTGGCAGGGAGCTGGAGGCGCATGCTTGGCGGGTGCGTGCACTTGGGTGCAGTGGCCGGGCTAGGTGGTGGGGTGGGGGTTAGCCCGTGGGTGGCACGCACCCTGGCTGGTAGCCGCGCACGACACTGTAATGAATGCAACACTCCTCGCCGCTGGTCCACAGGTAGCCTGCGCGTGGGTTGTCAACGTCTTGGCAGGGAGCTGGAGGTGCATGCTTGGCGGGTGCGTGCACTTGGGTGCAGTGGCCGGCCTAGGTGGTGGGATGGGGGGGCCAGCCCGCGGGTGGCACGCACCCTGGCTGGCAACCGCGCACGGGTCTGTATCGCGCGCGACACTCCTCGCCGCTGGTTCACAGGTAGACTACGCGTGGGTTTGTCAACGTCGTGGCAGGGAGCTGGAGGTGCATGCTTGGCGGGTGCGTGCACTTGGGTGCGGGCGGCGGGCTAGGTGGCGGGGTCGGGCCGTGGGGGCCAGCCCGCGGGTGGCACGCACCCTGGCTGGCAACCGCGCACGGGTCTGTATCGCACGCAACACTCCTCGCCGCTGGTTCACAGGTAGCCTACGCGTGGGTTTGTCAACGTCGTGGCAGGGAGCTGGAGCCGCATGCTTGGCGGGTGCGTGCACTTGGGTGCAGGGGCCGGCCTAGGTGGTGGGATGGGGGGGCCAGCCCGCGGGTGGCACGCACCCTGGCAACCGCGCACGGGTCTGTATCGCACGCAACACTCCTCGCCGCTGGTCCACAGGTAGCCTGCGCGTGTGTCCGTTAACGTCGTGTCAGGGAGCTGGAGGTGCATGCTTGGCGGGTGCGTGCACTTGGGTGCGGGCGGCGGGCTAGGTGGCGGGGTCGGGCCGTGGGAGCCAGCCCGCGGGTGGCACGCACCCTGGCTGGCAACCGCGCACGGGTCTGTATCGCACGCAACACTCCTCGCCGCTGGTTCACAGGTAGCCTACGCGTGGGTATGTCAACGTCGTGGCAGGGAGCTGGAGCCGCATGCTTGGCGGGTGCGTGCACTTGGGTGCAGGGGCCAGGCTAGGTTATGGGGTGGGGGCCAGCCCGCGGGTGGCACGCACCCTGGCAACCGCGCACGGGTCTGTATCGCACGCAACACTTCTCGCCGCTGGTTCACAGGTAGCCTACGCGTGGGGTTGTCAACGTCGTGGCAGGGAGCTGGAGGTGCATGCTTGGCGGGTGCGTGCACTTGGGTGCGGGCGGCGGGCTAGGTGGTGGGGTCGGGCCGTGGGGGCCAGCCCGCGGGTGGCACGCACCCTGGCTGGCAACCGCGCACGGGTCTGTATCGCGCGCAATACTCCTCGCCGCTGGTTCACAGGTAGACTACGCGTGGGTTTGTCAACGTCGTGGCAGGGAGCTGGATCCGCATGCTTGGCGGGTGCGTGCACTTGGATGCAGGGGCCAGGCTAGGTTATGGGGTGGGGGCCAGCCCGCGGGTGGCACGCACCCTGGCAACCGCGCACGGGTCTGTATCGCACGCAACACTCCTCGCCGCTGGTCCACAGGTAGCCTGCGCGTGTGTCCGTTAACGTCGTGTCAGGGAGCTGGAGGTGCATGCTTGGCGGGTGCGTGCACTTGGGTGCGGGCGGCGGGCTAGGTGGCGGGGTCGGGCCGTGGGAGCCAGCCCGCGGGTGGCACGCACCCTGGCTGGCAACCGCGCACGGGTCTGTATCGCACGCAACACTCCTCGCCGCTGGTTCACAGGTAGCCTACGCGTGGGTTTGTCAACGTCGTGGCAGGGAGCTGGAGCCGCATGCTTGGCGGGTGCGTGCACTTGGGTGCAGGGGCCAGGCTAGGTTATGGGGTGGGGGCCAGCCCGCGGGTGGCACGCACCCTGGCAACCGCGCACGGTTCTGTATCGCACGCAACACTTCTCGCCGCTGGTTCACAGGTAGCCTACGCGTGGGGTTGTCAACGTCGTGGCAGGGAGCTGGAGGTGCATGCTTGGCGGGTGCGTGCACTTGGGTGCGGGCGGCGGGCTAGGTGGTGGGGTCGGGCCGTGGGGGCCAGCCCGCGGGTGGCACGCACCCTGGCTGGCAACCGCGCACGGGTCTGTATCGCGCGCAATACTCCTCGCCGCTGGTTCACAGGTAGACTACGCGTGGGTTTGTCAACGTCGTGGCAGGGAGCTGGAGCCGCATGCTTGGCGGGTGCGTGCACTTGGATGCAGGGGCCAGGCTAGGTTATGGGGTGGGGGCCAGCCCGCGCGTGGCACGCACCCTGGCAACCGCGCACGGGTCTGTATCGCACGCAACACTCCTCACCGCTGGTCCACAGGTAGCCTACGCATGTGTCCGTTAACGTCGTGGCAGGGAGCTGGAGGCGCATGCTTGGCGGGTGCGTGCACTTGGGTGCGGGCGGCGGGCTAGGTGGTGGGGTCGGGCCGTGGGGGCCAGCCCGCGGGTGGCACGCACCCTGGCTGGCAACCGCGCACGGGTCTGTATCGCGCGCAATACTCCTCGCCGCTGGTTCACAGGTAGCCTACGCGTGGGTTTGTCAACGTCGTGGCAGGGAGCTGGAGCCGCATGCTTGGCGGGTGCGTGCACTTGGATGCAGGGGCCAGGCTAGGTTATGGGGTGGGGGCCAGCCCGCGGGTGGCACGCACCCTGGCAACCGCGCACGGTTCTGTATCGCACGCAACACTCCTCGCCGCTGGTCCACAGGTAGCCTGCGCGTGTGTCCGTTAACGTCGTGTCAGGGAGCTGGAGGTGCATGCGTGGCGGGTGCGTGCCGTTGGGTGGGGTGCGGGCTAGGTGGTGGTGTGGTGGGGGCCAGCCCGCGGTTGGCATGTACTCTGGCAACCGCGCACGGGTCTGTATTGCATGCAAACCTTGTCGCCGTTGGTCCACAGGTAGCCTATGTGCGCATCCTAGCTCTGCAGGACACAGTTTAATACGCATGTATCCAGCGGCGGCGCGCGCGGAACTGGAGGGGCATGCGCGTGCAGATTGGCTTCGTTCTTTCAAAGGTTGTGTAGCATGGTAGACTGACGCGATTGGCGGGTGGCGCACCATCAATTGCACGAGCATGACAAGTCCGATGAATATCTGATATCTCCGGTCCTGCATTGAGTCACGTATTTGTAATAACGCTTACCGGTGTGCACCCCGACCCAACGGTTGAAACTGAAATGCACCTCAGCCTCCGCCACGTGCACATTCTGCAACAGAGTGGCCTGCAAACCCCGGCAGCACTTGTGATAGCATGAAAGATGTCCCTGTGCCGGGCGCTGAGGGCTGGTTCGGCGGAGTGCGGTCTGGGGATTGGTGGAACTGATGTCCGCCCGCCGCCCATGAGCCCACGTCCGAAACTGAAATGCACCTCAGCCGCCGCCACGTACACATTCTGCAACAGAGTGGCCTGCAATCCTGGCAGCGCTTGTGATAGCATGAAAGATGTCCCTGTGCCGGGCGCTGAGGGCTGGTTCTGCGGAGTGCGGTCTGGGGATTGGTGGAACTGATGTCCGCCCGCCGCCCATGAGCCCACGTCCGAAACTGAAATGCACCTCAGCCGCCGCCACGTACACATTCTGCAACAGAGTGGCCTGCAATCCTGGCAGCGCTTGTGATAGCATGAAAGATGTCCCTGTGCCGGGCGCTGAGGGCTGGTTCTGCGGAGTGCGGCCTGGGGATTGGTGGAACTGATGTCCGCCCGCCGCCCATGAGCCCACGTCCGAAACTGAAATGCACCTCAGCCGCCGCCACGTACACATTCTGCAACAGAGTGGCCTGCAATCCTGGCAGCGCTTGTGATAGCATGAAAGATGTCCCTGTGCCGGGCGCTGAGGGCTGGTTCTGCGGAGTGCGGCCTGGGGATTGGTGGAACTGATGTCTGCCCGCCGCCCATGAGCCCACGTCCGAAACTGAAATGCACCCCGGCCTCCACGACTGAGCCGGACGCATTACAGAAAGGACACAGGCATTTTGCATGAATCGAGAGGTGTATCGTCCATCTGCCCCTTCTAGTTTCGCATCAAGCGCCAAGGCGGGCGCGGCTTGCCGCACTCAGCCTGCGGCCCTAAACGGCACTACACACAAAACACACATGCGCCTCCAGCTTCCAGCCGACTCCAAAATCCAGATGCATAACCTTCAATCAACGAGGCTAGAGCGGCGATTCAAGTGTGCGTACCGCCCGTGCCTCCCTCACTCAGGCACCAGCCCCAACCGGCACAAGCCAGCGCAACACGTAATCAATACAACGGCACGCACCCGCCAAGCATGCGCCTCCAGCTCCCTGCCACGACGTTAACGGACACACGCGTAGGCTACCTGTGGACCAGAGGCGAGGACTGTTACGTGCGATACAGACCCGTGCGCGGTTGCCAGGGTGCGTGCCACCCGCGGGCTGGCCCCCCCATCCCACCACCTAGGCCGGCCACTGCACCCAACGGCACGCACCCGCCAAGCTTGCACCTCCAGCTCCCCGCCGTGACGTTGACGGACACACGCGTAGGCTACCTGTGAACCAGCGGTGAGGAGTGTTGCGCGCGATACAGAACCGTGCGCGGATGCCAGCCAGGGTGCGTGCCACCCGCGGGCAGGCCCCCACGGCCCGACCCCACCACCTAGCCCGGCCACTGCACCCAAGTGCACGCACCCGCCAAGCATGCGCCTCCAGCTCCCTGCCAAGACGTTGACAACCCACGCGTAGGCTACCTGTGAACCAGCGGCGAGGAGTGTTGCGTGCGATACAGACCCGTCCGCGGTTGCCACCGATCCCCCCCCCCACACACACACTCGCATCCCCGCCGCCAAGGGCACCACGTTCAGCACGATACGCACCTAGCATGCGGCCGTCTGCAGCTCCCCGACACACCAGTGACGGTCATACAGATATGCCACCTGTGGACAGAGGCGCATGCTAGGTGCTAGGCGCAGACGCGTACAAAGTGCTGCCAAGGCGCGTGCCATCCAACTGGGTGTCCGTGTGTCAGGGCCACTGCGTCATCGTTGCGAAGCTTCCGTATGTACACAAACAGCAATGTTTTTGCCTTGCTGAGCTTATGCAGTGGAGTCTTGTCGCGCATTTCAGCTCGATTAGACCAAAAAGCCAATCGTAGTATGCGAGAGCCATTTGTTAATAGCCAAGGGATAACGCTTGCAACATAGTAGCATTCCTAGTGATGCGAGCCCTGCGTGAAGCGCCCCGTACGCAGCGACATGGGGGCGAAGAGCGACGACCATGCGGACCAGCGGTCTTGCTGAAATAACTTCATTCATACAAACTGTTTTCTCCAGTTGCAGCACTGAAGGCCTGTGAAGCCGCTACGCCAGCGCGCGCGCGAAGTGGCGCGGTCAAAGCACCGAAGTGCCGCTGGCAAGCTGCGCTCGCTAGGCCTTCCACGCTCAATTACGGTTGCTGTTCTGTGAACAGCAGCACTTGAGGCAGCAGCGTAGGCATTATCACGACAGCGTTAGCCAGACCGCGGGGCCGATTGAACCACCCAGGCCTCTTGTACAAGGGCAGCGAGCACGCTACACTGCAGCAAGGCTTGATATTAGTGATATCAGGGCTGCTAGGAGAGGCGCAGCGAGCCAGTTCGGCTCGAACCAAGCTGAGCCAGCGGGCGCGGCTCAGAGCGCGCTCAGCCAGTTTGAGCGCATTCTTGCTCCTCAGCCGCCAAACCAGGCACCAAACAATGCTACATAGTAAATAATCATTTGTTTAGGTATTTTGCGCAGCTATTGGCGTCGAAATCGGGGTGGGCACCGGTGGCCAGCCGGCGCGGCTCTCCGCGCGCTCAGGTGTCGCGGCCCCCAATCCATCGCGTTTGCCACTCCCACCACTTGCAAACTGCTTGAATGCAATAAAAATGACATGTATCAGGCGTTCCAGGCCATATGTTTGACGTTTGCGCGTCAGCCGTTGTCCCGCTGGTGCGGTTGGCAACCCCCAGACGCAAAGTTTTGCGACGGCCGCGCGTTCGCGTCCCTTAAAAGTTGCAATTATTGCAAGTTATTCAAAGATGTGCATTCAGCGTGCCGAGTTGCAGAAGAAACGTAGAAACTGTTGTTAGTTGCATGTAAGCCTCGCCAGTATCAGCGAGTATGTAATTAATGGTGAATATATTCACCGGTTGCAATGCTTGTGTAACAGGCAGTCGCCTGTTTTGATTCTGCCACCTCTCGCTGCTTCTTGCTTCTTGCTCGCTGTTTCGCGGCCCTGCTTCTGCTTGCTCGCTGCGCTGCTTGCTTGCTGCACTGTTTCATCTTGCTCGCTGGCCTGCTTCCACTGAGCTGCAGCTACATGGCTATATCGCGCTTGGCACTCAACCCGCTCCTATCCCCCATTCAAGGATTTAATCGAGACTGCTCGTGGCCGCATGTAGTGGTTGCTTTATACCTCGTCGCCCCCTGATGAGAGGGTGGCGCCGCCGGCCAGCAGCGGCGCGCGCCCAATGTAGTCCAACGGTGGTGGCGGCGTGGGGTTGCTCATCCCTGCTTCTGATTCAAGGCAACAAAAAGAGCCAGACGGTGCTGGTGATGTCCGCGCCTGCAGGGACCACATAGGCGGCGTTCAGCTCGCCACGCAGCCGCCCGCGCACCGCCAGGTCGCGCAGCAGGCTCAGATACCCCGGCCCTGCCTCCCAGTAGGCCCCGTTGCGCCGCAGCAGCTGCAGGTCTATCAGCTCCATGCTCTTTCTCTGCCATACCAGCAGAGAAGAAATGGCTACCAGCACAGTCACGGCGTTGGTGGACGTGCCCTTCACTGTGTTTCGTGGCACCACGGTGGTCAATGGCGACCTGACATGCGATACGATGGTGCTGGGGGGTGAGCTGGTAACAAGCCAGTTTATCAACGGCCATCCGTGGGGGCCCATCGTGATCAACGGCCAGGGCCAGATCCACTACAAGTCGCTCCTCAGTCCACCGGTGGTGGAGGACACGGATGCCTGGAAGAAGAAGGTGGCCCTCATCTTGGGCACAACCAGTGGCGGCTTGGCGCTGCTGCTGGCCGCACTCTACCTGGCGTGGCGTGCCCTGTTCCTGGTTCCAGCGGTCCCCACAGCAGGGGCTGGCGCGGGGCTGCCGCCTGGTGGCGATGGCGGGGAAGGTGGGGGACAGAACGACCGTGACGCAAACAATGAGAACCAGAACACGAGGGAGGGGCAGCTGCCCAGCGCCCCCGGCCTGCCCATGCGCGAGCTGGCACGGAACGGGCTGGAGGCGCTGCGAGACATCTTTGCCCGCGGGCGCACGAGCGGTGTGGTGAGCCAGCCGCACTACAGCACCACTAACCCCATGTACGACGCAATGCCCGAGTGGCTAGCCATGGAGCTCGCCTAGGCGCTAGACGAATTGGTCAAACACCCCTAGGTCGCGCAAGCGTTGTAGAGTGGCGGGGTCCGAGTTGATGGCCAGCAGCAGGTCTGACACGATATCCCCCACGATGGCGTTGATGTCAGGCTGGTCTGGCGCGTCCACGATGCGGGAGTAGGGGATCTGCCCCTGCTGGTTTATCACCTCTACCAGGTTGCTGCTGCCCCCTTGATTGTGCACCAGCCTGTTTTGCAGAAACACGCTATTCACTCCCGCTGTCCCCTGCACCGCCAGGTGCCCGTACACTGCCACGCCCTGCCCTATGCTCGCGATGTTGCCCACGGTATGGTTCACCTGCGCGTTAGTCGCCTGCAGCGCGCCCGGGGTGGAGAGGTTTGAGAAGCTGGTGAGGTCGTTACTGAAGGCGCTTAGCGCCGTGGGGCGCCCGCCCACCTGCGCCCACTGCAAGTTGCAGTAGCTAGCGGCGGTTAGGGGGCCGCCCACCGTGATTGCCCCAGGGAAGGAGGAAAGGTCGTTTGAGAATGAGCTCAGCTTGGTCGGGCGCCCCACCAGGTCCGCATACGCCACATTAGCGTACCTGTCCGCGTATACGGTGCCGCCCACATCCAGCTCATACTGCGGCGCGGGCTGGTTGATGCCCACACAGTTGGTGTCCGCATCCAAGGTCAGGAAATCAGGCAGCACGCCCGCCTGCAGCCCTGTGCCGCTGTTGTACCGGCTCATTTTCTGCTATAGGGTGAAAAGAGATGGCGGGCCGCAAGCAGCAACGCACCAGCACGCGGCGCAAGGCCCCCAAAGCCGGTGGTGGCAACACGAGCCAGTCTCAGCGCTTGCACATCCACATCAACAACGCGGCTGCGCCTAGGCGCCCAGCCAACACGCGCACCATGCAGCGGGGACTGCTGTTGGGACCCATGGGGCTGAGGGGGCTGCCGTACATGGCCGCGCCCAGCACCACCATCATCAACCAGATGCCCAGTGACGCCTACAACGCGCGCTTCGCTACCGACGCGCTGCTGCAGGGGTTGCAGAGTGAGGTGCGTGCGCTCAAGTCGGAGAACATGGGCCTGCACGACCATATCGACCAGGCGTGGGGTCAGGTGGCTGCCGCGTTCAAGCCGCCCTACACCACCGCCTCCTACCCGAGTGATAGCGACTTCACCAGCACTGCCTACGGAGCTGGCGGCAGTCGCAGCAGCGGCGGGTCTTCTGGCGGCGGGCCTCCTGCGCCGCCTCGCCGCGCGCCCAGCGTGCAGATGCAAGACGCAGCCAGCGCCGTTCCGATGCCCACGATGCCACCCATGCTCATGGCTCCTCCGCCGCCGCAGCCCGTCATGACGCCACCCGCCCCTACGCTTGCACTGCAGGCGCCCCCAGCCGCGGTGTTTATGCCGCCTTCACTGGTTGTGCAGGGCCCGGAGGCCAGCATGGATGGCAGCAGCAGCTCTTCAAGCGGCCCTACCATCAAGCTGGAGCCCAGCCGCCACCGCACAGCCATCACGATTGATGACTCAACCTCGGCAATCAGCAGCCGCGGCAGCAACAACGTGACCCAGGCTGTGCGCCGCCGCGCAGCGACTGCTACTGCCGCTGCGGTCCAGTCCACACAAGGCACTGTTGGGTCCACCATTGCCCCGCTGCCCACAATCAAGCCAGAGCCCACCGCGCGCGCGCCGCCACGCGCCAAGACCCCCACCGCCCCATCTACCTCTACTGATGACAGCGGCGGCAGTGACCCTTCGGTGAACAGCCCTGGAGTGAAGCAGGCCGTGGCGGTGCGCAGCAGCGGCGCCGGCACCAGCCGCGCACTAGCCGAGTACAGCCGGCGGTTCTCAGAGTTGACCAAGGAGCTGGACCAGCCGGCGACCAGCGCAAGCGCAAAGGACGCCCGCCGCCGCTTGCGTGAGCTGGCCTTTGCCGTGGGAAGTGAGGTGAACGACCAGGCCCTGATGGACCTGACCAAGTCCAAGGCTCACCGCAGCTACTACAACAAGGTGAGTGAAGGTGTTTCCCGCGCGCTCGCCATCAAGAAGGCAGAGTGAGGAAAATTTTCTCACACTCATCCAAAACACACACGCACACGCAAACAGGAGCCATGGCAGCCCCGATGGCAAGCAGTGGCTACCCTAGCAACCTGCGCTACCTGGTGAAGCGGCTGGTGGGCTACAGCCGCAACACCTTTCGCCTGCAGACCCTGAACCAGACCTCAGCCACTGCAGGCCAAATCGTCACAGTCGACCTTCCTTCCAACTCGCTGTGCGATCTCAACACACTCACGATGTTCTTCAAGGGAGCCACCACCACCACTGCAGGTTTCGCTGTGTTTCCCCGGAACATTGAGACAATCCTAGAGCGAGTCGAGATTGAAGCCAATGGTCAGATTATTCAGGTGGGGAGTAGCATGTACATCAACCAGCTGTGGCAGATTATTGCCGACACGAGCATGGGCGAGGATGTGACCAACCGCCGCCGCATCCTACAGGGCGCGAGTGATATTGCTGCGGCTCCTACTGCGAATCAGACCAACGTGCAGTTTGCAATCCAGAACTGGCTGGGCTTCCTGGGGTCGGTGAAGCCCTCGGTTCTGGACACGAGCCTGATCGGGAATGTGCGACTGCGTCTGACCCTCGCCCAGCCCGTCATCCTGGCCAAGTCCCCCACCTGCGCTGGCGAGAACTACTCACTGTCTGACATATTCTTCACCGTGGATACTCTCTCAATCGATGATGGGGTCTTCTACCAGATGCACCAGCAATTCCTGTCGAGCGGGGGAGTCTATGAGCTGCCCTTCCACCAGTACTTGGCCTTCACCTCGACTGGCGGCATGTCGCAGACCACCAAGTTCAGCCTGAGCACGCAGAGCCTTAACCGCTGCTGGGCTACCTTCCTCACCGGCGGCAGCTTCCCCCTGGCTGCGGCCCCAACTACTGGCGCATTTGTTGACCCCAACTCCCTCACCTCCCCCTACTTTACTCGCCTTGGAAGCGCTGGCACGATTGCGTACGGCACAACCACCAATAACACCCCCATCACTTACACGCTCTCCAACTACCAGTTCAGCGTCAATGGAGTGCCCTTTCCAAATTTCCGACCTGACACGAACCAGGCGTACGCGCTGATGCTGAACGGATACGGCCTGAGCCAGGACACGCTGGGTGGTGGCCACAAGAACCTGGACTCCCTGACCAAGTGGAACAACGCCTTCTGGGTAGCGTGTGCATCATTCGAGCACGGATCCGATGATTATATCTCAGGTATTGATACCCGAGGCAACGTGGCCCAGGGCTTTTGGGAAACGCAAGGCACCATCTCGCAGGGTGCCAATGTGGGCACAGGTGGCAGCAACCCTGGCACCAGCCTGACTGCTGTCGTTTTCTGTGAGATTACAAGCGTGCTGCGAGTCGGGGCTGGCCGCCAACTGGAGCTGGTCATGTAACTGCTGGTGTGTGGCCGGGGCCCCTGCCCCGGCCCTGACCGCTGCACCCCGTAGGGGTGCAGCTGCGGCTCATCCTCGCACCCCCCGGAGGGGGGTGCTCGCCCCGAGAATAACAGGGACGATGCACTCTCTTGGGGGCCGCATTATTTCTCTGCCCCATTGCAAAAGCACAAGCGAGCAGCGGGGCCAGCAGCATGAAAATACTTACACGGGTTGACCCCCTGGACCGGAACACGGCAGTGGCTGGGGACATCCTACGCTTCACGCTTCCCCACGGCGTGTGGGACCTGTCCACGCTGCGCCTGTGGTTCCTGGCTACCATGAACGGCACCGCCAACAACCAGTCGCTGCCGCGCGACGTGGAAACACGCATCGAGACGCTAGAGGTGTGGGTGGGCACCGAGAGGGTGCAAACCATCCCCTACTACAACCAGCTGTTCCGCATCCTAGCCGACTACGACCGCAACATTCAAGACATGCAGGCGCGCAGCGTCATAAGCAACAGCGCGTGGATTACAAACGGCCTCAACAACGCCATCTACACCATCAACCAGTCGCCCTTTTGCATGACGCAGTGGTACGGCTTCCTGGGCAGCGGCGCCGTGATTGACACGCGCGCCATGAGCGGCCCCCTCACCATCGTGCTCACCCTCGCGCCAAACGCCGTGTTGATCTCCAACACCGCGGCAGCCACCTATGCGCTGTCTGACATCCACCTCATCATCCAGAACTCGGATGAGGCCCCGGCAAGCAGCTTGGAGTTCGAAAATTTCAAGCTGTACATGGAGCAAAACGGCAGCTACTCCCAGCAGACGCAGATGACCGTGGAGTGCAAGAAGCTGGAGTGGGTGGCGGCCACGTTCCTTCCCCCTGACTACCGCTCACGCGCAATCAGCACCACCACCGACCACAACGGCACAAGCCACTATTTTGCGCACGGCAGCGGCACCAGCACGATGCCTAACTTCACTTGGCAGTTCCGAATCAATGGCAAACCGCTTCTCACACACGCGCCCCTGGCGTCCAATTACCAAGCGTACATGCAACTGCTCTTCCCTGGCACGGGTCTCTTCCCCACGCCGCTGGTGAGCCGCATTGGCACCGCACTCGCACCCACCATTGCCAACCTCATCCGCTACGTGTGGGCTGTGGGTGCGCGCGTCGATGAGCCCTCAACCGGAGATGCATTCAACGTCACATTCGACACACAATTACTCCCCAACACCGGCGCCGTAGCAACCAGCAATTTTGCGCTCGTAATTGCCAAGTTCACTAGCCGCCTGTCTGCAGACGGCACGCTAGAGCCGTGAATTATTCTCCCACACACAGGTAAAAATGGACGCGCAGTTCTCAGCTGCACGCGACGGCCGTGCACAGGTCAGCTACTACCGCCACCAGCAGAGAATCGACCCTCCCAGCACCGAGCTCCACTCGTCCCTGTACCGCTACAGGGGCTACCTGGACCAGGTGCCGCTCAACTTCTTTGGGCGCCAGACACTACGCGCCCCAGGCGACGATTCGTGCATGTTCTGCCCCAGGCCCCTGGACGGCGTGTGGCGAGCCGAGTCACACATCCCCATCATGCGCACACAGCCCGTACAGGCCCAGATGCACTGACCCTACAGAGCGCCTCAGACCGCCTCAGACCTCTGGCGCGCTCTATAAATTTTCTGTGCCCTCTGTAAAATGTCTGACCGCTCTGACAGTGACTCTGAGGGTGAGAGGCCGCTGGATCCTCCCCGCGCCAGGGCTACAGTGGCCAGAAAGCCGCTATCTGCAGAGCGTCTGGCGCAGCTGGCTGCTGCGCGCGCCAAAGCTCTGGAGAAAAAGCGCGCCCTGAAGGCAATCGCCCAGAGGGAAAGCGAGAGAGCCCCAGAGCCTCCCGCGCCAGCGCCAGCTCCGCCTGTGGCTACTGTCAGAGCCCCAGAGCCCCAGAGCGTGCCGCAGCCGCCCAGCGCGCCTCAGACCGTCCCTGCGCCAGCAGCACGAAAGACACGCAGGAAGGTCGTGTACTATGAGTCAGAGTCCTCTGAGGATTCTGATGAGGATGGCATGGTGTATGTGCCTGTGCGCCCCACCCGAACCAGCAGGCCGCTACACAAGCCACCACCACCCACGCCTGAGCTGACAGCTGAGATGGCAAGGGCAGAGCTGCAGCGCCGCATCCAGGCAGAGAACTATGCGGCTGCGTGGCAGAGCCTCTTCCCCAACTATCGCATGATGCACTGACATCTCTTTTCTCCACCAATGGCAGCAGAAAATGCCCGTCACAGAGGAGCCCGTTGCCAGCTGGCGTGACCCCGTGCTGCGCTATAAAAAGAACCGTTACCCCGTCCCCCTCGACCCCTCCCTCCCCCGCCTGTACTTTGTGTCCCTCTTTGTTGGCTCCCGCGGCAGCGGCAAGACCTACAGCGCTGTAAAGCTGCTGAAGGCCTATGAGCTGGCTGGGATTGCCGACGCGGACTCGCCGCAAACCAAGGTGGGGCAGCGCGTGGTGCTGTTCAGCCCAACACATGACGCCAACCCCGTGTTCACCTCCCTCGCGCACCTTGATGAGTCCGATATCATCACCGAGTACACTGACGCCAAGCTCCTCGAAATAGTGGAGGATGTGAAGCGAGAGCGAGAGGCGACAGCCGAGTACCGGCGCCTGTTGCGCCTGTATCGCAAGTTTCTCCGCTGCAAGTCCATTGACGAGCTAGAGTCCGATGAGCTGTTTGAATTAGAGCGGATGGACTTTAATCCACCGCAGGAGCCGCGCTATCCAAATGGTTGCGTAACCTTCTTTGTGCTCGACGACCTTATTGGCAGTAGTGCATTCAAGTCAACTGGCAAATCTGCGCTAACTAATTTGGTGCTCAAGAATCGACACTTGGGCATAAACATTTTGTGTATGACCCAGAACTTACGGGCCATTCCAAAATCAATTAGAACAAATACCTCGCTGTTTGTAGTATTTCGCTATGCAAGTAAGCGCATTATCACAGAGGACCTCTACGAGGAAGTGAGCAACATATTGACCCGGGACCGATTCGAGGAGGTGTACGAGTACGCCACGGGCGGAGACCACTCCGCCCTGGTCCTGGACTTCACAGGGCCTAAGGAGTCACGCATCCGGCGCAATTTTGACACCATTCTGCACGTTGAGTAGGGGCCCGCGCATTTTCTAGCCCTATGGTCAGGACAGCAGCAGCCATGGCACCGCCGGGGATCAGCCTGGAATTCAAGCGGTCGGACGAGTACAAGTCGTGGTATTCCGCTATCAAAGGCGAGCACCCACAACTGCCCGACTATCTAATTGATATCGCAATCGCCACCTACCGCTCCGCGGATCCCAAATGGATCAAGGAGCTGGTGCGGCAGGCCAAGAAGGAGGAGCGTACGGCAGCAGGCAAGGCACGCCACGCGTGCGCACCCACCCCACCCACCAGCACCACCGTTGAGGACGCTGTGCGCGTGCTAAACCCGGAGCAGCTGCCCGAATCCCCCATGGCCAAGGTCGTGGACGCCTGAGAAAAACCTTGCCAAATAGCAAAACGTCATGCGCTTCTTCCGAATCCAGCTGAGCTCTGCGAATGTGGTGCAGGGGGACTGGCGGGATGGCATGCACTTCATTGACCTGCCAGAATGGCTTGTGGGGGACACTTCCGACTGGCAGATAGCCATCGAGTCATTCATTGTCAGCGTGAATACTGTGCCCGCAAACGCGCCATACTTTATTGAGAGCAACACCCTCACCCAGGGCAACTCCTACTCATCTCTTACCAAGAGCGCGGGGTACCAGCTGATGCCCATGGTTGGCTCGGTTTTCACACGCATCATTCCCAGCAACCTGCTTGGCATCCGGGTTGGAAACGCCTCCATCTTGTGCGGTAAGCTGCACAACTTCAGGCTGGTGGGCATTGACGGCAACCTGATTCCCCCGGACGCATTTGGCGCTGCTGTCACGCCTGTTTGGATGATGACCCTGGTGGCCTACCCCGTCCCCTCCGCTGACGAAAAATGACCCTCCAAGGCAGTAGCCCGCAACCATGCAGCGCACGCAGCTGATCCACATCAGCTCGGCGAACCGGCGCAGCGGCTCGCCCGCTGATTTTTGGGTGACGCTCCCACACGCGGCAATCAAGCTGGACCGCACCCGTGGCCGCATCAAGGTGTCAGTCGTGTCTGCGGTCGTGAACCGCAGCTGGTACTCGGTCACCGCCGCAAACAGCACCTGGTCCGTGTTTGACGGCTCCACCACCAACAACCTGACGCTGCCGGAGGGTTACTATGACGTGAACTCCCTCCGCACGGCCCTAGCCGCCCTGCTGCCTGGCTAGGGTGTGACCTATCTGCGCGTCACGAACAAGTTCCGCTTCACGCCCCCTCCTGACGGCAAGACCTACCGCTTCAGCTTCCCTGGGTACGCTTACGAGCTGCTGGGCTTCCAGCGCGGCGCGCAGCCCACAGGAACCAACGCAAGCCCCCTCGTGAGCCAGCGCCCCGTCAAGCTGAACCGAGAGAACAGCGTGTGCGTGCACGCCTCCCTGCCCAAGGAACGGGGCGCCGTGGTGGACAACCTGACCACCTCGGGGTTCGTTGAGAGCCATGTGCTAGTAGCCATACCCATTGACGCTGCACCCTTTGACAACATCACTTTTGCCGCCAATGAGAGCGACATGTACACTTACACGCTCACCGCGCAGCACCTGGATGACATTCGCTTCTGGGTGACTGACGACACCGGCCGCGCACTAGAGCTGCAGTACGATTGGTGCCTGACGCTGCGCATCACCTATACGGAGGGGGACGACGTGATGGACACCCTCAGCGGCAGCGTGGCGCGCATACGAGATGACATTAGGCTGATGGTGCTCAGTGACCCCAAAATATCTCGCACCTAGACAAAACACACCATGGGACTCGGCGCGCTGCTTGGCAAGGCACGCTCCCTCGCAGGACGCGCAATTGGTGGCGTTGGCGGCGCCATTCGCAAGGTTGCAGAGTTCTCAGCACCTGTGGTGCGCAAGGTGGCGCAGTTTGCACGCCCTGTTGCAAACGCCGTGAGCGGCATCGCCCTCGCCGCAGGCCAGCCAGAGATCGCCCTCCTGGCCAAGGGGGTCAGCAAGGCGGCGGACTGGGTGTCTGGCGCAGCGCCCAAGGTCACTGACGCGCTAGGAAAGGCCAGTGCCATTGGCGCGCGCATGCAGGGCGCGGGCAGCGCGCTCATGGGTGCGTCTGGCGGGGGTTAAGGCCAAAATATTTTCTGGGCCAAGGCTAGGAAGCATGTGTCGCTACGGCTATCCCCTCCCCAAGCGCCGCTATACCAGAGGCAGGTACTACGTCCTCAGCGATGGCATACGCTACAAGTGCATGCAGGCCACACCACAGACGTGTACCTTGCCAGGCGGCTACATTGAGCGCTACTGGACCTTTGGGTTCGTGGGGGGCGGTCGGCAGTGTGGCTTCGATTCTTTTGAGCGCCTAAGGATAAAGGTGAACTTGGAGGATGCGTCCTGACACCCTCCGCACAGTGTGTCGCAGCGTGCTGATAGCACTTGAGGTGGCGCGGCTGGCGCGCTGGGCGCTACGCCGGCGCGGCGGGCAGCGGTGAGTTTCGGGCGAGATTCGGTGGGGTTTGGTGCGAGTCCTTGTCGAGTTTTGCCCCAGAATGTGGAGGAGCGCCTGGCTCAGGCAAAAGTAGAGGAGGATCCCAAGTTGGTGAGCCCAGCGTACTCGAAGGCGAGCCAGCACCTATCGCTGCCCCCGGAGGGTGTGCTGTGACTGAATGTGTCAACTGCGGCCGCGTGGGGTTAACATCCCCGCGACGCAACAACTATTCGAAATGAAGCGCGGGCACGAGGAGCGCGTGGAGGCGTCAAAGCATAGGGGGGCGCAGGCTTTCGGCATTTAAATTTGAGGTTGACAGGGCCAGGGCAATTCTGTTTTATGAGGGTCAGGGCAAAAGGGTGCGGGAAAGTTTTGGATCGCGCTTACCTGCATGGGGTCTTGATATGACGACATACAGCTGCTCCTCCACACGAACTCAAGGTACATCTTATTACAATGGATACTGCAACGAAAGATCAGGACCACGCAGAGGAATACAAGAAGCTGACGACGAGCCAGCAGCAACAGCGGCTTAAAACGCTGCAGCTTGATTTTAAACTCCTCTCTAGAGCTCTCGCTGAAGAAAAGGACCCGGATAACGAGGACCCGGATAAGCCGCTAATTCAGGACTTGACTTTGGCGCTGGCGGATTATCGCGCAAGAATCGAGGTCCTGGAGAAGATTCTCTCCTAATGGCGCCAATCCAGATGACTGCTGCGGTGGTCCAGGAAGCCTGTGACCTCGGCGATATGATCAGCAATATGAGCTCTGGGCATGCGCGGCAGGTCGTTTCGCGCATCGACGCGGGGCTGGGCGGGTGCTGGCTGTACTGGCGAGGTCAGGGCGGTGTGGGTTTTGAGCTGCCGGCGGGCGCGAAGGCTGCGCTGAGCCCACGAGCTGTCGCAGTGTTGTGCTCTTTCCTCTGTAACGGAATGTTCCCAGCCAATCCTGTGTCCCGCCCGCTTGTGCCCCCAGCGCCTGTTGTGCAATCCAGCGAGTCCCACCAGCTCACATGCAGCTTCCCAGTCAGCTCGCAAACCCAGGCGACGCAGGGCGGCTGGCGCCGCCCCGTGAGGGTCCTTGTAGCAGCCGTGTGAAACCTTGTGCGCCCAGAGGCAGCTCATGGAAACCGGGTCAGCCCCATGCGTCTCTCTGAATTTACACGCAGCTCACACACGCAGCTTCCCAGACGGCGCGCGCACGACTATGCACTCCCACTCACGCACCGCGCCAACCACCAGCCTCCGCCGTGTTCCACCGTGCTCAGACGCAGCTTCCCACACGCGTGCGCGCTCAACTGCCAGCTCCCACTCGCGCGCCTGCCGACTAGCGCCAACTGCCCGTGTGCGTGACTATAGTCAGGTAGCTTCCAAGCCGTGCCGCCGTACAACTACCGGCTCACACTCGCGCAGCTGCCGACTGCCACGCTACCTCCTGTACGGCTGAGGGGGGTTGGGGTGCCGTACACGAGTTAGTTGGGGGTTAGTCGGAGCTGCACCAGAACATACATTATACTATTTTTTCGCATCGCCGACGTCCGTTCTCTGTTGTCGTGCCCTGTCGTGACAAGGTTGACATTCGGCTTCAAAGGTTTCATCAAATGCAGGCAGGACCCACTTACCAACTCGGCTCGCCCTCTGTGTCTGCCGCTGCACGGCACAGCACGGTCCGGAACCCGCGCTGGACACAGCCAACACGGCGAGCGCCCAGCGAGCTCCCTCCATGCAGAACGCGGGCTGACGGGCTAGGGCGGGCCGGGCGCGGCCGGACGCCACAACCTGCTGGGATCCCAGGCATGCTGCTCGCCAGCATGCTGGTTGATAGAACTCCGTGTCTAAGCTTAGTCGACTACCGTGCCGAAGTGCGAAATCAGTAGCGTCAGCTCAGCAACAGGAAGCAACCACCGAGGGCTGCACTGAGGGGTAAGTGAGGTCAAGTTGATTGAGGTCAATTGAAGTTAATTGTCAGGTATAATAGTCGGCAGTGTGGCAGTGCATAAAAGTACAGGACCGGGATTGGCGCCAAAGTCTGGGCCGGGGTGCATAACGGGCGACTGGCACTCGAGGTCATGCCCCATGGCACCCCATCTGCCGGCCCCCTGCACACCCACTTGCGGCCGCCGTTCAGCCCTGTGCGAGGTCGATGCGGTGACAGCAGCACCGTTATCGAGTTTTGTGAGTGGCTGCGGCGCAACCGCTCCAACGTCATGCCTGTTACGCATGCCCCCACGCATGCCGCAGACAGCGTGGTGACACATGGGGCCCAACCCTGACTTATGGGTAGCCCTTGGATCGGTAGGATAGCATTCTGGCGGCACACGCAGAATGCTTTGACCACTAGGCCTGGGGGGTTGACCGGATTGCAGGTTAACCGGATTGCACGTTGTCGAGATGCGGAACAGGCGGAACGGTACGGGGACGTGGGGCTGCGAATAGCTTGGCTGCTTGATCAACGAGCTTGAGGCGCGATTCCGGCTGAAGGGAACCTGGGCCGTGGCTTGGGCTGGAGAGCTGGGGGAGAATAGCTGCGGCCGGTCCTGTCCGACGCCCGACCGGTTCCAGCGCATGCGTGCCGCGCCTGAAGCTGGCCGCTACCTGCGCAACTCCCCGCTCTCGGTCCAACTTGAAACTCCTATAAGTCTTAACGCGTACACAATGCCTTCGAGCAGTCCTGGGACAACCGGCTCTGACCGGTTTATGAGGATGCCTCGAGGAGACAGCGGCAACGAGTCCCTAATTGCCTCGACGACGCGTAGGCTCTCGCGCATACGTATTCCATTTAAAGCACCCTCGCTTCTCGACCGGTCCGCTCCTTACTTCAGTGGCATCAAGCGCTTTGGCATAAGCAAGTTCCAGCATTATTTTCAGGTGAGCCTAAGCTTGTGGAGCAACAATGGGCGTCAGAAAGCTGAGCCGGGGCCAACGCACGAGGAGATCGGCCCGGCGAGTCGCTTCTTGTCTAGGGCTTGTAAGCCTGGCGAACGAACAGATCGCATACATTCTATGGCGCGGTTGTGGTCGCGTGGACAGCACCAACCGACGGCGAAGCTGAGTGCGGGCCCCAGCCCCTCCAGCTGTCACCGCGCTTGCAGCGCGCACGCAGTCGTGCCACAGCTCCCAGCACGTCCGCGCTGCCCGGATCAGCCCCGTGCCCCATGCCCCGCGTTGAGGCCAGCGTGCATGCATGCGGCCTGCCCTGGGAGAGGCGCACCGCCGCGCAGCAACTCCCTTCGCCAGTTCCCACGCCCCGCCCCAGTTGCGCTTTTCGCACCACCAACCCGTCATGCTGCACCGCTGCCGCACGACTCAGACCACGCCCCAGATCCCCCGTCTTGCCCCGCCCTGTCCCACCGCCCGCGCGCCTCGCTTCCTCCTTCCCACCCCTCCATTCCATCCCATCCCGTCCGACCCCTCCCTCCAACCCGGTCCCCCTCTCCTCGTCTGCCCCCCCCCCGCCCCCCCCAGGACCCCTTCCACACGCTGCTGAACCTGCCCTGGCCGCGCTTCATCTTCATCTTCTTCCTAACCTACGTCGTGGAGTTCATGCTGTTCGCCTTCCTGTTCTGGGCCCAGGTGGGCGGCGGGCGGCGGGCGGCGGGCGGCGGGCGGCGGGCGGCGGGTGGCGGGTGGCGGGTGGCGGGTGGCTAGTGACGCGGGCGTCCCCAGGCGTGGGGTGTGGCGCCAGCCCGACTGGCGGGCGCGACGGTGGCTTTCCCCCGGGCCCCACCCAGGGACTCCCCGGCCTGCCCGACTGCCTGGAACTTTGCCGCGCGCTCGCTCAGGTCGCGGTGTTACCGTATTTACACGTAGCCGGCCTGCCCTGCTCACACCCCTGCCGCTCCAGCGCGGTCGCACCCCGGGTGAACACGCCTGCCCACTCCCCACCACTCACCACTCACCCCCGCCCCGCCACCCGCCGGCGCGCAGACCGACAAGTGTGTTATCGGCATGAACGGCAAGTTCGCGCACGCGCTGTGGATGTCCAGTCGCACCGCCTCCACTCTGGGCTTCGACCAGATCCACCCCAACCCCGAGTGCGTGCTGGTCAACCTCACCGTCATGCTGCAGGCGCGTGCCAACTGCCCGCAGGGGGGAGCAGGGGGAAGGGCAGGGAGGCAGGGGCAGGCATACAGGGGCAGCGGCGCGGCCGAGGAAACATCAGCGCTGCGAGGAGGAGGAGGGGGACAGGGGGACAGGGGGACGGCCGGATGGAAGCAAGAGAAGCGACTTTGGCAGAACGGCACGGCAGAGATGGGGCAGGGCGACAAAGCAACACCAGTATATACATTGCACTCCCGGCCGCCTGCCCACCACGCACGCACGGGCCCCGCGCAGGTCATCGCCTCCTCGCTGGTCAACTTCATCATGCTGGGCCTGGTGTTCGCGCGCTTCTCGGCGCCCTACAAGCGCGCCTCCACCATCAGGTGCGCCTACGCCGGCCGCCCGCCCCCGCCACCTCTCTAGCGACGTGGGCGAGGGCGGGTGTTGAAAGGACGGTTGGGGGAAGGAGGGAGGGAGGCGGCAGGGGGTTGCAGGGATCGTATGGACAAGTGGTAGTGGGGGAGGGCTGGGTGAGGGAGCACGGGGAGGGAGGCGTAGTCCAGGCCGAACCCAGCATTGAGGCTATTGACTGGGGGCATGTGGCGGGAGGGCGCCGCTGAACCCCTGGACTATGCCCCGTGGGCGCTCCGTCTTGCAAAGTCAAATCTCACACAGCCCCACACAAACCCCACGCCCTCGCACGCCCACGCACACACACGCGCTCGCACGCACACCGCACGCACAGGTTCTCCTCCGTCATGGTGTGCAACCGGCACCCCGTGAGCGGCCACTGGTGCCTGTCGCTGCGGGTGGCCAACATCCGCAAGCACCAGATCCTCAAGCCCTCACTGCGCATGGTGCTCACGGCCGTGGACAGCATCACGCCCTCCAACTACCTGTTTGAGCACCTGCCCATAGACAGCCTGCACACGCAGGTGGGCTGCAGCGGGAGGGGGGGCGGGGAAGGCGGGGATGGAGGGGTGTGTCTGTGTGTGAGGGTGGGGGGATGGGGTGGGTGGAGGTGACCGCCAGCCCAAGCTGGAGCAAGTCTAAACCATACGGAGCCCTCCCAAATGCTGGGGCCCGGCTTGAGGGCTGTCGTGCTTGCGTCGTCGTGCTGTGAACCACCGCTGCTCAACCAGCCACAACCCGCCGCCCTGACCCGCTCCTTTCCCCTCGCTCGACTCCTCGCCGCCGCTTCATCGCGCGCAGGAGACCAACCTGGAGCTGGGCTTCCCCGCCAACGTGACGCACGTGATCACGCCGGCCAGCCCGCTCTACAATCTGTCGCTTCTGGAGATGGACACGCGCATGATGGAGGTGGGGGGTGGGGGGGGGCGTGGATATCAGCCCAAGCTTAACCCACTAACAAGGAAAGGGACCGGCAGGGCGTGTGTGGGGGCGTGGGGGCGTGGCCTTGGGGGCACGGGGGCGTGGTTGTGAGGGTGCGTGGGTGTGGGCGTGGGCGTGGGGCTGGCCGCGTCGCATCGCGTCAGGCGCCATGGAATCGCCTACTCCCCTCCCCTCGCTCCCCTTGCCCCCCCCTCCCCATAACTCCCCTCCCCGCTCTGCAATCCAACCCAACCCAACACCCAACACCCCACCACCCAACACCCCAACACCACCACCCAGATCCTGGTGTTCGTGGACGGCATCGACGCCATGACCAGCAAGAACATGACCGCGCGCCACGCCTACAACAGCAGCGCCGACATCAAGGTCAACGAGGCCTTCCTGCCGCTGCACCTGGAGATGCGCGGCAAGGCGCTGGGGCTGGACTTCTCCAGCTTCGACGGCACGCAGCTGGCCAGCCTGGAGGTGGGCGGGCTGGGGGGGGGGGCGTGAACACGGGGGCACAGGGGTTTCCAGGGTTTGGCACGCAGCTGGCTGGCCTGGAGGTGGGGCGGCTTGGGAGGCTCCGCGGCCTGGAGATGGGCTGGATCGTGCGGCCCTTTCGCGGGCGTCGCTCCCCTTGCCTGCCGCTGCGCCCTGAGCGCGCCGCAGCAGGGTCGATGTCCCGCCCCTGCGTAGTCGCCCCCCCGCTATCCAACCTTGCCTCGTCTGATGCCGGGAGTTTGCTGATGCCGGGGTGCGCCACTGCCGCTGCGTCCGCTCCCCCGCAGCTGCTGTCGGAGTACAATGCGGACCCAGGGCTGGCGGACCGGCCGCTGCCCGAGGTGCAGTCCCACATGTGGCACCTGCGGCACATGGTGGGTCGGAGCGTGGCGTCGTGCGTTCGTGTGTGTACTGGCCCGTGGTTGTGTCGGCGGTTGCTGGGCTGGCACGGTTGGGTTTTATGGGAGGGCCCGGCGGCTTGGCGGCGGGCGCGGAACGGAACAGGACTGGAAGCGACGGACTGGGATCCTGCTAGGCAGGCCTGCAGCCAGGCCTTTGACCTGCACCCAGGACCTGCCCCTTGCGCGTGTCGTCCTCGTTGTCGAATCCGCATCCCTTCTCATCCTCTTCCCTCCTCGTCCTCTTCGTCCTCCTCCACGCCCCCAGACCTTCAAGCGCCTGACGGAGCGAATGGAGGGGGGCATGAGCGCAGGCGGCGCGCCGCCCGCAGGCACAGGGGCAGGAGGCGCAGCATCCGGAGGCGCAGGAGCGGGAGCGGGAGCGGGGCCGGGTGGGGTAGGGGTGGGCAGCCACGCGGCGGGGCTCAGCCGCTCCGGGGCCATGCACCTGCCGCCGTCGTCCGCGGCGGCGGTGACGGGGCTGGGCGGGCACGGCGTCCGCGGCGGGCTGGACAGCGGCGGCGTGTCCACGCCTAGCTCCGTGACGGGTGGCGGCGGCGGCGGCGGCGGCGGCGGCCACTCGCTGAACCCCTTCACCTCGCACATGGCGGGGGGTGCCGCCGGGGGCGGCGGCCTGACTGGGTTCGGCTCCGGGTCAGGCGGCGGCGGCGGCGGAGCGGGCGGCGGCGGGACGGGGAGTGGCGGCGGCGGCGGAACGGGCAGCGGCGGCGGCGGAGGTGGGGGCGGCGCCAGCTCTTGGATGGGCTTTGGCATGACGCTGCAGCCCACGGCGCCGCCGTCTTCCTCCGGCGTGCCCATCTCGCAGTTCCTGGGCATGGGGCACACGGGTCTCCAGTCCTTCGCCGACCTGCCCACGCCGCAGCAGCCCGGGTTCGCCACGATCGCCTACTCCTCAGTAGCCGCGCCCGGCGGCGCCGCTATGTCGGCGGCTGCGCCGCCGCCGCCGCCGGCGGGGTACCACGACCTGCCGCCGCCGCACCCGCAGGGGTCGGGTCTAGGGGTGGGGGTGGGAGCGGGCGGCGGGACAGGCGCCATGGGGCCACGCGCGGGTGGCGGTGTGGGGGGGCTGCCGGCGGGCGGTGCGGTGGAGATGCTGCCCACGTCGTCGTCGGCCATGGCGGGCGAGCCGCGCCTGAACGGGAGATGAGGAGAGTGCATGGATTGGGCCAGCAGCGCAGGGGACTAGAAAGTGAGGTAGCGCTCCGTATGTGCGACACGATTTTGACCTGCTGCTGACCCTTGAGTGCGTGTGTCGCGCCGGCTCGATGCCTGGGTAGCTAGCCCGCCAGCGGTGCACTTCTCCGCCACCGGTCACACCCCTCCAACTTACCTGGCGGCGACGAGGGGCCCCGCAGGCACTGCGTGCTGGGCCATTGCGTGTCTCAGCGGTGTGCCCGAGGTCCGCGTGGGGGCCTAGACAACTAACGAGGGCGGGCGGCTCCTGTCCTCCGCCAAATACGTTTATGTATGTGGAGGTGCAGCGGCTGTGGACTATTGACGCGTGGAGCTCGAGTGCGAGTGACTTGAACCAACCAAAGAAGCAGCCTAGCGTTGCATGAGTGATGTGGCTGCTGTGTGCCTGCGCTGCTAGGCGTGGCGTGGCGTGCCCCCCCCCCCCCGCCCGCTGGCGCCTCAGCGGCAGCACGCTTCGGGGGGCCATCCGCGGTCTGTTGTCAGTAGGAGTGAAGCTGATAGCTACGCATTAACGGGAGGAATGGAGGCCTGGCGTTGGGGCAGAGCCTGGTGGCTCTGTTGGCCACAGAAGGTTGACATGAGAGGGGCAGGCGCACATACAGGGTTGAGTGAGCATGGGTGCGTGGCTGTGGTATGGAGCGAGGGCAAGGCGCCCGAAATCCCGAATGTCTTTGCATGACAGATTGTTGCGTGGAACCCGAAAGCAGCTGCAACATGAATTGCAGCTGATTGCATGTACGGTAGTAAAGCTGTGACGGAGACGACGGCTATGACGCAGTGCAGCAGCAGCAGCAGCAGGGGGCTTGTCTGAGTCGCCACTGCTTTACGCCCTGAGCTCCTGTCTTGCTCGATGGTACGGCGCGCTGTATTTTGTCGGGGGAAAGTCGGACAGGCGCATGTGGCTCCTGAATGGCTTTCTTATTACAGCACCACCGTCCCATTTCGGGTTCGCACGGATGCAGCGCTAAGGCCAGCAGCACGCATCAATGCCACGCAGGACAACTGAATGCACCACCAGGACTACCGTAAACTTCAATGAACATATGTCTTCAGAAGGAACGCCTGCCTTGGCAACCTATTCTCTAGCAAACACAACGCTAGCCTGGTTCATCGTTTCCCCTCCTGCCGGCAATACTGCCGCCTCGAGGCCCTACATGCAAGGCCGTCCACTGTCATGGGCGGTTTGGCAGGATATCAAAAGCAGTAGCCGTAATAACCGTAGTTCTGGACGTAGTACCTAGCGATGACATAAAGATGGGGTGCAAATGGTTATTGAAGGATGTGCACAGCCGCGTGTGCACAGGGGTGCCGGCAACTAATCTGCACAGCAGGCTGCTGCGCGGCAGTGCCTGTGCATGCTAGCTAGGTACCACCGGAGTCAGCAGGTCCCGCCCAGCCGCAACGCAAAGATGGCGAAAGTGCAGGAAATCAACTTACGCGCAGTTGTAGGCCGCGCTGTAATATTGCTGATTGGTGTTCAGGTCGCATGCGGAGGAGCATGGTGCAGGGGGGTAGAAGAAGTAGGAATAGGCCGATACCGGATAGTCGTTGCCGTACGGCATGGGGCAGTACAAAACGGGCCAGTCGCCAGAGCCGAAGCAAATGGGCTCCGACGGCGCGTCCGAGCAGGGGCCGCCGGGCTGGCACTCCCCAAAGTACACGGTGTTGAAGGCCCTGCATGGTTTGGGGCGCGCAGCGGGTGCACGACAACCCATTATTTATGATTTGGGTGCGCGTGGTCGTCGCACTAGTCGCACACGAACTTTGCACGCGTGCGTTTGTGCGCGTCGCTGCGTACTAGGTGGGCGCACCCCTGGCACCCATCCAGCAATCAAACAATCAATTAAGCAGTCGGCACCCGCCTGCTGCCCGCCTATCTATCGGTGGCCCCAGGCGGCATGCATGCGCATGCAGGCACCACGCACACTAACCACACGGACGTACGCCCAGCAACCACATACATACGTGGTGCACGCACGTACCAAAATTTGTTGAACCAGTCGTCCATGATGGCCTGACAGCATGCCGCCGGGGGCGACGGGGGCGACGGCGGCGGCTACGGCGGCGGCGGGGACGGCGGAGACGGCGGCATGGTGCACTGGGGAAGGCCGCGCGGGAACTCCCACACGCCGTTGTTGCAGCAGGCCTGTGCCGTGCACTGCGAGCGAGGGCGGGGCAGTGGATGGAGGAGAAAGGGGTGGCGGCTCAAGTGCGAGTGCGGATGGATGGATGGCAGCTCCACATCCCCGCGCGCCGGTTCAATGGAATTGCTCACCCCGGTGGTGCTCCGGCAGTTGATGCCGCCGTTGCTGCACGTGATGGGCAGGCACACGGGCGTGGGGCGGTTGGGGTCGAGGCACTGCATGGCGAAAGGCCGCGTGGCGTTGTTGCGGACGACGGTGTTCAGGGGGAGCTGCGCCTTGAGGGCGTCGAGGGAGCAGGCGACTTGGTTCTTTGGAGTGTTGGCGTAGAAGGGTGACTGCTGCAGCAGGGCCAGGGTCGCCGACACCTGCTGCTGGTGCTGTTTGTTCGCCACGCCCTTGGCCGACTGCTGCATCAGTCGGCGGCGTATAGGCAGCGCGGCGTCGGGGCTAGCATCGCATGCCAGGAGTAACAACAGCGCCACCGAGAGCAGCGCGGCGGCGAGCGGTGAGCTCGACATTTTGAGTCCTAACCGACAGCCGATGCCTGCAAGTACAACCGAAAACCGTGAGCGTGCAATGTGGAGCGCATGTCCGTGTGTGTTTGTATTCTGTCTATACGCGGGCCTGTGGCAGCGGTGAAAATCTGTTGCGGCCGAAACTCAGGCCGCCCGCCCGCCCGCCCGCCCGCCCGCCACTCCCCGAACATGCATGCCCGTTCGCCTGCCGCTGACTCCTCGAACCCGTGCGCACCTTCCTGACTGTGCGCCTGGTGTGACGCTTGTTTGAAGGTCAAATTTAGCCTATTGAAGGGCCGCAGCGTCAGTATGTAATAAGTGCCAAAGCGAGAAAGAAAGCTCGCTCGCGCGCACATCACAAGCCGCAGCGCGAAGCAAGCGAGCGACTTCCACCTGTGTCTGCTGCACATATTCAATGTGTTCGGCCGCGCAAGAGACAAGGCCGCTGACGAAAGGAAAGGTACCAACCAACACGCTAGCGCGCTTACTTATTACGCGATCAACCGGGCGCACCGGGCAAACGCACCTGCTGCCGCTGTAGTTGCTGTTGCTTGGACAAGTGTCTACAAACTAAATTGCTGCGGTTGAAGACCTGCACCGCCCGATTGCGCTGCTGTACGGCACGCACGATCCCTGCCGATCGCCATCCACGTTTCCCCGAATCGGTTGGTTGCGGCCGGGAGCCGTCATCACGCAAGCGGTGGTCCCAATCCACTTTGACATGTTTCATTTGCGGCGGCGTATGCGGCGAGCGTTGCCGCGGCGGTAGAATCAGGGTGGGCTCACGAGCGGGCTTAGGAAGCGTGTGCAGCGCCCCGCCGAGCCGTGAGCCCGCCAAGCCGTGATGAGGCTCAAAATTTGACTATTCATGAAGGAATTACCTTCGAATTTTACAGTCGACCAACGCGCGCGGTTGGTGCGTCTGCCAGAGCTAGAGCAGCTGACGAGAGCGTTCGCGGCCTGGAGTAATACGGTCCTGTAGCGTTTTGTTCCATATGCTATTTTATGGAAGAAGCATGTTGCCCGTTATGCGGCTCTTTCGTCCCGGTCGTGCCGGTTGTACCGGGGTCGAGTTGTGCTCCACCCGCCGGTAGCAGGTTTCCCATGCAGATGGGTCAGGATAGTCAGGCTTGGTCTGCCCAGCAGCCAAGGCTCGCATCTTAAATTAAGGGTGGGCGCTAGGGCGCGGCCGGCAGCAACGGCAGACCTGCGCATCGTACGCAGATTGTGCCCCGGCGCTACCTTCCCCTTACTTGCGGCGCGCAGGTGCGTGCGGGCGGTGGCTTGGCAGGGGGGCGAGTCCGGCTGATGCGTTATTTCTAGGTGGTGGGCTGGGATGGAGGGGATGATGGGCTTTGCATTGTGCGCGCCGCGTGGTGGGATTGCTCTCCAGCGCAAGTAGCGCAACGCCCCCGCGGCGGAATACTTGGTTCCTAGCTACCGCCGGCGGAGTGCTTTCCCAATCAATGTGAATGTGAATCTTGCAGGGGTTGCAGGAACCCGTGTTTTCCGTACGGACGGGAAACATAACATAACCCGCCGCCCCCGCCATGCCCCCCCCCACCAGCCACGCGCAGGTGAGGCGAGGTCGAAGGCGGGCGGCATGCGCGTGCCGTACCGTGCGGGCACTGCGACCCAGGGGCGCGCACTGCCGAGTTCTTCAGCCAGCATAGACACCGCCAACCTCACACAGATAACTGTACGTGAGCGCGCCGTGCGTGTAGTGTGTGTGTGCAGCGCGTGCACAGGGGTGCCGCCTGACGCCCGCACCCCTGCGCGTGCATGCGCGCGGGTGTGAGGCGGCGGCGGCCAGGCGCGCGCCGCGCTGAGTGAGCTGGACTGGGACTGCTGCTGCTACTAGTGCCGCCGCTGCTACCGCCGTGCGGAAAGTTTTTTTGTCAAGCTCCAGGGCCCACCCTGCACAAACTCCCGACCTTCCCTGACCAACCGTGCCGCTCCGTGCCGTACATACTACCCCTATGTGTATTTACTGAGATGTTGTCAATCGACTGCAATTGCCGCGAGCTTTATTGGTGTGTATAACGGGAAGTCCGCAGGGGCAGTGTGAGCCACAGCCCATACATACCTGCACGTGGTGGACATCTTGCGGCCGGAAGGGGTAGCAGCGCCGCCACTTCTACGGCTGCCCGGAAGTGGGCCCGAATCTACCTCTGCCGCGCACAAGTGTCGCCGCCTGCTGCCCGCTGTTGGTCGGCGGCGGCAGCAAGGCGCCTGCTACCAAATGCTGCCGTGCTGTCGCCAGTGCAGCCGCCGTCCGCTACTTTTGCTACTTGCGGTGCATGCGGTACTGCTGCCACTGCCACTGCCGCTGCCACTTCGACGCGTCGGCGGCGGGCCCCCGTCGGCGGGCCCCCGTCGGCGGGCCCCCGTCGGCGGGCCTTTCCAGCCCGACTCACACTGGATGACATCGCTGCAGGCCAACTGCTCCGCGCGTGAGCTCCAGCACCTGAGCGCGCAGGCGCGCGGCGAGGGCACGGGAGGGAGGGCGGCAGGGGGTCAGGAAGCGGGGCCGGGTAAGATGCCGACGCAAGCTCCGAGACCCCAGCAGGGTCGGCCGCTGCGCAGCGGCGAGGAGGCGCAGCGCATAAACGTAAGCGCATCCGCCCAGGAGTAATCAAGGCTTGAAAGAAGCACCGCGCTGTCTAGCCCAGCCGCTAGTCCGGGCGCGAATGCCTCACCATGCTGTGCTCCTCTGCAGCGCCGCGCTGCCGCTGCCGTGCACGGCATAACCCTGGTGCCCAAACTGCGGCCGACTTCTCCCCCCAGCGCGAGGGAAACCAGCACTGGTTTCATCATTTCTGGCAGCTGTCGGATACGCGTGTTCGTCTTTGTCTGCTTCAAGGCTGTGCAGTTGATCGAGTTCGGACTATATGTAATACATACAAATTAGTTTGAACTAGAATACAATAAAAAGCAACGCGCGAGACTAGTCGCGCCGAACTCGTGCATGACGACCGACGCCGCTCAAAACAAAACGTTGTTTCCGTCGAGTCCATCTCTGCAAGCTGTTATAGCGGGATGCTGCGGCGCTGCGGCGGCTGTCTTCGGGAAGCTTGCGGGCGCGGCGGGAGCGAACCTCGTCGCGCGGGTGCTTTGTTATGTGGCTCTCTTCAGCGTGAGCGAGGGCTAAAACTTCGGGATTCGGTTGTTCATCCAGTCGGCGCCTTTTGGGTCCCCGCTTCACCGGGGTGACCAGCACCAGGCCGCACCGCCCCCCGCTGCCCCACAAACCACAAGCCGCTCCCCATCCGCAGTGCAACGGCGCGGGCATGGGCCTGTACCTTGCCTCGCTGCAGCGGCAGGCCTCGCTGCGGGCCACCGTTTACAGCAACGCAGCCAACATCATCGCCACGGTGCGGGTCAGGACAGGGTGCGAGACAGGGGGGTGCGGCACCGGGTGCGGGGCAGGGTGCGGGGGGCAGTTCACCACAGAACCCAAAGCAGCCGACGGGGGGCATCGGGGCGGTGCTCCACCCGGGCTCATGGCTCGATGGTGCGGCCCCGGCCATTGCAAGGGGTTACGGTGTGCTGCCCCTGCCCCTGTGGGGGGCGGGCATGGGGTTTGCGTCCCTGGCCAACTGGGTGGCAGGGCTGCATGCTGCTGCGGAGAAGTCCGCATGTTCCCTACGCCGCCGCGAAGCCCACGCCGCGCACACTTGGCCGTGCTGTGCCTCGGTGATGTGGCTGTCTACGGCTCACAGGGCTTGCTGGGCCGGTGGCTGTACGGCGAGCGGACAGGGCCGAGCTGGCTGCTGGGCGTGTGCTGCATCCTGGCGGGACTCACGCTCATCACGCTGGCGTCGCCCCCAGCGGCTGTAGCAGCAGCGGCAGCTCCGGCAGTAGCAGCAGCGGCCGGCGCTACGGCGCCAGCACCGCCGCAGCAGCAGGCCGCGAAGGGTGCGGGGCAGGAGGTGGCGGCGGTGGAGCCGGCTGGTGGCAAAGCCGGCAAGGCGGAGTAGCGGCTGGCGGCGCTTGCGGCGGCAGTTGCGCTGCCAGCATCAGCAGGACGCCGCCGGCTGGCAGTATTGCTGGCAGTACGTGGCCGCTGATGGGGCCACGAGGGCAACATGTTGCGGTGCGGAGCGCATCGGCAGCCGCACCTGCTGAACATGTGACAGCAGCAGCAACAGCAGGCGGCTCGCCGGACACAGCTGCCTCCACGCACGCCCCGGCCGCGCCTGCGTCCAGCCAAGCAGCAATCAGCTTCAGCCGCGAGACCGCCGAGGGGCTAGGTGGGTGGGGCATGGGGATGACGTGTCCTCAGCAACAACAGCAGGCGCCGGAGAACGCGTATGTCTGCACTTCCACTCCAGCAATCACACGCGCCTGCCTGCGCACGCTGTGGACATAACGCCCCATGTCTCGCAACCCCCTTCAAACTCTAGGCCGGCTGGGCAAGCTGAGCTACCGGCTCGTACTGGCCTATGACGGCACCGACTACTGCGGCTGGCAGCTGCAGCCTGCGGCGCCCACCGTGCAGGTGTGCGCTAGCGGGTGTGTGTGTGTGTGTGTGTGTGTGTGTGTGTGTGTGTGTGTGTGTGTGTGTGTGTGTGTGTGTGTGTGTGTGTGTAACTACGGTTTCCACGGTTGACTGATCGAGTCTCGTGATCGAGTACTCGGGACAACCAGCAAACAACGGGCGCTCCAGGCTCTCGTTGCTGCTACCACGCGCCTCTCCTGCCCAGAGCGCATCCTGCTCTGGAGTCCACCGGAGAGAACGCACCAACCCCGGGCCACACCAGTAACCTCAGCTGGGTTACTCCTGACCAAAACGCCGCAGGGCCCAGCGGGCTAACCACCTCTAGGCAGCGGCAAGGCACACCAGAGCACACCAACTAACACCCACCACCGCACGCACACGCACACGCACACGCACACGCACGCGCACACACGCACACGCACACGCACGCACACGCACGCACACACACGCTCAACAAGACACCCATAGGCTGCGGGGCTGAGTCCTGCGACCCTCGCAGCCTAACGCGACCAAGACCTCAACCTAACCAGCACTCGACGCCAGGGCAGACTATGCCTACGGGCAGCCACAAACGCGTCTTGGCCACTAGGCCGGTCCAGGCCGAGAGGCCCGAGGTGCTCCAGCACCCAACCCGCTGACACCCTCAGACCCCACAGCCCCCCTCACCCTGGCCCCAGTACCCGTGCCTGCCTACTTTGCCGAACCCTGCCCGCTGGGCCTTCTCATACGCCAACTCATTGGCGGCTCTACCAAGCGCTCCTGCGCTTCTAGTTAGGGCTGTTCCCTCTCAGGCCTCCATCTCGAACTCCAGCTCCACAGCTTGCGGCAGCGCGCACAGCAGTTCACCGCCCACCACCGCGAGCATGGGGTGGGTGGCGTCCACGTCATCCCAGCCCTTGCGGGGCACGCCCAGCTGTGCGAACTGCATCAGCCGCGACCAGAAGTCCGCGACCGCGCGAGCACACACAAGCTGGACTGGGGTGACTCCCGGCGGCGGTGGCGTCAGCTGCGTGGGTGGGACCTCATCAGGGTCGGGATCCACCCCTACAGCTTCCGCCGCCGCCGCCACCGCCTCCACGTTCACTGCTGCTGTTGCCGCCGCCGCGTCTCCTTGGGCCGCTGCATCGCGTGTCATCCCACGCAGCCGCACTCGGCCGTGCTCGATGGCAGACAGCGCCGCCAGGGCTACCACGTCCCACACGCATTGCTGGTAGCCCGGCGGTGCCTGCACCAGCCAGAGCTGGGCCTGGCTGATGGGCGGTGCCTCCGGGCTGTTGGCGTTGATCTGCGCCACCACAGCCTTCGCCACCGCACAGTCCCAGAAATGATGCTGTCGTGGCGGTGGCTGGGGGGTGGCCACGGCGGGGCCAGCCGCGGCGGCGCCGCCGAGGCCACACTGTCCACACCCGCAGCGCTCGCGCCGGGCCGTAGGCATGTGTGAGTTGCCTGGCAGCGGCACGGCGTCGATGGCCAGCCGCCACAGAGTCTCGAAGTGGCGCCGCTCCCAGCGCACCTTCTGCCACACGCGCTCCAGGGTGCCCCTGATGTTGCCGAGCGAATTCACGGCCGCCTCTGGCAGGTCCTCGCGTCGCACCTCGGTGCGGAGCGGCAGGCCCTGCGCTGCGCGCTCATAGTCCTCATGGAGGCCGGCGCGCCGTGTTGAGATGCTGTCCAGCTGCATAGCCGTGGCCATGCGGACTGACAGCTTTTCAAGGGGCACAGTGATCGACTCCATGCCGGGCAAGCGCCATCCCATGCGCGGCATGATGATGGTGCGGATCACCTCGCGAGTAGACGGGGCCGGCTGTGTAGCGTGGGCTCTCGCTGCATCCAGCCAGGCCTGTGGGACGTCTTGCAGCAGGCTCGCCAGAGCCCTCAGCGTGGGCCCTCGGCGTCGCTGGCGGCGGTCCGTCGGAGCCAGGTTAATGCGTACCCATTCTGGCCAGTCAACTGCATCGCCGTCGGCAGGCCGCAGGTCCCAGGCGCGCACCAGATCACGGATGGTGACAAGGCGGGCGCAGGCGCGTAGCTGTCTGTGGCGGTAGTCAATGCCGCGGCCGCGGGTGCACTGGGCTACCTCGGCCAGCGCCGTCTCCCCCGCTGGCTCCGCGTCGCTGTCTGCATCCTCCCCCTCCGACCCCTCGCCAGCGGTGGATGGGCTGGGCGTGAGGAGCGGATTGCCCCAGAGTGGTGCTGCCACGCACCACGTTCCAGGTGTCGGCGCCGGGTCCAGGGCTTGCACGGGCGGCAGCCACCCAAGTGCTGTGACCGTCCGCTCGGCGTCCTCCGGTAGGGGGTGTTCTGGGACGACATCGCCAGCGCCGCAAAGCGCCGGCACTGCCGTCAGTGCGCTGCTTGGGCGCAGCGATGGGTGGTGTTGGCGGAGGAAGGCGTCGTAGGCAACACACCACGGTTGGGGTTTGGGCGTGGTTGGGGTGGCGTCGTGGGCAGCCAGTCGTGCGGCCCACGTGGCATGCCGGGCGCGCACGTGTTGCCTGATGGGCAGTGCTCCAAAACCACCAGCCGTGGGGTGGCCGTACAGCAGCTCAGTCGGGATACCCGTCAATCGCTGCTCAGTCGATTCTGGCGCCAATTTGCGGTCCACTACTCGCGCAACCAGCCGTTCCAGTTCCTGCGCGATATCCTCAGGTAGGCCGCTGTGCTCCATGTGCCACGTCACCATGGACGTGCAGTAGGCAGAGGCGGCGTTAGCGCGCCCGAAGGCTGATAGCCCTAGGTGGGCAACGCGCCGCAGGCGGCGCATGGCTTCCCGCAGGCGGGCTTGCCAGTCCAGCCGTAGCCGCATCGGGTCGTTGCTGAAGCGCACGCTGAGGGCTGTGGCGGCAGCAACCACTCGCAGTCCGTGGATCTGCTCAGGTTCGCCGGGCCCAGGCCCTGGGTGACCAGCCGGGGCAGCAGCGGCGGGCGCTGCTGCGGGCGCTGCAGTGGGCGCTGCGGCGGGCGCTGCGGCGGGCGCTGCGGCGGCCGTTGCGGCAGGTGCTTCGGTGGGCGCGTCGGCGGCCGCCTCGGTGGGCGCCGCTGCCGGCGCTGTGGCCGGCGCCGCGGGGGCTGCTGCGGCGGCCGGCGTGGCGGCGGGTGCGGCGGCGGGCGTGGCGGCGGGCGCAGTGGCGGGCGCGGCGGCGGGCGCTGCTGTGGCCGCGGCGGCGGGCGCTGCTGTGGCCGCGGCGGCGGGCGCCGCGGCAGGTGCTGCTGCGGGCGCGGCAGCGGGCGCAGCGGCCGGCGTGGCGGCTGGCGCACCTTGCAGTTCCCCAATCCGCAGCATTTGTGTGTGTGTGTGTGGTGGGGGTGTGTGCTTTAGTACTTCCTGCTGGCGGATAATAGGGGCCGCGGCTGCCCGGTGCGGTCTGCAGCGGGGTTGGCGCCTTGGCGGGGTCGGCCGCTTGCTACCGCGGTGGCCGTGAGCGTGCGCATTTCGGTACTCAGGAGTTCAAGGGCCGGATGGCATTGATGTACCACTTTGCTCAGACGTGCCGCATACCCGTATCCACGGATGCCCGCCCACCGCTGCATCACCTCGCCCCCCCTCCTCCCCCTGACCCCCTCCCTCAACACATACCGCATGCACACGTGGGCAATTCCGGTACGCTCTGGGCGGGCTTCCTTTCTTCAACGCGTACATACCGTACGCACATGCACTCGCCTCCGCGCACACACGCACACACGTGCGCACGCAGGCCCAGCTGGAGGTGGCGCTGGGCAAGGTGATGCGCGAGGACCGCGGCGTGCTGGGCGTGCGGGCGGCGGGCCGGACCGACTCGGGCGTGCACGCGCGCGGCCAGGTGCGACACCGCGTGCGCACCGTACAGCAACCCCAGACAGAAATATGACCCGATACGTGAAGTTTGTACGATAATACCACAGGCTACCTGTAGTGTGCGTGTTGGCGGGATGCAGTGCGTGTCACCGGAATTTCGGGGCGGGTGGGTGGAGGCATGCAATTGAGGTCTCTGAGGGCTGAGCGCTTCTGCTCAACAGCCGAGCCTCTTCACGCTGCCCTGCTCACCCGTCTCCGCCTGGCCCTTCCTGTGGCCCCCATGCCAAGAGCACCTTATATGCCCTCACCCCCTCTCCCTCCCCCTCCCCATTTTTGCTGGTATTTACAACCCTCCCCCTCTCTCTACAGACGTACAGTAGCTCGCGTATGCGGCTGCAATTTCTCCTTGCGGCGCTGATGTTTCGATACGGGATTGGTTCACAGTTAATCCCCTCTCTCTCCCCAGGTGGTGCAGTTCAACTGCGACCGCGAGCTGCCCGTTGACAAGCTGGCGTACAAGCTGAACGCCGTACTGCCGCCCGACATACGTGTGCTGGCGGTACGGCGTACGGCGCCCGACTTCAGCGTCACGTGCAGTCCCATCGGCAAGGTGGGAGGGGGGGAGGCGGGCAAGGGCCGCTTGGCAGTAGTTGGGCCACACCAGTTGAGCCACGTCCGCACACGCACCATGCGAGGCGGTGCAAACGAACCTGGAGTTTGCCGCGGAGCAAAGCAGCCCCACCGCAGACCCTGGCACGCCTACACCCACGCACACGCACCCACAGCCACACACGCGCAAGCACACATGCAAACACACATGCGTACACAGCCTTCGTGTGACGCCTCCTTGGAGTCCTCAAACACACACAAACACGCACACACGCACGCACACACGCACGCATGCCGGCGCAGACGTACCACTACAACATCACCAACTCGGAGGCGAACGACCCGCTGCGGCACCGCTACGCGCACCACGTGCGCAAGCCTCTGGACCTGGGCGCCATGCGGGCGGCGGCGGCGGCGCTGGTGGGCACCCACGACTTCACGCAGTTCAGCAACATCGGTGGGCGGGGCGGTGGCGGGGTGTGGGTGTGGGGGCGGGGCGGGGCGCGTATGTTGTGTGTGAGGAAGCGCAAAGGTGAGGCGAACATTTAACGTTTTTCTCCAACAATTTAGCTTTCAGCGATGCAAGCTGGCGTCGCCTGGACGTGGGCCCGTTGCTCGGCCCGCGGCTCGGCCCCTGCTTCAGCCTGCGGACGTGCGCTCCGGACACGCCGCTGACCTGACCCGGCTGGCCCCACCCCCCGCCCCCCGTGGTGCGCACGCACGCAGGCGAGGAGGGCGGCCGCCCCCGCAAGCGCAACCCGGTCAAGACGCTGCGGCGGGTGGACGTGCTGGAGCTGGACCCGTCGGCCTTCCCCGGCGGCGTGCGCATCGAGGTGCGGCCGCCGGGTGGCGGGGCGGTGGCCGGGCGCGCCGGCCACTGGCCGGGCGGTGGGCGCGTGCCTCGCTCACGGCCGTTTGTTGCCGGGGTTGCGGGGAGGGGGGGAGGGGGGGAGGGGGGGCAGCCGCTGGGGAAGGAGTTGTGAATACCAGCCCAAGCTAAACCAAAACTCACCGGGCGCATACGGGCAACTACCCTAATGCCATTGGCCCCTCACAGCTAGGTGAAAGCTCACGGGGACAGAAACGGATAACGCGCCCGTTATGACGGCGGCTCATCTGGCTTCATCCGTCACACCTCGTCACTCCTCTCACCTGTCTCCTCTCGGCCGCCGCAGGTGGAGGGCAACGGCTTCCTGTACAAGATGGTGCGCCACATCGCGGGCGTGCTGGTGGCGGTGGGCGAGCGCAAGCTGCCGCCGAGCATCGTGTCGGAGATGCTGGAGGTCGGGAACAACGCGCCGCCGGGTGCGTTGGCGGGCGCTGAATTGCTGGTGCCGGATATAGGTGTTGTTGCATGTGATATGTGCTGGGCGTGCGCTCTGGCGTGGTGGCGTGTGCTCTGGCGTGGCGTGAGGAGTACGGCTTCGATGCGCGGCTCTAGGCACTGCCGTGCACGGCTCTGGGGCACACAAGAGGTCAGCTGATGCCCAGGTTGCCGTACACCTACCCCCTCTCACGTTGACACTTCCCACTGGCCACACCTGCGCCTCATCTGCATCTCGCCTGGCCCCGGCTCCGGGCCGACGCCACCCTGTGTTGAGCGTGTGTGCATGCGTGTGTGTTGTGCCGCAGGCCGGCACGGCACGTACCGTGGCTACAACGTGGCGCCCGCCCGCGGCCTGACGCTGCACGAGGTGCAGTACGACCCCCGCGTGGACGACCCCACGTGAGTCGCACGTCGTACGCCTGTGACGCGGGGCGTGTGGGGTGTGGGGTGGCCGGCAGCGGCGGCGGCTGGGGCTGTGGGGGCCAGGATGGCGGGGGTGAGCGCGCGTGCAGCAGGTCATGTGTGTGAGGGGGGGGGAGAGCCTGTCTAGGGGCTAGGCTGGTTGCACTGGTGGACTGGGGGGCACAATTGGGGTTTACACGGTGCACCGCCACAGGAAGGTGGCGTGGGCCTATGCCAGGCTGCTAGCGGCCTCGTTTGGCTGTGATGGCAGCTGCTGCCGCACGCAGCTTACCCTGCTGCGGATGGCATTGGGATTTACGACGGCATGATGCCAAAGGCTACGGCGAACAGGCACACGCATTGACTGCATTCGCAACGCCAGGCATCACTGGGTGGCCGGTGTTGCACATGCACCAGTAGCGAGGCTCATGACTCGCCGCCACCTGCCCCACATGCAGGGTGCTGCTGTACCCGGAACTCCGGCACGACGAGTTCGGCCGGCTGCTGGAGTCCATCCCGGATGCGCTGCGGTCCGACGAAGAGTAGGATGCGGAGCTAGCGGCGGCGTTGGTGATGTGATCGCAGTTAAGAAGTGGGAAGACTGGGAACAGGTTTTGTGCTTCGCGCCGGCCAGCTGCGAAGGTGTTTTAGAATGATGATGAAAGCTCCCCACAGGTGCGGTGTTTGATGCAGTAATTCATTCCGCCTCTGACTTTGGCAGGGCGACCAGCAGAGTTTTAGCGCCGACGGTTAGGGTTTCTGTGCACACACCGCGAGAAGGTGACGAGCCCGCGAATACCATACTGAACGCAGCAGGCTGACTCGAATTTTAACGCTGTGTACACATCGGTGTGCGATCGCGATCCACGCATTTTCATACCTTGCATACCCCCGCAAGCTCTGGCAGCTGTTGAAGGGTGGGCAGGCAGGCGAGTGTCCGCTTGAGGATGTTGAAGAGTGGAGTACTTATTTCGATGGCCTTTATAATGCAGGCTTACACGAGCGCACCAGCGACGCGGAGGCCAGGGTAGTAGAAATCTTGAGCTACGTAAACGGTATTGGCAGGCAGGGATCAACGCAGACGCTTCTAGGCTGTGCTGCCGTCGCAGAACGTACACGGCAGGCTGACGAGGTGCTTAATGCAAGCTTTACGCAAGACGAGGTGCACTATGCGGTTGGCAAAATGGGCAACAATAAGTCGTGTGGGCCAGAAGAGGCGCCCAGTGAATGCTACAAGAAATGCACCTACCGCACGGAGGGGGAAAACCCCACCACGGTCAACGCCATTATACCAGCCCTTACGGCTTTGATGGAGCGCATTAGGATGCTAGGTGATTACCCTGCGCAGTTTGAGGAATCACACCTCACGCCGGTGTACAAGAAGAAGGGAGAAGCTGGGGATCGTACGAACTACCGAGGCATAGCAGTGGGAGGCACGCTGGCTAAGTGCTACGCCGCCCTCAACCAGGCACGGCTCGCACAGTTTGGCGACGTTACGGAGGGAAGGCATCGCTGTCAGGCGGCTTTCAGGGCTGGGAACAGCACAGCCCACCATCTGTTCGCGCTGCGGCACATTACGCATAAGCACAGTGCTATCGGGGCAAAACCGCTGTTTGTTTGTCAGATTGATTTTGAGAAGGCGTTCGACAAAGTGCCTAGATGGGTGCTTTGGCAACGACTGGCTGAGCGAGGGGTGAGCGGGCACATGTTGACGGTGCTAGAGAGATGCTATCAGAAGGTCTGCCTACGGGTGAAAGTGAACGGCAAGTTAAGCAGCCTGTTTGCATCACTGCAGGGGGTTAAGCAAGGATGCCCTAAAAGCACGGACCTGTTTGGGATCTTCATTGAAGCCCTGGCCGATTACATAGATGCATGGGATAGGCACGAACTACCCAGTCGCACGTGGAGTAATGAGGCACCTGAGATTGGCGGCAAGCTTGTGGCCTGCCTGCTGTACGCTGACGATCTGACGTTCTGTGCGCTGTCCATCCATCGCATGCAGTTCCTGCTAAACAGGTTGCATGAGTTCTGTGAGGCCTTCGGGATGCGTGTGAATATAGGCAAGTGTGAGATCATGGTTTTTGCTGGCACCTCAGTAGAGAGGCAACTGTCTGCGGTGCGAGCTACTGCCCTTAGGTACGGAGGCGTGCGAATCCCTGTGAAGGGGCGCGCGCGGTACCTAGGCCTTTACTACGGGCCAGCCACGACGTTCGATTCCTGCTACCAGGAGCTGATTGCCGCGGGTAAAAGAGCTGCTCTCGGTTTGATAGCTGCGCTAGACAAGAGGGGCTGTTTGGCACCTGACGTTATGCACACCTGTTTCGATGTGCAAGTGAGATCGGTATTGTCCTATGGTGTAGAGATATGGGGGCCGGACGCGTTGTACTCCCTCTTCGAGGGGGTCAGCTACGGTGGCTATGATCGCGCACAGGAAGGGGCCATACGTGGCAAATGGCGGAAGGCCAGCACGCTGTTCGAGAAGGCCTTGGTTGACCCAATGGTTGCGCTGCAGACGTCTTTCCTTGCGAGAGCGGCTGGGGTGCGTAAGCCAACACACAGGCTGCCTTATGCTGAATTCGCGGCGTACCCAATGCATCTGCATTGGGCGCGTCTGGTCTTTGGTTTTTGGAACCGCATAGTCAAGCAAGAAAAGTCACTCGCGCACACGTTCTTGGAGGATGCTGTGAACACGGCAGTAGCAAGTGCTTTCCAGGGGATGTGCTGGGTAAGCAAGCTGTATAAGGTATGTAGGAAGCTAGGTTACGACTGGTCCGAAAAAGGACCGCAAGGCCAGGCTGCGCTGGGTGCATGGTTGCTTCGAACTGAGCTGCCGGTTGGGACGCTCCTAGCTGAGCTTTCCAGCAAACTTATGCACGAATGGGACGCTGCTAGTCTTCACACCGACCCGCGATTGTTTGCTGAAAGTGGGGGGCGGCGCTCTGTGGGCGGCGCGCCAGGGGTGAAAATGTGCAGGTATCTGCAGTGGATGGGAGTGCCACTAAAAGATGCATCGATTGAGCAAGGCAGACTAGCCCATATGAGGCAGTACGTGGCGCATAAGCATTTGATAGCCCTAATGCGCTTTCGTTTGGGCTGCTGGGACCTGGAAGTGAACCGCCCCCAGGCGGGGGGACAGTACCGGGCTAGGGCGCAACGGGTGTGTAGGCTGTGCGGGAATGGAGGCGTGGAAGACGAAAAGCACGTCTTGCTGGAATGCACGAAGTACGCGAGCTTGAGGGAAGCAGTGGGTATTACAGGTAGTGATATGAAAAGAGCTATGCTTGGCACGGACGTTCAAAAGCTAGCTGCTTACTTGCACGCGGTGACAACGCTTCGGTCTAGTGAATTGCGCAACCGCTAGCTGATTCCCCTTTGTTTAGTTATCATCGCGCCTCCGGACTCAAAGGAGTTAGTGGGGCCGCATGGACTTCAAGCCATGTAACATGCTCATGCTCATGCTCATACCTTGCATCTGAGACCTTCCATCTGCCTTTGTATCACATGATATGATTTGTTGCGCGTTACTAATTATATGCGGTCCCTACGTTGAACTGTCGAGGAAGTCTGGGGCGCACGCACAGCGTTTCCACCCTTGTCGCAGCGGCGTCCATGCGAGAGCCACGCATAAATCATTTGCTGCTCATTTTCCTGGTAAGTAGCATTGGAAGCAGCAAAGCGGGAGTTCAAGCATGTACGCCCGCGACGTAATCACTTTGCATCTTTCCCGGGCTTACCGGATTCCCTGCTCGTTATCTCAACCACATGTTGCATGGCATTGCAGGCAGCTTTACTCCGATGGTCGGAGCTGCCGTCAGGGGCGGCGGCAGCCCGGACGCTGCGGGCATCAGCCTTGCCTCGCACCCTTGCCACGAGTGTCGATGACCGCACCTTGGCATACACGACGGCGGCAACATTGGGAGAGCATGGGCTGGAGGATCTTGGTGCGTGCCGTGCGAAAGGCGCGGGCTGCGGCATGGGGTTGCGCGCACTGCACAGGTAGCAGTGCAGGTAGTGTGTCCTTTGCCACCGCACACAACACCCACGCAAGATATAACTGGCGGAGCGGTCGCTGCTCATCCGTATCATATCGCCTGCCCCCCCCCCCCACCCCCGGCAGGCCTGCACCCGGTCAACTGCCCAGACGGCAGCTTCCTAAACAGCTGGCGCCTTGTGCTCAGCAACGCCAGCAGCAGTGCCGCCACCGGCGGCGGCGGCGGCAGTAGCGGCAGTAGCGGCAGTAGCACCCAGCAGCAGGGCCAGCAGCGGGCCTTCCACCTGGCCTTCACGTGCCTGCGCGTGCCGGCGGCGGCGCAGTGCTTGCGCGCAACCGACAACCACTACTCGGCGGGCTCGGCACGTGATGCCGAGTACCGCCCAACCGAACTCGGGTCGCTGCTCGACTTTGACAAGGACGTGGGCAGCATCTACACCGGCTACCTCCAGCTTCTCACCGGCTTCCGGGTGTTCCTGGACAGCAGCAGCGGGCGCATAAACGCGGAGTGGTGGGCGTGCGAGCTGCCGGATGCGGTCACGCCGGCGCGAGTGTACGGCTACCGCCGCTCGCCCAGCCACCCGGCGGCGGCCGTTGTTTCGGGTGACGGCGTGACGGAACTGGGTAAGCAAGCAAGCAGGCAGGACCAACAGTCAGCATGTCATCAGGCTCGCTCGAGCCGGCGGCCGGGTAAAACACACACTGCACGCCCAGCACAGCACAGTAGGGGACGGGGGATGTGGTGCGCGCCCACGTGCGCGTGTAGGAGTAAGGGCCTAGCAGGCAGCGCCTTCCTCCGCCTCGCTCGGTCGTGCACCACGCATGGCTAAACCCGCCCCACCTGCTGTTGCTCCTGCTGCCGTCGGCGCCCGCGCCGCAGCGCTGCACCCGGCCGCCTGCAAGGAAAATGAGGCGATGTTGGGTTGGGAGCTGATCCTGCAAGACTGGACCAGCCCTGCCTCCATCTACATCGGCGCCATTTGCTGTGAGTACGGACTAGCGGTCATGGATAATGGTTGAGCAGAGAGAGACATGGAGACACCGCCTGCTCAGGATTGAAGGGTAGCTGTGGCACGCACAAGTTTCCACGTGACAACCTACCCTCCCTAGCTGCTCTGCCCCCCCTGGCTGCTGTGCCTACTGTGGCCCCACTCACTCATCGCACCCATTCGATCGCCGTGTGCACGCACATGCGCTCCCAATCACAGGCACCACAGCGCCACCGGAGCCGCTGGCGCCCCTGGGCCTGGGCGTGCCCCGGCTGTATGCCAACAGCAGCGGCGGCACCTTCACTCCCATCTCCCCCTCGGTCAGCAGGAGCGCCGGCGCCGGCGCCACCGTCACCGGCTTCGTGCTGGCGCCCTCGGCTGTGTCGTCGCTGGCGGCAGGGGCGCTCGTGCCCGTGTGCGCCGAGGGCGCTGGCGGCACCGAGCTTCCGCTGCAGCTGTGCGCGGGCCTGGGCTTCAGGCGGGGCTCGGTGCTGAGCTGGCGGCGCAGCTGGTCCGAGGACAGCGCTCCGCCGCCGCCGCTCGTGCTGCACAACGTGTCGTGCAGCGGCGGCGCCATTGCCGCTGCTGCGTCAGGCGTCCTGGTTTCGGCGGCTGGTAATCATGCTGATGCTGCTGATGCTGATGGTGCCGCTGCGTGTGAGGCCGTGCCGGCTTACGAGAGCACCTGCTTCGAGGTGGCGCGTGTGGTGTGCTCAGGTGCGTGAGCTGCGCGTGTAGGGCTTGCGGGCAGTCGGGTATGTACGGCGGTAACACCATTGCATGTGTGGTTCTTGCTTTATCCTCCTCTCACGCCCGCTCACACTCCACGCGGCTGGCTCGGCTGCTGTACGTGCAGACCCACTCCAGCCGCCCCCGCCGCCGCCGCCCCCGCCGCCCCCCCGCCCGTCGCCACCTCCATCCAGCCCATCACCGCCACCGCCACTGCCCCCGCGGCCATCGCCGCCACTACCGCCACCGCCGCCCCCGCGGCCACCGCCCGCTCCCCCGCTGCCGCCCGCACCGGTCGTGTGGGGCCGCAGCCACCGCGGCGGCCTCCCAGCCCGCCGGCGCCGCCACCTCGCGCCCCATTGGGCCCAGGTGACAAGGTGCCGCCCGGCTACTGTGCGTGTGCTGCGGGCGACAACTTGTGTCCCCAGCAGGAGTGCACGCCTCGTTACAGGTACACGCCCAAGATGTGTTCATGTGAGTGCCGCACGCTCGTGCATACCACCCCCGCCCATGAACTGGGCAACCTTCGCTGATGGAGTGGGCATCCATCGTTGACGACCGGCAGCTAAGCCGTACCTGCTGGAATCTGCGTTTGTATTGTCATTGCGCTCCACAGGCTACCAAGTGACGCAGGACATCTTCTGCTCGCCGCCGCTCATGTTCTGTGGCGTGGACCAGTTCGTTGAGGGCTACGACTGCAGATACACCAGGTGCGTCGTTACAGGGTTGGGTTTGGGGTTGGGTTTGGGGTTGGGGGTGGGGGTGGGTGATTTTGATCCAGCAGCTTAGTTAGCGAAGGCCTTTACGAACTTAGCTGGCAGTGGCCATAGGGGCTTTCATCATTTTGACGGCCCAGCTATCACTGCCCTCTTCGCTCGGCCTCATCCTAGCATCAAAACCAGCCGCCACGCAAGCCATCAGCACCCACACGGGCGTGCGTGCCTGCCACCTGCCCCAACCGCCCCAACCGCCGATGGGTTTCGCTCGCGCGTCGGTTGGTTGCGTGTGCAGTTCGGACGCCTGCGCTGAGCGGCGAGAGGACTTCGGCCGCTGCACGGCCCGGGCCGAGTGCACCTGGGTGACGTCAGGCAGGCTACAGTACGAAGGTGCGGGCTAGGGGGGAGAGGGCGGGGCTGCGTGTGTCATGGCTCCATGCCTGCCCATACGAAGGCGTGTCCTCGCGCCGGTTGGGAATCTCGTCCGGGCGGTGGCAACTTGCATGTCCATCCCCATGATGGGTTGTGCTTGCCGAGCAGGGTAGGCCTGCCTCCCCTGGTGTTGGTTTCTGTAGCCTGCTGCGGAGTTGTGCTGGATGCCCCAGGATGCTCATGGTTGACCGCCGCATCGTATGCTTGCCACTGCTGACGCAGATTCGCCGACACGACCCCAACTCCGTGAGTACCGGTAGTCCACCACTACGCGGCGGGTGGCATGCTGCTGGGCTGGGCCCGTAACCGACTCGTGTGCAAGCCAGATGTGTGCAACCTTATTACGCGGTCCGCTTCAGCACGGTGGTGGTGTCGCTGACTTAAGCGACTGATGATTGCTGCCGCGCCGCACCTACCGCGGCGGGTATTTACCGTGCTGCGTGCAGGGTACCGGCTGGTCAACGGCACGACTCCACACGAGGGCCGGCTGGAGGTCAGCCTGGACGGCGCCAAGTGGTGAGCCGGCACGCGTGCACGCGCTATGCGCACAACACGCACGTACAACAGGGCCCTTGCACGCACGTACTAGCGCGCAGGACTTTGCCTCGAACTGCCTACTCACCCACCCAGCCCGCACTGCCCGCAATGCCTGCGCTGCCCGCACTGCCCGCATTTCCTGCACTTTCTCATCCTGCTGACCTGCCATGTGTACGTATGTGTACGCGTGCACCCGCACACACATGCACGCACGCACGCACGCGCGCACACAGGGGCACGGTCTGTGACGACGGCTTCGGCCGCGCCGACGCGGCGGTGGCGTGCCGCGCCATGGGGCTGCCGTACGCGGCGGCCGTGGCCCTGCGGCGGGCACCGGGCGCGTACCTGCTGGATGACCTGGCGTGCCGCGGCGATGAGGCGGGCCTGCTGCAGTGCGGCTTCCGGCAGCCCTTCGGCGCCTCGGACTGCGCCCTGGACCATCGCGAGGACGTGGGCGTGGTGCGTCAGGACGAGCCGCGGGTGCGCGGCGACAGCGACAGCAGCGAGGACAACTACGGCGGCGGCGGAGGGGGGCCGGCGGCAGCGGGAGGCGGCGGCTCTCCGTGGCCCTCGCCCTCCGCGTTGTCTCCGGCCGTGGCTCCGGCGCCGTCCCCGGCTGTGGCTCCTGGCCTCCCGCCATCCCCAGCTGTGGCTCCTGGCCGCCCGCCATCCCCGGCCATGGCTCCTGGCCGCCCGCCGCCTGCCGATGCCGCGCAGCCGCCTGCTGCCGCATCTCCTCCTGCGGCGGCGGAGCAGCCATCGCTGGAGCGCCTACCGCCCAACAGCAGCAGCAGCAGCAGCAGCAGCGGCCCCGCCGCCACCGCGGCCCCACCCCCAGGTAGCTGGGCGCACATCCATGCGGGCATCGTTTTGCGTGGGGGCGGGGACGGGGCGTGGAACGGGGGCGGCACATGTGAGTTGTTAACTGTGTGATGAGATGCGCTGCGGCAGCAAGCCATGGCGCAATCACCGTGCTGATGTTTTAGCGCGAGGAAGATCTGCGTCCCCAGGACGAACACTGACAGCTTCGTTCGTTCCTTCCCGTCCGGGACTGTTTGCAGTGCCGGCGCCGCCGCCCTACTCCCACCCACCAGGCCTGTACCCGCCACCGACGTACGGGCCCCACTACTACGGCGGGCCCCACTACTACGGCGGACCCCACTACGGCGCGTACGCGCCGCCGTACGGTGCCCACCACAGCCCTCCGGCGTACGGCTACTATGGTGGGTGTAACGCGTGGGTTGGCGCGGGCGGTATCCTCGATGGGGAACTACCATACATGTATTTCTACTTGAAGCGGCCTTGTGAAACACGGCGTTGGGAAGAGAAGCTCGGCATGGAGCTGAAGGTAGGGGGATTCATCGCAGTAGGCAAGGGCGGAGGAGCACGGCGCTGCGTTCTGGTCCTCGAGCACATGCACCGACGTGGTTCGTGACCCCCGGCAACTCGAATTCGCCTACCGTCTCCCACAGCTAGTTCCTGACTGTTCTGAGCCCCCTCCACAACGTAGGCTTCCAACCGCCCAGCAGCTACGCCGCCGTACCAAGCTACGCCGCAGCGCTGCAGCCCCCAGCGTAGAAGCTGGCCTTCAAAGCTAACTATGAACATGATTCAATGGTAGTTAGCACATGGAAGCATTTTCCACATATTTCCAATGCCGATGACGCAACGTGCCCGCTTCATGTTGTGAACCGCATGTGGTTGCACCTTGTATGGGCACCGGCGCACTGCTGTTTGATTAAAGTGAAAGGAACGTTTTCTCATGTCATGAGGCGCATCCAGCTCAACGCTGGCTTCTTGACGACAGGTGCTAGACGTAGGATCAGGACTGACAGGTCGTTCTTTTGACCACCCCGTGCGTGCGTGATGGCAGGCATGTGGTTAACGATGTGCTTTCGAAACGCGAACGCGAATATGAGTGACCATGTGTCGTGGTAGTCGCTAGCACGCAGAGAAGGCCGGTTAGCAAGACTCCCGCAGCGGCATGTTACCTCGTCCAGACGGTAAACTCCACGGGCGATGGAGGAGCGCCGCTGACCCATCACTGATATAACCAGGTTGTGATGGCTGGGCTGTGGGACGGCTAGCGGGCTGGCGCGGAGCAGAGCATTGGGGCGCGCGGCATCCGAAACCAACGCTTGCAACAAATACTCCTGTGGGTGCGTGGCTTGCGGTGGGGCCGGCCGCCGCGGGGGCGGCAGTGGCCCAGGGCAGCGGCCGCGGGGGCGGCGGCGGCCCGGGAACATCGGCCGCGGGGGCGGTGGCGGCTCGGGAACAGCGGCCGCGGGGGCGGCGGCGGCCCATCCAGGAACAGCGGCCGCGGGGGCGGCGGCGGCCCATCCAGGAACAGCGGCCGCGGGGGCGGCAGCGGCGGCGCATCCAGGAACAGCGGCCGCGGGGGTGGCGGCCCAGGAACAGCCGCCGAGAGGGCGGCAGCGATAAACCGCGTGGTCAAAGCGGCGTGTTCGCCGGGGGTGAACCATGCCCGGGCGTCGAGGATGGCCCGCCGGAGGTGTCGTAAGACCCAAAATGCTTGCCCGGCGCTCGCCATCGCTGCATTTCCAATTAACTGGTAAGGCCGCGGCTTTGAGAGCGATGACCCGTTCCCCGATGCCGGCTGCTCCTGTGGCGCGCTGATAAGTAGCGCGAAGTCGCGAAAACTGCTGGCAAATAACTGTAAAGCGATAACCAGCTGAAGGCTGAAGCTGTTGAAGAACCAGACGGAAAGCATGGTACGACGCGTGCAAAAGGAGGCTGCACCCGCAAGCGGGAGGCTCGCCAGTTCCTGTCGCTCGAGGGCGGGACCTCGAGTGGGTCCCTGCCACTGGCCAACAAATACCGGCGTGAACTTGCCGGGGGGCCAGGGGCGATTATCCCTGAAACGTCCTGTTAACGATGTGCTTTCGAAACGCGAACGCGAATATGAGTGACCATGTGTCGTGGTAGTCGCTAGCACGCAGAGAAGGCCGGTTGGTTGGCACGCCGCGGCTCTCATATGCAATGCTGCCGGGTGTGGAGTGATGGGCGTATGCGTTGCGTTATACAGTGCCCCTTCCACATAAGCGTTTCCAATGCCCATAAATCCCACTACCGATGAACGTACATGTGTGTGGAACCACATCTGCTCGACATTTTAGCACTGACGACGCTTCGTATGGATGCATAGATAGATACGTGGATCAAGTGCTTGCCTTGTCAGACACGCGTAACAAGTGGACGGGCTCAGCAGGTTGAGGTGACTATGTCATCAAGGCAGGTGGTGCCACACCAAGGCAGGTGGTGCCACACCTAGAGAGCGTGGGCGGGCAATGTCCAGTACGCACCGGTGCATGCCTACACGTACGGCGGTCGGTAGGGGCTAGGGGCACTAGCCCCTGTTTGGGTTTTTACAATAGGATTTCCGCGCAAAACAGAAGTCTGGCTTTTGATGCACTAGTCGACGAGGCACGGGAGGCATGGGCGAATCCAATGGGAGACGGGTGGTGCGCGCGGCTGTTCCGTTTTGTGGCGGCACAGGGTGTCGACGCGTGGCATTGGCCAGGCACACACGAGTCCAGAGAGGAGTGGAGGGCAAGCACGGTCCTACCCGATGGACCTATCTTATCTACCTTCAGGGGCCATTTGACGAGGGCGTGGGAGTACGAGAGGCTGGTAGCGGACCCGCACGCATTCCCTTCAGACGGCAAGCAACCCGGCATACACATGTGCAAACACAAGCATTGGATGGGGCTAAGCGCACTAGGGTCCGCGACGCCGACCCTGCACGAACACAGTAGAGCATTCATACCGGTTGCACAGCATAAGCTTTTGATGAGATTCCGTTTATGTTGCTGGCCAATCACCGCGAACCGTGCCTGGGAGAGGCCTAGGGAGGAGAGGACGTGCCCACTGTGTACGGCCAATGAGGTGGAGGATGAGCACCACGTCCTGATGCAATGTGCTGCCTACACCGAGTTACGAGCGTGCAGTGGCCTAGACTTTAGCCTAAACATGCGCGAAGTGATGCTGAAATTTGAGCCTGTCAAGTTAGCTGCATTACTCAGCTCCATCTGGGAGCATAGAAGTAGGGAAGCCCCCCTTGCAAGGGGAGAACAATAAATAGGACAATCATGCACTGGCGTTATAAGGGTCACCCCGGCCCGGGCCTCCGGTTTACACGCAGCAGGAAGGCACGCAAGAACGTGCGCACCACTCTGTAACCACACACACAACAACTAGCCGGGTAGGGCGGTGAAGCGCATGTGTATGCGAAATGGCGGGAACACCGTTGCTTGCTGGGCTGCTGGGCTCGGTTACGCGGTATGTAGGTTTGGAGCGCGTGGGGCGCCAGGGCGGTGCGCGCTAGTGGAGATAAGTGCAGACTGCGGATGCGATGCAATCCAAGGTGCAGTTATGGCGTGCCAAGACATCGGGAACCGTGTGCGACTCGGGCATGGAGTCGGCTCTGGCATTAATACGATGTGATTTGCCAGATCCCGACTGCACGGTTGAGGCGGAGGGCCTGAGGCAGGGAATGGAACAGGGCCTCCCCTGGATGAGCACTTGACTGTCGGGGTACATGCCCACGCCCTGCTACGCAGCGTACCGGTAACCGACGTGCTTTCTCAACGCAGATGTCGGTGCTTGATGTAAACTCTAAAATTTTGCGTGCTGTGACGACGGTATGATTGCGAGGTTACAAGAAGGGGACAGTGTAAACACCATCACGGCTACGAGGGAAGCCACCATTCCGAAGAACGCAGCAAACCGCAACCCCCGCTTGCGGTACTTCCCCGACGGTATGGAGTGTATGTGTCAGTGTGCCACCCGCAGTACGACCGTGCCGCTGCGGCTATGACAAAGTGACATGTTTTAAGAATGCCAGAACCGGAGTCAAAAGGGCCAAGTTCAGGACATGGGAACCAGAACTTGGCGCAGCATTACCGTATGAAGCAGTCGCAGCCACAGTGCGGTCAGGCCACGCCTGCGTCGCCGAGCGTCGCCAGCGGGTCGCGTCTGTCGGGGGGGGGGTCTTCCCGGGTGGCGCGGCGCGACTGACACGTGCGCAGCACAAACCCTGCAGGCCGCTATCCGGCCAACTCGCGCTGGTAGTGTTATAAGGTAGTCGGCTTGCTTTGAAACCCATATGAACACTACGCACCCTCAGGCACGGCCTGGATGTGCCTCGCCCAGCGACCTGTGTCATCATGACTGGAGTTTTGTCCTGACGCGTTAAATGCATTTAATACACATATACGGTCACATGTCCGCGCAATTGTAGCGACTGGGCAAGCTCAAAAGGCGCTTGTCGCTGGACGCCTATGTCAGGCAGCATGTTCTTGAAGTCCTTTCAGAGCGAATACCTTTGTTAAGTTGATTTCATAGACCTTTAATTACACAGCTGGCAGCCCCTTATTGTCTTGCTTGGGCGGCATTTCGCCGTCCAGCGCACACCTGAGGGAGCGCCAATGACACAGACTTGCGAAACCCATACGTCTGGGGTTGCTGAGAGCAAGCATGGAGGCCAGGTGCGCGGGCGGGCGATGACGCATGTACAATTCGTCGCTGGCCAGCAGCACAGATTCACTCTGGACACGGCACATCTTGCATTTAGACACTTTTCACCTGACAATGCGACCTTGGCACAAGCCAAACGGTATTGCCTGGATTGCCAGCTCCTGACATCCTCCTTCAGGTCGCTGTGGTGCGCCCCCCACCCCACCCCACCCCACCCCACCCCACCCCCGCCCCAGCGCCCAGATAACAACACCCCCAACACCGGAACTCCCCCTGCAGCTTTCACACCTCGAGTCGCTTCAGTCAGCTCTCGCCCAGTTGCAGCTGGAGAACAGGCAGCTGGCGGAGGCGGCGCAAGCGGAGCAGCGGAAGCTGCAGGAGGAGCTGGCCGCTGCGCGCACGGCGAAGCAGGTACTGCAAGAGGGGCGGTCGCTGCCGTCCTGACAGTCCCTGGGCAGGACACGTGGCCAGGACGCGTATCCTTTGGAGTTTTATAACGGATCGAGGACAGAGGGGGGATGGGGCAGAACCAGGGGCGCCGGCTGGTGTCACCGTTGTGTTGCCGGCGCTATGCACACACCACCCGCACGTGGCACTGGACAGGAGCTTGAGGTCCGCGTGTCCGAGCTGGCGCAACAGCTGGCCGATAGCACGGGGTATGACGACGTGTACGACACGTGCCGCCTGCCTGTGGCGCCGCTCGACCTCAGCCAACGTGAGTGGGATGCAGGCCGGTGTGACATGACTAAGGTCTTGTTGATACGGGTCTCAGGGGGCGTTACCCGATGGTGCACGGCTTGCAGCAGGCAGGTTGCTTGACGGGCAGGCTTGGATGCTTGTGAATGCGTGTGTGGTCGTGCCGGGATTAGGAGCATGGTGCCCCGGAACGCCACGGCAAGCCTGATTACCGTACCGTACGTCCTTACAGCCCATCCCTCCAAACCTCTGCTTCACAGTTGCGCTTGGGCCGGAAGCGGCCGCCGAGATGGATGCCCGCCTGCAGGCGCAGCTGCGGCAGCTGGGGGCAGGCGGGGGGCCGGGAGAGGTCCTGGACGACACGGTCTACCTGCCTACGTCCTTGGACAGGCTGCAGGATGGGCCGCGCGGCCTGCGCAGCGTCACCTTTGACAGCGTGCAGAGAGGCGCCGACGCGGCAGGGTTGCGGGTGCGCGCTCACGCAGCGGCTTGCTTTGGGTAGTGTAGATGTGGAGGTGAAAGCGCTGTGGGCGTGGGCTCTGGGGGCATGTGTAGCGCCGGCGCAGCGCCCTCGCTTCTCCTTCTCCTGGTTGCATTCGAATTCGGTGTTTTTTGCTGACTGCACAACCGCTGCTGCTGCGTGCATCCACCGCCCTCGCAGGTGACGCTGTCAGTGCTGGACAGGGTGGGGGAGGGCGACCCACGCGCCACGTACGGCGCCTGGTACCGCCGCATGACGTACGCGTCGCCCATGTACTGCCAGCACGTGGACGCACCCGACCAGGCCACCGCCATTGGCTACATGAATGCCTCCCTGGGGTCCAACGGGGTCATGCGGTGAGCGTGCGTGTGCGTGCTTGCGTGTGTTTGTGTGTGTGTGTGTGTGTGTGTGTGTGTGTGTGTGTGTGTGTGTGTGTGTGTGTGTGTGTGTGTGTGTGTGTGTGTGTGTGTGTGTGTGTGTGTGTGTGTGTGTGTGTGTGTGTGTGTGTGTGTGTGTGTGTGTGTGTGTGTGTGTGTTAAACAACAAAAACGACGGACCAAACACGCCAAACACGCGTGCGAAATTACATACATATACCTACGCGGTTACCGAGCTCCGCGTTCGTCGATGTTGCCCTCGTTGTCTACCTTGTTATACTTACCCGCATTTTTGGCCTGGAACCCCCTACCCGGCCGTTTGGCATTCAGCCGCGTATCCGAGGTGCACCCGCATGCGCTGCCATGCTCCGCGTCGGCGACGCGCTACAACGTTCACCGGGCACAACTCCCCCAAGTCTTGTCCACTTTAGAACCATTCTCACCTATAAGCGAGAGGGAATCAAGAGGCATAGGGCGGCAGCACAGAAGTGTCACGGGCATGCGAAATGGCAGTGGCGGAAGGGGGCGGCGTGCAGCAAGCAAGCTATCTAATGACCTAACACGCATCCCATTAACTATACTAATGCCCGAAAAGGGAACGAGTCAGGGGCGACGCGGAGACAAACATCGCGAGGCTGCATGGGGTTCCGTGGCGGGCGGCGGTTACGGAGGCGCTGATTGCCCTGTAACCCGTGTGGCTGCTGTACGTGTGCGGGTGTGTGTGCGCCGTGGGCTGGCGGGGGCTGGCCCCCCGCTCCCCACTCCACGGCGGCACCGATGCTAGGCATGCACACGGCCGCAGTGGCCGCGTCGGTGAAATCCGAGGTACTCCCCTGGGGGAGAGGGCACCAGGGCGCCCAGCGCGGCGGCCACATTTCCACAGGGCAGTCGATGATGTGTGTGTGTGTGTGTGTGTGTGTGTGTGTGTGTGTGTGTGTGTGTGTGTGTGTGTGTGTGTGTGTGTGTGTGTGTGTGTGTGTGTGTGTAACTACGGTTTCCACGGTTGACTGATCGAGTCTCGTGATCGAGTACTCGGGACAATCAGCAAACAACGGGCGCTCCAGGCTCTCGTTGCTGCTATCACGCGCCTCTCCTGCCCAGAGCGCATCCTGCTCTGGAGTCCACCGGAGAGAACGCACCAACCCCGGGCCACACCAGTAACCTCAGCTGGGTTACTCCTGACCAAAACGCCGCAGGGCCCAGCGGGCTAACCACCTCTAGGCAGCGGCAAGGCACACCAGAGCACACCAACTAACACCCACCACCGCACGCACACGCACACGCACGCGCACGCACGCACACGCACACGCACGCACACGCACGCACACACGCGCTCAACAAGACACCCATAGGCTGCGGGGCTGAGTCCTGCGACCCTCGCAGCCTAACGCGACCAAGACCTCAACCTAACCAGCACTCGACGCCAGGGCAGACTATGCCTACGGGCAGCCACAAACGCGTCTTGGCCACTAGGCCGGTCCAGGCCGAGAGGCCCGAGGTGCTCCAGCACCCAACCCGCTGACACCCTCAGACCCCACAGCCCCCCTCACCCTGGCCCCAGTACCCGTGCCTGCCTACTTTCCCGAACCCTGCCCGCTGGGCCTTCTCATACGCCAACTCATTGGCGGCTCTACCAAGCGCTCCTGCGCTTCTAGTTAGGGCTGTTCCCTCTCAGGCCTCCATCTCGAACTCCAGCTCCACAGCTTGCGGCAGCACGCACAGCAGTTCACCGCCCACCACCGCGAGCATGGGGTGGGTGGCGTCCACGTCATCCCAGCCCTTGCGGGGCACGCCCAGCTGTGCGAACTGCATCAGCCGCGACCAGAAGTCCGCGACCGCGCGAGCACACACAAGCTGGACTGGGGTGACTCCCGGCGGCGGTGGCGTCAGCTGCGTGGGTGGGACCTCATCAGGGTCGGGATCCACCCCTACAGCTTCCGCCGCCGCCGCCACCGCCTCCACGTTCACTGCTGCTGTTGCCGCCGCCGCGTCTCCTTGGGCCGCTGCATCGCGTGTCATCCCACGCAGCCGCACTCGGCCGTGCTCGATGGCAGACAGCGCCGCCAGGGCTACCACGTCCCACACGCATTGCTGGTAGCCCGGCGGTGCCTGCACCAGCCAGAGCTGGGCCTGGCTGATGGGCGGTGCCTCCGGGCTGTTGGCGTTGATCTGCGCCACCACAGCCTTCGCCACCGCACAGTCCCAGAAATGATGCTGTCGTGGCGGTGGCTGGGGGGTGGCCACGGCGGGGCCAGCCGCGGCGGCGCCGCCGAGGCCACACTGTCCACACCCGCAGCGCTCGCGCCGGGCCGTAGGCATGTGTGAGTTGCCTGGCAGCGGCACGGCGTCGATGGCCAGCCGCCACAGAGTCTCGAAGTGGCGCCGCTCCCAGCGCACCTTCTGCCACACGCGCTCCAGGGTGCCCCTGATGTTGCCGAGCGAATTCACGGCCGCCGTGTGTGTGTGTGTGTGTGTGTGTGTGTGTGTGTGTGTGTGTGTGTGTGTGTGTGTGTGTGTGTGTGTGTGTGTGTGTGTGTGTGTGTGTGTGTGTGTGTGTGTGTGTTTTGCGTGTGTATGTGAGAGAGCGGGCGAGGGAGTTTGGGGCCGCGACCCGTGAGCCGCACCTGGGTTCCCTCCTGCGCGTGCACCAGCGCCAGCGCGGCTGTAGCCGTGCACCGAACCCGCCCACCCACCTACCGCAAGGCCCCACTGCTCCTGACACATTACCCCTCGCCACGCACCTCGCCCTCTCCCGCCCGCCCCATGCGCCCCGCCCGCCTGCCAGCGCCGCCTACACCGGCTTCCTCAAGCTGCTGCTGGTGGGCGGCGAGCCCTCCCCCGTGGTCATCCGGCCGCTGGTCTACCACACGGACCGCCGCTCTGAGCTGTCGATGTTGTGGTGCGTGCTGGATGGGTTGTGCGTGGCTTGCCAGGCTGTGCCTTGTAATCCTTCTTGCATTGGCTTGGGTTGCTTTGCTGAGCCGCTGGTAGCATGGGAAGACGAACTGCATGCACACGGCGGCGTGCCTGAGGATGGGGGTGGGGGGCAATCAATATGTGCTAGCGCGAGGTCGGCCTGACACTGTGCACGCGCACATGCACGGATGCACCGCACGCTGCTGCGCACGCTGCTGCTGCCCCCTGCTGCATGCAGGCTGTTCCCGGTGCTGGTGTACGGCACCGTGTCGGAGGTGGGCGGCGGCGACGTGCCGCCGGGCGACAACCGACTGTGCCGCAGGTGGGCTGTAAGACAAGAAACGTGGTTTCCCCTCAAGAGAAGCCTGCGTTTGAGGCGACAAGACAACCCCAAGCGGGTGTTTGCAGGCAGGGTTCCGCCGCCGCCTGTCTACCAGCAGCCCCGCCGCTGCTGTACGGACGTTCTGACTGCGCTGCCCACGTGTGTGCCCTGCATTGCGCACGTGGTGACGGGCCGCCACGCACAGGCTCGGCCTCCTCGCCTTCACGGACCCAGCCACATCAGCCGCCCGCCGGTTCGGTGAGTCGGGTGCTGCAGCCTGCTGCCTGCTGGCCGCACGCGCGCGCCATCTATCATCCCCGTTGTCAGTTGGCGCATGCGCGCTGCGGCAGGGCGCAGGGCTCCATCCTGATTCCTGATGTGCCTCCTTGTGCATGACCCACATGCCGACACACGCGCCCAGGGCACCACGCCCGCGCTAACTGCCCGCCCACCCGGCCTAGACACGGTAGCGCACCACTGCGCCTGCCGTGTGCGCGACGAGGCTGTTGTTGCATACCCGACTGCTGATGAGCCAGGCCATGCATCCGCCAAAGGCGCCAACGATCCACGATCCCTTCACACGCCCGCCCCCCTCTGGCCTGTCCTTCCCCCTGCCCCACCCGCCCGCCCACCCATCCGCCCACCCACCCTGACCCGCCCACGCCCACGCCCGCGCATGCCGCAGAGGGCATCATGCGTGACCACATGGGCCTCAAGTACACGCCCAGCCCCGTCACCATGGTGGACGCGGACGGCATCATCGTCACGCAGAACCCCAGCAGCGCCAGCAGCATAGGCACGCACGGGTGAGGCGGCCGGACGGGCTGGAGGTGGAGGTCGGGGGAGCGAGGCGCCGGCGGATCGGAAGGGAAATCGCTAGCATCGCAGCGGAGGGAAGCACACGCCCGTATTGTGTCGCAGTGGCAAAAGGACGCAAATGCACTTGTCTTCATGTGCATGAGCACGGGCGTGGCAAGTTAATCGCACCCCGCATACCGCCCTCCTACCGTATTTACCCCCGCGCGTCCCGCCACCACAATGCATACGTACCGGTATGCTTGCGTTATGCAGCTACGAGGCCGGTATGCCTGCGTATACCAACGATACCGTCCATCTACTAACCCCCGCACGTCACGCCACCAAAACGCCTGCGTGTGCCTGCGTTATGCAGCTATGAGGCCCGGCTGGCGGGCAGCACGCGCTTCAACTACCTGACCCAGATTTTTGCGAGCGAGCCGGGCCTGGAGGCAGAGATGCGGGAGGTCACGGCGACGGGCGTCACCTGGTCCCGCCGCCTGCGCATCAGCGACAGGTGGGCGGGCGGGGTTGGGCGCTGCTGCTGCTGCTGCTGCTGCTGCTGCTGCTGCTGCTGCTGCTGCTGCTGCTGCTGCTGCTGCTGCTGCTGCTGCTGCTGCTCTGCTGCTGCTGCTGCTGCTGCTGCTGCTGCTGCTGCTGCTGCTGCTGCTGCTGCTGCTGCTGCTGCTGCTGCTGCTGCTGCTGCTGCTGCTGCTGCTGCTGCTGCTGCTGCTGCTGCTGCTGCTGCTGCTGCTGCCGGCATCCAGGCGTGGCCAGCGGGCTTACTGGTCGAGCGCGTGCAGCTCGCGGCGGTTGCTGGCGCACATGATTGCCTTCCCCCATGCAGCGGCTGCGGCCGCGCAACTAACCCTGCTGTAGTTAACTGCATAATACAACATGACCCGCCTGCGTGCCTTTACGTGTGTGCGCAGCCCCATCCTGCGTAAGTGGATGGAGCTGGAGGATGAGGAGGAGCGCTGGCACGAGGTGCAGGTGCGTGCGTTCAGTGCGTTGCTACGACCGGGCGTGCGCACCGCAGGCGTTCGCGTCCACCCGTGTTGCGTGTACCGGCGGCGCCGGTACAGCCCCCCGTACGTACTGCCTTGAATAAGCATCTCCATATGCCGCCTTAAATCCGGCCCGCACTTCGGCCATGCCTCACCTCACGCCACCAGATCTCCAAGCTGCGCGACCCGCTGCACCTGACCACCGCCTACATCATCGCGGAGACGGACGTGACCGCAACCGTGCTGGCGCAGCAGCAGGTGCGCGCGTGGGCAGCGGGCGGGGGGGGGGGGGTTGCAAAGATGTGGGAAAGCGGTACAGGGTGCACTGAAGACTGCGTCTCGAGTCGTTACCGAAGTGAGCGGGGGGGCGGGGGGGGCGGGAGATAGAATAGGGCGACGGGTAGGACTGGCTCTGCACACGCGGGCAGTGCGCAGAGTTGTTGCTTTTTTGAAGGTGAGTCATGGATGGGGGCGGGGAGGGTGCTGGATGCGCGCGCGGCCGCCCGCTGACGCCGACGGTCTTTGCCGCGCCCGCTGCTGGGGACGCAGGTGCTGCGGATGCAGCGGCACCAGCAGGCGCTGCTCAAGCAGATCCTGCCGCAGCAGGTGAGGAGTGAGAACTGGGGGCTGGGGGCTGGGGGGGGGGGCGGTGCTGCTGCAAGCTGCACTACCAGTGCCGACTACGCTTTCTCCCACCTGCCGCCGGTGCGCAGGTCATCGATGTGATGCTGTCGGAGGACCGCGAAGACCGCGAAGGCGGCGGCGCCGCCGCCGCCGAGGGGCAGAGCCCGCGGGGGACCCTTAACTCATCACTGAGCCGCCGCATGGGAAGCGGCCTCTTCAGCCGCTCGACCACCGGCCTCAACCGCAGCGCCCGGCGGGGCCGCAGCCTCGGCACCGGAAGCGCGCTCCCATTCGTGACGCCCGACGCCGCTGCGGCCGGAGCCGGTGCCACCGCTGCATCTGCGGGAGGAGCAGTGGGAAGCCCCGGTGGGTTCGGCAACAGCTGCGCTGCTGGCAATTGTGGTGCGGACAGCGGCGATGACGCCAGCTCGAGCTGCAGTACGCCCAGAGCCTCCGGCACGCCTGCGGTCGGCTCGCCCGGAGCCGCGGCGGCGCAACTGCTGCGTGCCGGCGGCTCGGCCCTGCGGCGCAGCAGTGCAGCCGGCACCAACGCCGCCAGCACCACCACCATTACCACCGCCGCAGCGGCAGGCTCCAGCCGGTGCTCCTCCATGCATCGCAGCAGCAATTCGCGCCGCTCCGTCTCCAACCTGCGGCTGGAAATGGTGGCGGCTCTCGACCCTGCATCCGCGCCAGCCGCCTGTGCCGCTTCCGCCTCCGCAGCCGCCTCCGCAACCGGCAATGGCGCGGGCGATGCCAGCTGCGACGACGGCGACGGCGCTGCCGCGGCGTTGCAGCAGCCGGAGCCGCAGGAGAAGCACCGGTTTGGGTCCAGCGCGGACGGGACCATGATGATCCTGATGCCGGACGGTACGACGCGGGCGGTGGATCTAATGGACGACGCGACGGACGGCAGCGATTCCGCGATCCAGCTGTCGCGGCGGGACGTCATGTCGCTGGCCACGTGGCACGAGCACGCCACCATCCTGTTCGCCGACAGTGAGCCGCCGCCGCCGCCGCTTTGTCCTTTGCGTGTGTTGGACAACACACGGAAACCGAACCCGCCCAGCAATGCGTGTGTGTCGCATTTGGGTTGCTTGGAGCCTGACAAGAACAGGGCCAGCTTGGAGCCATGCCTGCTGCCTGGTTCATGCCTCTTACCCGCCCCCGCTTCACGAACCCCCGCCACCCGCGCCCCCCGCAGTCAAGGGCTTCACCACCATGAGCCAGCAGCTGCACCCCGCCCGCGTCATGCTGTTCCTGGACACGCTGTACAACGCCTTCGACCTGCTGCTGGACGAGTGCGGCTGCTACAAGGTGGGCGCTGGGCTGTAGTTGGGCGCTGGGCTGTGGTTGGGCGCTAGGCCAGCGGCGCGGCGCGGCGCAGGCGTCGACTGGCGCAGGCGGCGGTGGGGGGGGGGCAGACCCGGCACAATGGGCAGCGGCACACGACGTGCAGGTCACTGCGTGGCAGGCAGGCAGGTCGGGGCCAGGCGCTTGCATCCTGCGCACCAGACGCCCGCCCGCCCTGGAACCTTCGCGCCCGCAGGTGGAGACGATCGGCGACTGCTACATGGTGGCGGGCGGCCTGTTCGCCACCCCTAGCCCGGACGGCTCCGGCGAGATGCTGCTGGGCGGACACGATCCGAATCATGCGTTCAAGGTGCTGCGGTTTGCGATCCAGATGGCGGACATCGCGTCCCGCCTGCGCACGCCCTTTGGCGATCCCGTGCAGATGCGCATTGGTGCGTGCGGCGCAGGGCTGTGCAGCCTGCAGGAGGGAGGGAATGAGGGAGGGGTGGCTGTGCTGCGTGGCACCGCTCGTGCCGCTGCACGTGGCCCAAAGGCAGCAGTAGGGAGCGGCGACGCACGTGGGGTCCGAGATTGACGCTGGACATTGCGGGTGCACGTTGCGGGTGCACATTGCGGTTGAAAATTGCGGGTGCACATGGCTGCCCCGATCACCCATCGCGCCTGCCTGTCTCTCGCAACGCAGGCATCCACTCCGGGCCCTGCATGAGCGGCGTGGTGGGCCGCCGCATGCCGCGCTTCTGCCTCTTCGGCGACACAATCAACACCGCCAGCCGCATGGAGAGCACCGGCGCGCCGGGCTGCATCCATGTGTCCGAGGTGGGTCAGGCGGCGTCAAGGCGGGGGCGAGGGGCGGGGGCGGGGGCCGCGGGGCAGGGCAGGGCTCCTGGACGGGGCTGCGCACTCAATCACTGCTGCGCCGCGCAATCGGGGAGCCCGTCTGGATTAACACTGCGGACGTGCGGTGCCTGCTGCCGCGCCCGCACCGCGGTTGCCCCCGATCTCTCAGGCCACGCAGCGGCTGCTGCCCGACATCAAGTGGGACGCGCGCGGCGAGGGCATCGAGGTCAAGGGCAAGGGCATGATGAAGGTACGCCGGGCGCAGGTTGCACCGTGCTTGCTGGCATGCTTGCTGCTGTGCCCCATAGCGCCGCACCCTGTCCCGCGCGGGCCTCTTGCGCCGGCGGCCCTGTGCACGAGTGCCCATGCGCTGCAACTCCATCTGCGCGGGCCTTCGGCTCTGTGTCTGTCTACAACCTGGGCGAATTCCGTGTCCGGCAATCACAACCCACTTAGTCCCCAATCGCGTTTCCATGATGGCATGCCCCACCGCAGACGTACTGGTGGAGCGGCGACACCACCAACGTGTGCTTCAGGGCGCGAGACCGCGTCATTAACACGGTGGTCAACCGGGGCGCCCACCGCAACGCCGCCGGGACAGGCAGTGTTGAGGCCGTTGAGGGCGGTGGCGGCGGCAGCCGCAGCTGCGCAGCGGCGGCGGCGGCGGCGGTGTGCGGAAGAGACAGCGCTGCGGTTCATGTGAAGGAGGACCAGGAGCCAGAGGAGCGGGCAGGCGGGGTCATGGTAGAGCGTTTGCTGGAGGTGCAGCCTGCGCGGCTCGAAGTGGTGGTGGAAGCATGCGAGTATATGATATGAGAGGGGGATGTGGCGGGGGCGGGACACTTGAGGTTGGCAGGATTCGGTGCGGGAATGAGGTGTGGGGAATGGGGGTGGGGGGACTTGGGAATGGCGGCGCGAGGCTGGCTACGTGCTTTGCACATCCCCGAGAGCAATGAACGCGTCATGCATGAGGTGATGGCTCCTGGGCGAGACGGGGTGAGCGGACATGGCGCTGGCGCCATGCGGCGTGTGGCCAGGCGCGGTCCACGCGTTGAGTTGGCCGCCAAGTGCCGCCAACCCAGCAGCGCAACGTCACCCCCCCCCCCGGCTTGCTGCAGAAAAGCATGTTGCTTCAAGGCATCACCTGCAGGTCGAAGGGACGGAAGTCATGGAATTGATGTGTTACACATGAAGGTGTGCAAGATCCATTGTGGGCCCAAACGTGGTGTGCCATCCCTTTGATGATGAGCATGCAAACGCACGATACAACTAGGCTGGGCTGGATGCTAGCGCTGGTCCTCCTTAAGTAAATCGACGCAGTGCCTGGACTAGGCATTGACACGTGTAGTAGACGTTGTGAAAACGGCTGGCGGTTGGCATTGCTGACGCCTATTCTTGAAACTGTGGGTATCTCTGCTGTTTTGTGGGTGTTAGGCTGTACGGCGCTGCAAAAAAGGGCGTGTGTGATGTCGACATCAGGGTGGGTGCCCTCGAGGCTTCATATCTTCATGGCTTTTGGTACTGCTGTGTGCGGGCGGGTACTTGATCCAATGGGTTGCTGGGGCCAAGGGCATCTTCGTTCAATACGTCCGCACACCGAGTTTGACTATTTTTCTGTATACTCTGCGTTCAATACCGGTACTCAAATTTGACCAGCAAGCAATGCGTGATCAATCATGGCGTGACGTGTGATAGAGAGGAGAGGGCCTAGCCTACTGCCCTGTGCCGGGCTGTGCGCGATGGACGGTTGCTCAGCCGCACGGACATATCGAATTTGTGTGCAGTGCTGACCTTCGGGGCTAACTCTGTGGGTGCGGCTGTCCAGGAGGCAGGTTGGCACTTGGCAGGCTGCCGGGAATGTCGGACACGGCTGTCGATGCGCAGAGGCCTGTGGGGCTCCAGTTTTGAGAGTTGAGAGCCTGCAGCTGGAAGAAATCTCCTTGGCTCTTGATGGACTGCCTGTAAGCACTGCTGACCACCGTGCAGACCACCCCTGATGGGCATGAGTAGGACGGACGCGGGACGAGTGGGCGGGACAGGGTTGCACCGTACTAGCCTCCCAGCTTATAATACGCGTACTAGTACGTAGTACGCTCCTCACTTAGAACGATACGCCATAGTTCGCTTATAATACGCTGGCGGGCAAAGGCTAGTACGCTGACATAGTACGCTGCGCCAAACCCACAAATTCCGGGATGTTGGGATGCGCGCGTGGGATGTCGAGTCAGTTCCGGACCGCTCTTGCGCTTGCTGATACTCAGACAATATGTTATATTTATTACGAGGCCATTGAGCGCGACAGGCAGCTATTACCAGCGTGGATGCGTGTGCTGATGTCCAACATCCCGGCTCAGCATCCCTTGGAATGCCCATGGCTGTCCCAACCTGTTCCTGGCACAGCGTACTTTACCACGTACTCAAGAACGGCGTACTAGTACGTAGTACGCACTAGCGCGTACTAGTACGCAGTACGTACTGTGCAACCCTGGCGTGGAGAAGTCGCGGGGACAGCCGTCTGCGACGTTTGGTTCCATATTGGATGTTACACTCCATCTGCATCTGAAAATTGTGCGTCGCATGCGAATGTACCGCATCCATGCTGTACCGCACGTGCAAAGTCATAAGCCCCACGGCATTGACCTCACTTGCCCTCATGAGAATCGCCACGTGTCATCGAGAATCCCCACGATCATAGGGATAAACACCCGTGGGTTCAACAGCCACAGCTCAAACCGCTGCTGTGGTTGGCGTGTGCCTGTGCGCTCCCTCCCTGCCCCGCGGAGGCAACAGGCCCCATCGCCCCCTCTCGCTGCCACTCGATCGGCCTGCCGCATGCCTGGTGGCGTAGGCATGCATACAGCCAGGCGTCAGCACACGTGAAACACTCTCAATTCACTGACCTCATGAATATTCGGGAAAGCTCATATGTCAAACACAATCGCATGGTTCACGGCCTCATTCATGCTACCGAGCTGTAGCACACGTGCGCACATCCAGCATCAAGCTCCGTACGTTCCGCATCCCATATGCTCGTCACCAACCCTCGGCGTGTCACGAAGGCAACGGTCTGCAGTGTATCCCCCAATAGCGTATTGACACGTGGCGCCCACCAACCAGCGCCCGCAGTACAGTGCCCGCCGGCCAGCGCACGGCGGGCGTGTCGTGTTCGACAAGATAACAGCGTCCGGCCACGCGGCGTCACTCAGTCCCCAAACCTCCCCGTCAAGCACGAGACCGCGGCTCCTCAGCATACCCGCACACAGCAAAACCGCTGAGAAGTCAAAGATATCAAAGCACTATGCCGACAGCGGCGACCACGCCGCCGGCGCCCGGCTGCGCTCCACAGCACCACGCTTGTCCCCAGCCAACCCTTTTGCCCGGGCGCGCGCATCAAGACGACGGCAGGCGCGGGCTGTCGCACAGCCGCATGTCGCACAGCTCACCCGTCGCCTTGGCCACGCCCCCGAACTCGAACTGGTCGTCCAGCCCCGGCTGCGCGCACAGCGTCAGGATGGAGGGTGACAGCGGGTGCGGCGTGAGCGGGCCGAACGCGCCGTCGCCGTCGTGCCGCGTCAGCTGCTGCACGTTGAGCACGGGCGTGCTGCACACGCTGTCGCTGTCGCCGCCGCCGTTGATTTCGTGGAAGGCCACCAGCCGGGGGTCGAGGTGCAGCCCAGCGGCGGTGCCGCGCTGGATGCTGCGACCCTCCGCGATGAGCGGCGCGGCGCCGCCGGCCGCTGCCGCCGCCCCGCTGCTGCCAGCGCCTGCGGCGCCGGCACCCATCCCGGCGGAGCTGGGGCCGCTTGGCCCTGCAGCGCCTGACAGGGAGATGCTGGTGGGCTGCGGCGGCGCCTTTCCGCCAATGTTGAGCTGTGTTTGGCTTGGCCGCCCGCCCACCTTGCCGTGCAACGCAGCTGCTGCGGCTGCTGGCCCGTGCCCGTGGTGGTGGTCTGCGTCAAACGGCGCGGGTGCTAGGCTGATGCCGGACACACGTGGCGGAGTCATGGGCGGCTTGTCTGCCGCTGCAGCTCTCCCAAGCTGGGCAGGCCGCGTCTGCAGGGCAGCGCAAATGATCAGCGGCAGGTGGATACGGCGGCTATAAAGTGCGCGAGGGCGCTTGCGTGGCGTGCGTGCGAAACTTCAAAGCCGTTCGACGTGCACGTTCGCCGCTCGTGACCACGTCGGCCTGACCCAAGCCTCTCATCCTTCAACAGGTAAGCTTTGCAAGGTTTACCTTGATTGGCCCTTTGAGGGTTGCCGAGGGGTCTCCGTGCACCGCGAGTGAGCCCCGTCGCACAGCACCTTTCAATCCCTGCGGTCCTGGGTCTGCGTCCCCTAGAAGGCGCCCGTCAATTAATTGCGGGCTTAACGTCGCGACCACCGAGGGTATAGACGGCCCATCTCCGCTGTGCTGCCGTCGATGCCCATTCACACCAGCCATTCTGTTAGAATTATTTGATTTGAGTACTGCGAAGGTGCTGGGAGCAAACACGGCGGTTCCACAACGACTTCGCGACTCCGTCTGGGCTACAACGAACCGTAATTCAATGGGTTTCAGTGTACAGGGGAAGTTATGTTTTGTTAAGCATGCACACTCTCGACTGGTTTTGGGGCTGGGCGGGAATGAAACGGAGCCCACAATCCCTGAGAGCGAATTCTCTCGGATTTGGTTCGGTCGTGTATTTCAATTACCTTAACAATGAACGAACTTTGAAACCTAATCAGACCAGTCGGTGCCCGCGCTAGGCGAAGAATGGACATCGCCCGGGCGCAGAGTGCCGGGGCCAGCACTTCTGGTGGCCCCCTGGCATGCCAGCGTGCTGGGGGTATGGCTTGGACAGTCGCGGGGTGGCAACGGGTTGACAGCCGGCACCAGTCGGCGGAGCAGGCGCCGTCGCCCTGGGGCTGTGTCGCTGGCCCGTCGTCGTCGGTGGCGGCCCGGCGAGCCCGGCGGAGAGCACACAAGGACGTGTTGAGCATGCCAAGGGCGAGGGGGAGCGGTGGCGGAGGTGGAGGCGATGGAGATCCTGACGACGGGCCAGGTTCGTGCGGGTACGGACCCCTCGATCGAGTTGACAAATCGTGTGTGCGGGCGGCTGGCGGTGTTTGGCCGCCTTTCGACGTGCCCGCTGCGCTGCCACAGCCGTCCTACCTTAGTCAGATTCTTCCACAGCAGCTTTTGCGAATCAAATACAACGTCTGTCTGGTCTGAAGCGGATGCTGCATTGCTGGGCCCCGTCCCTTCGCCAGGCTGGGGCTGGGCCATTTTATTGCCTGTCCGTAGAGACAGAGCGCCCCTTTGTGTATTGTGACAAGCATGGAAACCTAACCGATACAGGTGGCGGGCCCCAGCAGCGTGTGCGCCAGCCGGCGGCGGGCGGGAAACGGCGCCGGTTCCGGTTTTGGATCGACTACCAGGTACGGGGGCGCCGCGCTGGTGAGCTGGTCCCACACAGGCCTGCACCGCAAGATGCCATGCTCAGCGCGCACATCGCGATGCCTGATGCTGTGTAAGATACGCAATAATCGTGTGCATGTGCCGCCTCGCACAGGCGTTCAGCAGCGCCGGCTCCGCGGAGCTGATCGAGCGGGCGCTGGTGGCGGTGGGCGGCGTAAGGGCTGGTGGGCCGCCCAAACTGGATGCAGCAACAGGCGCCAAGCGCGATGATGGTGTGTGCCGTACTACCGGATCCCATCTGCCTGAGAAGCTGCTGCCACCCGAAGGCGCCAGCGCCAAAGCTTGTTTGTCCGCCGATCCGTGTGACATGACGTTGCAGCACCACAGCCTGCAGTGTGCCGCGTTCCGCCGTGGCACACTCCGCCATTTGCTGCAGCCGCTGCCGCCTGGCTGCTCCCCACGGCCCCCCTGCGACCTGTGCGCCGCAGGCGTGTACGGCTACATGCACATGGACAGCTGGGACCTGCTGTGGAGCGTGACGGCCAAGGCGGCGCTGGCGGCGGACCTGCTGCGACCGCACCAGATGCTGGCCATCGTGCCGGGGCTGCTGGCGGTGAGGAAGGGTGTGTGTGTGTGAACACCAGCCCAAGCTAGACTGATTCTAACTAGACAGAGGGGCCACTTGGCAGTAGCTGCTCTGCGGTTGCACGCGCACGTGCATCCACCCCAGCGCTGATGACAGCACCGGGCCGGGCTGGTGCTGAGCTCTTCCTCGCACCCGACTGTGTCCCGTCGGCCTGAGCCTTCTTGCCACCTCGCAATCATGCTGAGTCCGCCGTCTCGCCCACATGCGTGCGGCATAGGTGAGCCGCAAGACGACGCTCATACGCAGCCTGCGGGACATGCTGGGGGACGCGGCTTGGGGCATCGTGCCGAGGTGCGCTGCCTACGCCTGACAGGGGCAAGTTGCGGTCATTAGTGTCGCTTACAGGATGTTGAGACTGGTTGTGGTCGTGGTGTTGCCACACGTGGCGCCCTCACACGTGGCGCCCTCACGCACAGGTCGTACAAGCTGCCCGACGAGCTGGACGAGTGGGGGCAGTGGGTGGCGGACAACCCGGGGGCGGACACGGGCATGTGGATGCTCAAGAACAACAAGCAGGTGTGTGTGCGGTGGCGTGTTGGGGCGCTGGGGCTACGGGGTTTATGGCGTAAGCGAGGGCTGATGGGCTGGCGAGCTAGCCTGTGCTTCCGCATGGGGGTAACGGGAAACCGGGGAGGGGTGTGGCCGGTCTGGCGCCAGCAGGCTGGTGACCAGGAACAAAGGCGGCTTGCTCGCATGTCCCAAGTCGCCCGGGTGACCCGTCCCGCCGGCCGCACTCCATAAGCGCGCCCCCGTGCTTGCTGCGCTTGCGCTGTGCACGCAGCGCGGCACGGGCTTGCGGCTGGTGCGCACCGCTGACGCCTTTACCGCCTGCTTCGAGACCGTGTCGCGCCCCGACCTGCCGCCGGGCATGCGGCTGTACCGCTGGTACCTGGCGCAGCAGTACATCACACGCCCCATGCTCATAGGTGCGCGCGCGCAGCCGCCTGCCGTTGTGCCCGCACCCTTGACTCCCACACGGCCCATGCCCCGGACCACGCGGCTGCATGGCTTTCTCTGTTGATCTGTGCCTATTTTTGGCTGACATGTCCCCTAGTGCTCCCCATGTAAATTGGTACCGCCCTCATCTTTCGTGTGTGCGTGCACATGACATGGACATTGCCGCAGACGGGCGCAAGTTCGGCGTGCGGATTTGGGTGCTGGTGTCCGACGTGGCGCCGCTGCGACTTTATGTGCACGGTCGCGGCCTGGTGCTGTTCAGCTCGCACAGGTGCGGCGGGCGCCGGTGTTGAACGCTCCGGCACGCGGTGCGACGGCTGTCAGGCTGCACCGCAGGCCAAACTTGAATAGGCGCAAACGGGAGGGCGAAATCGGTGAAATGAACCGCGGTGCGGTGTGATGCGGGCGGGCGTGGTGCGGTGCGATGCAATGCTGGTCATGGTGGCGCACGCGATGCCGGCGGGCTGGCTCGTTCCTGATGACTCCTGGCAGCCCGCGACACGGGGCCGCAATGCATCATCGCCTGCGCCTCCGCGGCTCGCTCGTGGGGCGGTGTGACGGTGACCGTAACCGTAACTGTACGCCGCCGCGGCCGCGACCCGCAGGTACGATGCGGAGCTGGTGGGCGGCGCAGACGGGTTGGGCCCCGCGCCCGGCCACGTGACCAACTACGCGCAAAACGAGAATGGCGACGTGTGGAGCCTGGAGCAGCTTGCGGCGCACGTCGGGGTGGCGGCGTTTCGCAAGGTGCGGTTAGTTGCGTGCGCGGAGTCTATGGTATTGCCTGGAAGGTGTTCGGTGACGGCGTGGAAGTCGTGCCGCTGACCTGCAGCTTGCTGGCTTGGTCACTATGTGCATGTCATCACACAAACATGGTCTTGGGATTGCCATGAGGTGACTGCATGTCTACGGCCCATACGCCAGCCGTGGCCGGCCCATAACGCTACGCATGGCGCTGTGCGGGCGGATCGCCCCTCGCAGCTGTGGGCGGAAATGTGCCGCGCCGCCGCCATGGCTTTTGCCGCGGCGCTGCCGCGGTGTGCGGAGGTGATGGAGGGCGTGCGGCCGCCGGCGCACTCGTGCTTCCAGTTCTTCGGCCTGGACTTCCTGGTGGACGCGGCGGCCAGGTGCGGGGCCGGCCGGCCGAGTAGGGTATGCCCAACAGCCGAGTAGGGCCAGCATCGCCACCTTGCCCCCTGATGCTTGGGGCGTTGTGGGTTGCCAGTGTTGCCAAACTGGATCGCCGAATTACGGTTGGATGGGAGTGTGCCTACTGGCGGCATGTCGAATGTTGGTAGGCCGACATGTCGGCATGTCAAGTCGGAAGGGGCTCCAATGAACTAGCAGTACCGTATGCACCCGCTTGACCTGCAGGCCCTGGCTGCTAGAGGTGAACGCAACACCCTCTATGAAGGTGAGATGGGGCTGCCCTGCTGGCTGCCACTTCACAGAAATGCTTGTAGTGCGAATGCGAATGCATGACGGTACTGCGCCCCCTGCGTGTGCCCTGCATGGCACCGGCCATTCTGCGTTGTGCTGCATGCGCTTGTGACCCACCCGCTCACTGTGTGTGCTCCTCATGCCGCGAATGCAACCCCTCATGGCGGCCCAGGTGGAGCACGAGGACCCGGGCGTGGCGGCGCTGATCGGCGCCCAGAAGTGGCCGGCGGTCCGCGACATGGTGGCGCTGGTGGGCATTGCGCCGCAGCGCTTCGAGGAGGGCGGCGCAGGTGCGCCGGATTCGGTTGAAAGGTCGTGACCTACGGGCTGTTGCTCTGTGTGCATGCTGCTCTGCGGCGCCTGTACGCAGTGCCCCTTCCTTGGGCAGTTGCGCCCTCACTCGGGTGTTTTTAGGCCATTTCCGGCCTACGAAAGCCCGAAACTATGTTGCAAGACTTGGAGTCCCATGCTTCCAGCCCACACACTTCCACAGGCAGCCGTGGCGCGCCGGACCGCTCCACGCCCGCCTACGCGCTGGAGGAGCTGCGGCGCCGCGGCGGCTTCGTGCCGCTGCTGCACCTGCTGCCGCATCCGGCCGCCTCCACCACGCCGGAGGCGGCGGCCAGCTCAGGCCTGCTGCGGCCGCTGCCCTGGAGCCGTGCGGACCGCGTGCTGCGGGACTGGTGCAAGAGCAGCAGGGAGTACCAGGCGGCGGCGGCGGAGGTGCCGGCGCTGGGAGGCGAGGCGGCGCTGGTGGCCGCATAGGCCATAGGCATCGTGGCGGGAAGGGATGTCAGGCGGCTGCGTTGTGGCGCGTTGCGTGTGGGCGGTGTGGCTGCGCTGTGGCGCTGGAGGTCTGGTCACGACTGCTATACCGGCGGCATGCTTTTCAAGTCACAACGGTTCAAAGGAGTGCTGTAGTTTCGGAGGTGCGTGCATTTTATGCGGACGCGGTCGGCAGAGGTGGGAGAGGGCTGCGGTGCGCGCTGGGGGGTCTCACATGCGGTGAGAGTATGTGTACACAGTGGATGGATGCCAATCGCATTGCCGATGGCTGGCTGACACCCTGTTATCGAATATGCCAGCAAATGCACACCGCCCGATCGCCTCGGCCGCGGTGAGGCCTGGGGCCTCCGCGCCTTGCACATCTTTGGCTAGGCGCGCAGCGTTCCCACGTCAGATACCGCACACGCCACCATGGTAGACATTCTTGCTACTGAATGCAAAACCTGCACATCTTCAGTCATTGATTACCGCTCTCTAGGAAACCTGCCCTTGCCAGCCCGATCTCCGTTCCGTCCCTCCATCAACGCCAACACCCATTATTCAAGGGCGCCAATCCCCCCATCATGAAAAGCCCACGCAAACTCCACACGCAGCGACATATCGCAATGTAGCTACCGGTGTAACGTACGCCATGCACGCGCGCATACCCATGGGTGACAGGATGGGTGAGCATGATATGTCCTGTGCAGAATGCCATACGGTAACTTGGAGCGATGAGTGACGCGTCGAGGGCTCGAAATGCATGATGCGGCTCGCCTATTGTCATAAAATGTAATGCCCGCTCCCTCTCTTAACGGTTTCTGTTTCATGCAGTAGCAGTGGACGCATCCTTAGATGGGACAGTGCCTTGTCGCCGAGGGTGCGCTGCGTTTGGCCGATCACACCTCGTCGGAGCACGGACCCGATCGCAACGGCGTGTGCTCAGTGGCCGGCACACGTGGCCCGGAGCTAATGAAGGCCCGCGGAAGACCGGCGGCGCTCCCGGCGGCCCCGGGTGCCCCGCTCTCCACACCGCCCGCGCATTGCGCGTATCTAAATGCAGCGGCATCCGCCATTGCCATCTGCCTGCGCCCCGCTGAATCGGGCTTGCCGTCGCTGGCGCCGCTAGCGCCGCTGGCACCGTCTCCTCCTCTCCGACAAGCCCCACCTAACAACGCTCGCACGACCTGCGCACATTCCGAGCCAGCAGATGCAGCAGGTTTCAGAATAACGCCTCACCAGTCCGCTTCTTCAAGGCGACCAAGCGGAAGAGAAACACCAGTTGCATGCACACAAGGCCCGGGCCGCGCACCTCGACAGTCCTGAAGCTGAGGCTGAGCAGCAGCATGACGTAGAGCGCCACTGCCAGGTGGTAGCACGTCTGCATGCGAGTCGGGGAGCAAACACCGGTGCTGTCACAGTTGCAAACGATCCGGTCGGCGCTGGCCCCTGACTCAACGCTGGCCCCTGTCGCACCCTGACCCTGTCTCTTGTCACGAGCTTAACATGCCTTCCACAAAAGGGCGGGAACAGAAACTGCGCGTTCATGCCCGCCGCCATACGCGTTCTGCAACAAGCAACAAGCAGCAGTCACAGTCAGGGGAGCGCGCACCACGCGGCGTGACGCCATCGGGAGGGTCGAGCCGTCCACCGCTGCGGCGTAGCGCGGCAGGACACGCGCCCATAGCACCGCCAGCACAGCCTCCATGACCGCGTTGACCAGCATGTCCAGCCACACCATCCAGGCCCTGCGATGTGGGTCGGGTTTACTTCTAACGGCTGTTGGGAAATTCATGCCCAGCCTGCGCGGAATGCGTTGGCGCGGATTGTGCACACTGCGACGCCCCTATACATAGGCCTGTGGAATTGCAAACGAACTGCGCCTCCTGTCCGTCCACCGGGTGGCACAGCGCCACGCCGCCTCCACAAATGCACTCCATTCTTGCTACGCCAGCGACGGTAACAGGCACTCACCGTCCCGGCGCCGACTCCCGCACCTTGTCCGCGTGCGTGTTCATGTGAGCCATGGCCTGAGGGTGTGTGCGCGATCGTGTCAGGCAGTGGCACCGCCTCGTGTACGTGTGGGGCATGATGCATGGGGTGCAATTGTATGACATCAACACGGGGTATTACAACCCAGGACCAGCACGGCCCCGGGATGATGCACTGCCGACCCTCGCGCAGCGACCGAAGCCCATTCCACGCCCGCCAAAAGCACATCAGTACACACACACACAAAAGCCGGCACGCGCACGCACGCCCTGCTCCCACCTTCATGCCGCTGGCCCCTGTGGTCAGCTTGGCCACCAGATAGGCCAGCGGCGCGTTGAGCGACATGACTACCATGTAGATGGTGAGTATGACGGTGGAAGCCCTGCGTGTTGAATGGGTGCACGAGCGCAGCAAGATGAATCGGGAAAGAATCAACGACCGAAGCAGGCGAAGGGCCGGCGGGGGCTGGTGTGGGGGCCTCGGCCCACAACGAGGCCACCGTAAGTCGGAAGTATATAGAGTGAAGAGCACGTTGACCAGGACCCGGTTAGGGGGGCCGCAGTAACCAGCCAAAATGGTCCAAACCAAACCAAACCAAATTGTGCGGGGAAGATTTTGGTTGACCAGGGCATGGACCGGTTCCTGGTGGCAGAGATGGGTCCGGACATCGACGAGATTCTTGTCGAGAACCTGCCTGCTACAAGCCTGTCGTCCCCCTGTGCGAACCCGTCAAACCTGCCTGCCCCGAACGCGAGGCGGGCGCTGAAGTCCGCAACCGCAAGGACATGCGGCTGTACGGTAAGGGCCCGCCACCCCGACAGCATGCTGTGTGTGCAGATGTAATGGTGCCTGAGTAAGCCTAGCTAGCGCGTTTAGACTTGTGTAAGCCAAGCTTAGTGGACAGCTGTTGTACCGCTGTTTGCAACGGAATATTGTAGACCCCAACACCCCTGCCAACACCCCTGCCAACACCCCTGCCAACACCCCTGCCAACACCCCGCCCTCCCTAGCCACGCCGCGCCCGCTGCCGCGCGCAGCACCCGCTCTCCAGATCTTGCCCTTGCCTGCAAGTCTCTATGTCATCTGCAGCCCCTTGCGTGGACCACAAGCATGTGTAGACCACGCAGCCGGGGGCCTCCGAGCCTCCGGGGGCCTCTGAGCAGGGCTCGCCCGTTTGCGTGTTGACAAGCGTGGGCGTTCTCAGGGGCATGAATACCAGCATGGCCACCATACTGAGGACCATTTGCGCTATGTGATTCGCCATTCGCAAGTAGAGATATAGCAGTTCACCGCGACTGTGCGGCATTTTGGGTTGTCGCATAAATGAAACATAGGCATCAACTGTCGAAGGTATTCTTATATATACTATGGGCAGGAAATGTTTCCTTGGCGTCCATTTGCGTCAGGAGCATGCTGTGAACTTCCCCGGGTCCTGATTGCGACCCCTGACGTGCCCCTGTCAGCTTGACACGCTGCGAGTGCCAGCACTCGCTCACCGACGATGGAGGCACCAGAACTTCCTTTACTGAATCCTCCCCCCCGGAACCGCGAGGTGTCGGCACACTCCTGCGGTGGAGTCTCTCATCAGCATGACAACGAGGTGCAGCCATGGGCGGACAGTGCCCATTGCGCACAATGCAGGAGTCCCAGGCTCGCCTCCTGCACCAGCCCAGCGAAAACTTGGCGGCACCATCGCCGAGACCATGGCACCGCCTAAACCCCCGGCCTGCCGTTGCCGGCAACCCACTCACGCGCCGAGTTAAGATGAAGGGGTGGGCTCCCCTGCCCCTGCCCCGGCCCCGGCGGCCTGCCGTATTCCTTATTAAGTTCAGCCGACTGCACTCGCACCACGGCCCCACCGCGCCTGCTGCCACCGTCGTCATCGTCAGCTTCACAGGGCAGAATCCACCCCTGACAGAAGCAGTCAGGCCCTGGCCTGGCAGCCAGCCAGGGGCCGTTTGAGCCGCCGCCGCACAAACAATCAACGCAAGAGTTTGCGACCATCCGCGCCTGAAAGACGGCATTGATGGCCAACATGGGAGCCAAGGGGGGCGCCAGCGGCACGGGTCTGCGTCTGGCGTTGTTGCTGCCTTGTTGGTTCAACTTTACCTACGAGAAACGAGAAGCTGCATCAGGCGGCTGAGTCTTCAGCTGCACGAACCAGGACTGGGGCAGAAGCTGGCACAGGGAGGACGCCCTGGAGTTCGCCTTGAAAGCAGGACCTGCCAGGAGGGGGTAGCGTGCGGGGCCGGTCCAGCCGTGGGGGTTGCGATTGCGCGGGCAGACCATTTATTCACCTTGACCAGGCCGTTGTTATATACAAGTCCTAACTTCCAAATGCGTGTAGGTGAGAGCACAGCAGCACCGGCAGCCTGACTGTCGAGAGCGAAGTCGGCAACGTTTTGTCACGAGCCTTCGTCACGCTTATTGATCCAGCGTTGCTAGCAACGCCTAAAGCTTTATAACTGCGAAGAGCCGACTAGAACACTGCCGGCAGCTGGGCGCAGGGCTTACGACTAAGGCGAGCGCCCGGCCGGGGCCGAAGCGGCGGGAATGGCGGGCCCAAGTAGTGGCGACTATGCGGACTGGGCGTTCCTGCCGCCGCCTGCCATACAGGTGCGTCGCAGGTCGCCAGCGGCGAGGCATGCGACTCAGCTGCATTGAGTGGTCTGGACGTTTGCGACGGCCTGCAGTTTGCTGCCGACTCGTTGTTGCTGTACCTCGCTTTTAAGTTGCTCAGACAGCTTCGCGGCTAGGGGCAGACGGCAGGTTCCGCAAACACCCAACAACAAATTTGTCGGGGTGCCTGCCTTGGGTCCGTTTCTTAGGTCTTGGCCCGGTGGCTGTTGTGCAGGTTATTGGCACGCAGCTGCCCTCATCCTCAATCCTGCGCGCACGCTTGATTAACAAGCACTGGGCGAATTGCCTTGCCGGAGTGGTCGACACGCTATACGTCGTGCCTGAATCCTTCCAGTCCGATGCGGAGACATCTGGACTCATCAAAGCCTTTCCTAAGGCCACCACCGTCAACCTAGACCTCCAGGACACGTTCATGGCCGTGCCAAAGGATGTCAAGGTCAGCCTGGAGCGCTACGCCGCTCATCGGGTGGGCCTGCCCTACGTGGAGCCGGAGACGGAAGCGCCGACTCCGCCTGCTGCGGCAGCTGCGGATGGCGCGGTTGCGGGCGCTGCCGCTCCAGCCCCAGCGGCGGGGGCCGCCGCGGGCGTGCCTGCAGCCCCCAACGCTGCGGCACCTGCCGCCGGCAACGCGCCCGCGGCAGCTCCGCCCGCGGCAGCCGCGGCGGCGGCTGCGCTGGCCGCCCAGCAGCTGCAACAAGGCCAGGCAGCGGCGGCAGCCGCGGGGAATCTGGCGGGGCAGCAACAACCGCAGCAGCAGAACCCCATCGCTGCGCTGGCGGCCGCCTTCGCGGCTGGCCTGCTCAACGGCAACCCCAACGTCGCGATGGCGGCTGCAGCCAACGTTGCAGGCCTGCTGGGCGCGCCGGGGCAGCCCGCCGCGGCGCTGGTGCCGCCGGCGCCCACCTTCCCGCACTCGGCCATCACCTCGGACCCGGTGCTGGGCATCGTGCCCAACAACACCACCCACCTGCGCGTGCGCATGCCCGACAACATGGACCTGGCCTCGCACTTCTCGGACATGAACACGTCGTGGGACTACGTGTCCGGCCTGCTGTCGCGCGTGGGCACCAAGCTGTCGGGCCTGTCGCTCTCCACCGCGCCCGGCGGCCCGCACATCTCCATGCTGCAGCCGCTGACGCAGCTGACGTCGCTCACCATGGACGAGGCCTCGCACTCCACCTGGTCGGCGGAGCACCTGCCCATCGTGGGCTCGCTCACGCGGCTGCGCAACCTGGCCATCAAAATCCCGCCCTACCGCAGCCAGCGGCCCGAACCCGCGCCCGGCTCGCCCGCGGTGCAGCAGCCCGGCGCGCTGGCGTCCTGGACCGCGTTGCAGCAGCTGACCAAGCTGCACGTGTCCGCGCTGCGCTACTCGTTCCACTCGTCGCTGGTGGCGGTGCTGCCGCACCTGACCAAGCTGGAGTACCTGGCGCTGCGCGCGCCGCAGACGCGGCTGCCGTGGCCGGGCACGGACAAGCCGCTGTTCGCGCACATCGGGATGCTGACGGGGCTGACCCAGCTCAGCCTGGCGCTGGGCGACCACAACATGCAGCCGCAGGACTGGCAGTCGCTCACGACGCTGGGCAGGTGCGGCAGAAACCGGGGTGGGGACTGCGGGCTGGAGGGCTTGCGGGTGGGCGGCTTGCGGGTGGCTGGCTGGGCGTGGTCCGGGTAGGCCTGGGCATGCCTGGGTATGTGGGTTGGTTCACCAGCGACAAGCCAGGTGCACGCAGTGCAGATGCAGCGGTGTGTTGTAACCAGCTTACGGACTCGTTTGCGCGTTGGCCGACAGGCTGTCGGCCATCGAGCTGAGCGTGAGCGAAGGCAGCGACGGCCTCAACGTGCCGGTGGGGCTGGACTTCCCCGCGCTGCGCTCCCTCAAGCTGCGGTACCCCAACAGGTGAGAGCTACATCACGCTCGCAACGCTTGACAATGTGGGTTCCTCAGTCGCCATAAGGGTTTGCGCATCTTGCTGTTGCGTGCTTGCCTTCGCAGCCAAGACTTGGTGCGCATCGCCATGTGGAGCGGCGTGCAAAAGCTGGACATCAAGTTCCCGGAGCACGAGCGCGAGTGGCACCAGGTGGGTTCTGGGGTAGCGCAGCAAAACAGCGCGTCGCTCACGCGGGTTGGCGTGTGCGTCGCCACATGAGCTGACCCACATGGCATCGCAAAACGTGCGTGTGCAGGAGGACGCCGTTGTGGAGCTGATGGAGCTGCGTGCCAAGCTGCCGCCGTCCGCCGGCATAGCGATCATCGCCTCCGTGCTGGACAACGCGCCCGCCGCGCAGCTGGCCGCCGTGGCGGCCGCCGGCGCCATGTCCGCGGACGCACCCGGCACCCGGCCAGGCGTGACCGCGCCGGGCAGCAACCCGGCAACACTGGGCGTGGTGCAGGCGGGCGCCGCCGTGGCCGCGGCGGCTGTTATCGCTGCCACGGCTACGGCTGCCGCCACCGGCAATGCTGGGCTGCCGCAGCCGCCCACGGGCGCGGGCAACCTGAACGGCCTGACGGCCTGGTGGTCGCCGCTGCTGCCGCTGCTGGCGTTGCCGGGCATGACGGACTTCCGCTGCTCGGCCAAGGAGGGGCTCGCGAGCCACGACCCCATCCTCTTCGACGACATCCTGTCGGGCCTGTGCGCCGCCTGGCCGGGCATCACGCGGCTGTGCTTCAAGGGCTGCATCAACGTGGCCACCCAGACCACTGGCTGGGACTCGCTGCGGGTGCTGACCAAGCTGCAGCAGCTGGAGCTCAGGTGCGGGTTCGTGCTCGCGTTGGGTTCGAGGAATTTGCGACTCTTCCAGCAGTGCCATTCCTTGCTGAGCGCTTTGCGTCCTCGCCTGGCTTCCACAGGCACCACCCTCCCGGCAACGAGGAGCAGGGCGTGGAACACACCGCGAACCGCGCGCGCTCGCGCTACGTGCGCGTGGAGCCCATCAAGCTGCCCGCCACCAGCCTGCCCGACTCGCTGCAGACGCTGCTGCTGGAGAACGTGGAGCTGCGGCGCAAGGAGGTGGGCATCGGGTGCACGGCAGCTTCGCGTGTTGGGTGGCCTGGGGCAGTGCTTTACGTTGTCGCCGGCCCGTCGCGCCGCCCCCTTGCCGTGCAGACGGACTGCTTGAGCCACTTGACGTCGCTGGAGCGGCGCACCACGTGCCGCCACTTCCCCGAGTTCGAGGGCATGCCGCTGCAGGTAAGGGAAATGGGATTTAGCCAGAACAGGAGGGACAAGGTCGTGTTCACCTAGGCCCGCTAGGATGGGCACGCTGCTGGGTGACCAGTCGCAGCTCTTGTTGGTGTGTTCACCTGTGACGGCGCCGTGCTCTGTTGCTTGCCCTCCACAGCGGCTGGTGGTGTCCAACTGCTGCGTCAAGGCCAAGGGCATCACGTCCATCGCCACCGAGTGCGCGGGCCTGACGCACCTGGTGTTCGCGGTGTACAAGGTCACCGAGCAGGCCGACCTGCGGGAGCTGCAGGTGCGGCGGCCGAGTGCGCATGTAGATCAGTGTTAGTGGCGTTTGGCGCCTGGCTTGGTGGCTCAAAGCTCAGCAGCCGCGGACTCAGTTTCGCTACAGTGGACTGGCGCGTCTGTGTGCTGCTGCATCCACCTGCTTTCTCACCCATTTACGCACTTGTCTGCATACGCAGGCGGCGCTGCGGCAGATGGTCCGCAGCTTGTCACAGTTGCAGGTGCTCAAGGTCCGCGTGCTCGCAGGCTGCATCACGCAGGTGGGGTGTTACGGTACTCTTTTTGAAACGGCAGGAGCTACTTTGAGCACTGACCCTGCTGCCGTGTGCACCTGACTCCGGTAACCATCCATCGTATCCCCGCCGCCCACCTCCCCGCCCGCGCCTCCACCCTTGTGCGCAGGACCTGGTGGAGGACATGGTGACGTACCTGCAGTACCTGCAGCGCCTGAAGCTCACCTCCAGTGACGGCTGGCAGGACACGGCGCTGTTCCTGCCGCTGACCAAGATGGCGGGCCTGCGCAAGTGCTCGCTGGCCTACTTCAAGAGCGTCGAGGCGGCGCGGCTGCTGCGGGCCGAGTTCCGCGCGGTGCTGCCCTACTGCAAGATCAAGGCTAAGCACGAGCAGTGAGTTGGGGGCTCGCGTTTATTCGAGGGGCTGATGGGTAATGGGGGCTGCATGCGGGTTCGTGCACGTCAATGGTAGCGGTCACAGCATCCGGGGTGTGTGGCACGTTGAGCCCTGGACATGCCGGCAACGTCAGGGTCAGGCAAATACTCAGGCGCTGCCCCCCATGCTGACTTGATATGCAGGGAGCCCCGCGCTGGCTGAGCACGCGGAACAGTTAACATTTGCGCATCGTTAAGCTGGACTACCTGTTCCAACAGCAACACACAGCGCAACACGGCGTGCTGCTTGGCCTGGTGTGTCTTGGTAGAGTGCTGCGTCGACGTCATATCATCATGCAAATGCCACGGGTGCCTCTGGTTTCTGCATCTGCGGCGTGTTTCTGTAGCAGGAAATCCTGCGCACACATTTGTGCTGACTTTCACGACATGCTTACGTGTCAACGCTATCCTGGTGGGACGTGTATCAATTTGAGCCCTTTCCCTTCAAGTCGGTTGCATGGACACTCAATGAATGTGAAGCTGCGACGCGTAACCGGACCGCCTGGGGCTGCGCAGTGGTAGTTTATTATGTACGCAGTGCTCTTACCATTTTGCGAAGGAACTATGGCGCGGCTGTGTGGCTAAGCAGAGGGCTCAGGGGTAAACCGAGACGCAATGGTGGCGCTGCAATAAACAGGCAGGTGGTGGGGGTACTGGGGTAGAAGTGAGCACGTGAAATCAAGGCCTGGAAATAATGCTCTGTCCTCAGAAAAATTAGGCTTGCGAGGCTATGCATGTGGCTTTGACGATCCGGTGACTAGGCAAAGGATTACGAGTCGAACATCGTAAACAAGGTACACTTGGTGACAATGTGCCGCTGGTGTGAGTGCACAGGGTGCAGGTGCGGTGGGGGTGGGGGGTGGGGGATAGTGTATTCCATTCCCCGAGTCGACCGGTGTGTGTGGGTTGGGAGGGGAGGGGAGTTGATAGTCCTCAAGTACGCCGACAATTTCACCCTATCACACGCCTCCTATAGTTCAGGTGACAGGGGGTGACACTGCGACAAGGTAACTGCCAAACCAGTGGATGGTATTATGTAACCAGTTCGTGTGAACTCTTGATGTCAGGGACTTTAACGGCGCCCTGTTGGCAAGATGTGCACTCACCTATTTTGAACATACCGGTACCCAAAACCGGGGGGTCCTCTCAGGGAGCCGGAAATGACAGGGTAGGGGCGGTGCTATCGGCTGTATCTGGGCCTCTGAGGCGGGCCGGGGATTCAGGCAACTGCGGATTCAGGCAACTGCCTTGGCCACGACTCCACGGCGGAGGGCAGGAGACACGGTTCAGACATTGTATGACCGTATGCTGCCGGAGACCTCGACCGGCACCGGCCTGGCGCCGGCGGCCAGCAGCCCCAGAGCCTTGCTTGCCGGCGGCAACAGCGACAGTGAGGATGGTAGGACCAGGGCAAGGGGCGAGAGTTGGCGTGCCCCAGTAGTGACAGATGAATATCCCAGAGCAAGCCGTGGCTCAACAACAAAGACAGAAGCTGAAGGCTGTGCGACGCTGGCAACAGCGGATTATCCGCAGCAGCAGCCGCCATCAAGCTGAACGGCGGCCTGGCTTGGGGCTTGCCAGGTTTGGGGCTGCGCCTGGGTGTGAGGCTGGGGGCGCCTGCAGGTGCAGGTGCAGGTTTGGGGCCGCGCCTGGTTTTGAGGCTGGGGGCGCCGGGTGCTGTGGGATTTGTAAGGTTCAAGGAGTTGTGCCTTTGGATGAGGGGCATCGTGAACACCATCCCAAGATAAATCCAACCAAACCAAACCAATGCATGTGCGTCAGTGCATATGGAGCGAGGAGGAGAGCGGGGGTCATGGCAGCTCAAGGGTGGGAACAACACCAGTGCCAGCAGGGACTCAGCGCAAGGACAGGACAAGGTCAGGCCCTAGGCTGGACAGACTTGTGGTGGTAGGACCAGGGCAAGGGGCGAGAGTTGGCGTGCCCCAGTGGTGACAGTTGACCGGAGGCTTGTGGTGTAGTAAGGACCCTGCATCGCGGGTGGCTGCCACAGGAGATCCAGGCACGCCACGATTTTTCCCATGCGTTCTTAAGCGCGCGCCGGCAGTAGTTCTTTCCTTCCTTTTCCATTCCTCTTCTACCTCCGAAACGATCATCAGTGCGTCTGCGGCGTAGAACAGCTGCAAGTAAGCGGTGTCTGCCATGCGAAGGCGGGGCTGGAGACCGTCAACCCTCCCCTGCCGTCAACGGTCAACCAGGGACGGCATGGCTTTGCATCCAATTGCCAGTTTGCCACTGCCCAACTAACTATCACACCGGCACCACTGCCCACCGGTGCCTGCTCGCAGGTGCGCTGCGGCGATGCGTCTCACGCGGTGTGGCGTCGCATGTGCCCGCCTGGTGCTCTGGCCCAAGCTCTGGCCTGGCCAGCCAGCGCCCATCATACGCGCGGTAGCGCGCGGTACAGTAACCGCGTCGCAAAGCACAATGCATCTTGCCTGAAGACTGTGTGGGTAAAGCTGCCCATGCCATTTCAGCTGCCCGCTGGTCGTCCCCAACCTCACCCACCTAGTTAGCGAAGTGCGACGCGCTGCCTCCGCCTCCGTTGCTGTTGCCCACAGTCGCCGCCACCGCCGCCACGGCACTGACCTGGCCCGGACCCGCCGCCCCGTGCGCCGCACCAGAGGCAGCGGGAACAGCCGCCGCCGCCGTCGCGGGCGTTTAGTTCCAGCTGCTGCGGCGGGGATAGGCAGGGTTTTGGGGGGGAGGGTTCAGCGCGGGTAGCCCCATGGTCCTACCACCGCGCGCCGTCCGGCGGCTGCGTGGGGTGCAACCGCACGCCAGCGCAGGCACAGCAGCAGTAGGCGTGGAGGCTGCAAGGGCTGTCACGGACCGTCGAGCGCATCGACCTCGCACAGGGCTGGGCGGCGGCCACAAGTGGGTCTGCGGGGGGACCCGGGCCAAGGTCAGGGGCTTCAGCATGGGGTTGCTGTGGCATCGGGTTCCTGAGTGGCTTCATTTTCTGCCGACTGCCGCCCGATACGCAAGATCACTGCAGTTTTCTACTTACCAACATCGCACAAATACTTCTTCAATCAGTCGACCGCGCACTTTGCTGTCTCAAAACGAGTCAACGCCGCGCGACTGACGACGTGCCTGCGCTCACCAGACCTTTCCTGCTAGCTTCGCCTGAATCTAGCTTGTCGTTGTTCACACCTGATATAATCAACGAGGAGCCATGGCGAAAGCGAGCCAGGCATTCAAGGATGCTCTTCCCAGCTCTCTACAAAAGCAGGTCACAACGTGAGTAACCAACTGCGCTATTATTGATGTCAAAAGAGGAAGGGGAGGCAAAATTGCACCGTGGCGTGGAGCGGGGGAAGACGTAGGAAATCGCCGATGAATCGTGGCTGGGACTCGCGGAAATCCATCTCTTGCGGTGTGCAGGGGAGAGTGGAAGCGTACCCTGCTGTGGATGATGTGGACCATCAACCTGCTGATTAACGCCGTGTACATGGTGATGACCTTTGCTACCTGCAACAAATTGGTCAACGTGAGTGCAAACGCGTCAGCTCAGCTCCATCGTGAGCGGGCCCTTGTCCAACTACTGGTCACTTTCTCCTGTCGGGGGCTGGCTGGGCTGGTCTGGGGTGTTTGTGGTGGCGTGGGGTTGCCAGCGGTGGGGTGTGCCGGGGTGTGGAGAGACCCACACGCCGCGGGACCCATCAGCCAGGCCCATGCCCATTCCTCTCGGACTCCCTGCAGAGTTTCTATAAACTCAACATCAGCCTGCACAACAACACCTGGCGGGCACCTATTGCGGCCACGGTCCTGGGCGGGCTGATGGTGCTGACCTTCAACATCATGTCGTGCGTGATTTTGATCCGGAAGTCGGTGAACAGGTAACACCACCGAAGGGATAAGATGCAGGCATCCAGAGATTATAGGAGGGGAGTTTGAGCGTATGCCGAGGATTCGTGGTTGTGGTACTTTCGTGTGTCCGCGCGGCGTGCAGCGTGGCGACCCTGGCCGTGCATTTAGGCCGCAACACTTGCTGGCACGGACTGACTCTTCCACTGGCAGCCATCATGTAGACTTCACCTCAAATACGTCCCGGTACTGGCTCTACAATGCGCAGGTCTGGGCCGGGCTTCGGGTACGGCTTCATTATGGCTTGGTGCTTCGTGATGTCGTTTTTCTGCCTGCTGTGCGGCCTGGTCACCTCGGGCTTCTACCCGGTAGGGCGGCTGGTCTAGGGCGACCTGGTAGCGTTGAGCCATGTCAAACATATGTTGGCGAGCCGGGTTCTTGATTGCAGTTGCCAGGCGCTGTTACTTTACTTAAGGTGTGTCCGCAACGTCTGCTGCCCATTGTCCGCAGATTGTGCAAGACGTGCTGCAACCTAGTGAGTGTTGCAAGGGAGTGGCACGCCCCTGTTTTGTCGCATGCATATGTCGCAGCACATGCACATCAGGTCGTTCGATATGAACATCAATGGCTGACACCTGCACCCTGTGTGCGTCGTTGCAGACACGTCATGGTCCTCGATCGACACGGGAGCGTACGCGGGCACCACCGTCTTCTCGTTCATTTGCGGAGGCTTCTACATGTTCTTCTTCATCTCCTTGGTGGTCTTCCAGGGCGGCATCATGAAGCAGACGGGCCTCTGTGAGTAGGCATTTAAGGATGGACCTTGGGGTTTGGCAATGAAACTGGGCGCGCATGAGCGCGAGCGGTGGTGCTCGATTCTCGCCACCCGGGGTATTGTGCGCGCCACTGCGGGCTTGCAGGGAGCATGCCACCCTGACTCTGTATATTGTCCCTGTCGTGCTGGCCATACTGTTTGCAGACGACCCGCGCCAGGATGAGAAGCGCAAGATGGAGATGGCAGTGATGCAGCACTCGCACGGCCTGGGCAACCCGCTCGCGGGCCAGGCACCCGTGGCCCACACAATCTAAGCGGACCAACGGCTTGGAAGTGTGCAAGGCTCTAGCATGTGGGTGGATTGGATGTGCACCAAAATGCAGGGCCCGGGCTCATGCGCGCGGTGGCGGCTGCGCGCGGTGGCGGCAGCGTGCGCACAAGTCTGTCGTGGTGGCGTGGATGGGGCTGCATAGGTTTCCGCCATGCCGCGTCTGTGACTACATGAAGAGCTTGCTGTGGGCGTTTGTTTGTGGTGGACAGGTGTCCGGCCTGTCAAAACACACGTACGAGTACCGTAGTATGCGTCTGTCTTGAATGTGTAAGCCTGGTTGTGGTGGTAGCACCAGGGCAAGGGGCGAGAGTTGGCGTGCCCCAGTGGTGACAGTTGACCGGAGGCTTGTGGTGTAGTAAGGACCCTGCATCGCGGGTGGCTGCCACAGGAGATCCAGGGCCTGGACTGCGGGGGGGGGGTGTTGTAAACACCAGCCCAATCTAAACCCAAGCGAAACTAGACAAGGGACAAGCAGGTGCAGTTTGCGGCAATACAGGTTGACGGTATACTCGTGCGTTTCGGGGTGTAGAGTGTAGACGGGGCGAGGTCGGCGCGCCGTCGACGAAATGCCACCCAGGCTCGGCTCGCGCACAGCAGTAACAGACACGCAAACACGCAAATGCAAAACACACGACTTACCTGGCGACCAGGAAGATGACCCCGGCGCCAGGCAGCAAGCGCCGGGCCAGAAGAGCGACATGCGGTTAAGGGGAAAGGCGAGGTTCGGAAGGGCGGGACACAGTGAAGGGGCCGAGGCGCATCGGCAGGTAGGAAAGGGTATGAACAGCACAAAGTATATCACGCACGAGCCTGGGTGGCAAAATAGAAAGGTGGGGGCGTCAGAACGGGTTAAGAGGTAGGCGCTGCCGGCATGGGGGCGGTTAGTGGTAAGGGATGCGACAGGCAGCGTGCGGGCCGCGTACGGCTCCCCACAACGCTGCCAGCCCGGACGCCCCTCACGCATAAGGGGGCACCCGGGGGCGGGGACGGTGAGCGGCGACGGCGGGGAGCGGGGGCGTTAGCAGGGGCGTTAGTGGGGGCGCGGGGCGGCGTCAGCGGGGGCGGTAGCGGTGGCGTTAGCAAAGGCCGTAGCGGGGACGGTAGTGGGCGCGGTAGCAGAGGCCGTAGCGGGGGCGGTAGTGGGGGCGTTAGCAGGGGCCACGGCCCCCGCTAAACCCGAGACCAGGAGAAACAGAATAGGCCACGGCAATGGAAGCCTTGTAGGTCGTGTTCGTGGCTGGATGCATCGAGCCTGGGGCAGTGCCCTAGCGCGTTGACCTTAAGTCATGCGACCATGGGCGACGAGATTGTGTCTATGTAGAGAGCAAATGACGCGGCAGACGCTGGGGCTCAGTCAGCCCCCCGCAGAATCAGTCTCCCCATGCCATCGCTGTAGCTATTGACGGACGAGTTAAACGTGTTTCAGGTGCTCTCATTGTCAACAGGACACCTGCTCCAGCCCATGACACCGTTACAGCAAGTTGCTCTCGTACGGTGGCTCAATATGCTGCTGCTGCTGCTCGGATCACGTCCGAGTCCAATAACCGGGCCAGGGCTCACAGGCCTGCACGGCGGCGCTTGTAACTGCCTAAACGCGCACACGTCCAAGCAGCGTTCGTCTCACAATCCGGTCCATCACCCATGCAACTATTCTGCCCCCGCCCACGTTCTGGGCCCTTCCAGCAGCACCTTGTTCAGCACGAAACCCGGCGGCAGCCCTCTTCTGCAGGGTCCGATATGCCTTCTCCAAGAATCTCCAAGCCACTTGCAGCACATGGGCCAGCCAAGTGGTCTGGACACACCCAAAGTTGAATGGCCTCGATACAAACCATAACAATGATCGGTCACTACACGCGCCTGTCTTGATGCGTATCATACATTATCGGTGTTGAACAGCCCGCGGCAAGCCGTCACAAAGGATCTTTGGCAAGCTGTAGCTGGCACAAACCAGTCCGATGTCGTAATGTATCATCCGTCCAGTGTCCAAGCTACCACATCAGCCATTTCGACTGGTCCCCATCCCGGTCAAGTCAGTTTAAACGCAACGCCAAACTGAAACTCCGAGAGTCATCTTCGAAACGCGGACAGTACACTTCTTCTCCACAGCGCTTCTTATTCTTCACAACCCCTGACTGCTCTCTCTTAGGGGGGTGGGATACGAGTAGTTCCCTGACCATGCAAGTTGCAGCCTTAAGCCGCTCACGAAGTTCCCACATACTAAATCAGCAACGTGCATCTTTCACCAAAAGCCGAACGCGCACATACAGGCACCATGCCACGCACACCTGCAGCAAGTGCAGAACTTCAGCTCCCTCACTTAAACATGTCCCACAGCTTGTCGAATTGCTGCTGGAAGGAGGCGATCAGTGTGGGGTCGCTGAGCACGGTCACGTTCTCGTTGTTGGCGGTCACCGCCTGCCGCGTCCTGTGGGTGTCGCAGCCGCGCATATGACGCATGGTTGGCGACGAGTTCAGAAAGGTGGACCTTTCAACGGAAGAATAACAAGCGTGACAAGCTGAGCAAAGCTCGGCTGCAAAGAGCCACCGACCAACCGCATGCGACACATGGTTGGCAACCGCAATGTAAATGCAGGTGACTGAAGCGAGTGAACGTCGGGCGAAGTACAGCACCATCACACCACCCAGCTTACCAGTTGAAGGACCCGTTCAGCAGAAGCCGGCCGTCGATTATGGCTATGGTAGGTGGGGCGCGGTTCGAGAGCCGGGACAAGCACGGGGTCAGCACGTGTGACAAGGCATTCATCGGGGTGGGTGGGGGGAGGTGGGCCCAAACGCTCAGCCAGTCCTACCACTGTCCATTTCCATCCCCAGATAGGCTCACCAAACTTGTGGTGCATGTGCGCCGCGGTCTTGTCCTGGCGCACGGCGATGCCGGCCTGTCGGAACTTGTCAATGTCAGAGCCCTGCGTGTGCGCCTGGTCGTTGTCGGAGATGATGCGCACGCGCACGCCCTTCTTGTGCAGCTCCAGAACCTGCGGTGCGCGGTGCGCCGGTGTGAACCGTTACGGTACCTGTGTTTGACAAACTCACCAGCCTCGGCATCCGCCAGCCGCATCCCAGCCTGGCGCAAGCTGAGCCACCCAGCCCGTCCCAGCTCACCACGTCTGAGATGTCGTCATTCGTTATTGTAAAGACGCAGATGTCTAGTGTGCGGGTGGCGCTGCCCAGGTAATCCAGGAAGCGCGACAGGCTGGTGGGCGTGTGCGAGTACTCGCCTGCGGACAGGCATGAGCGTGTTAGCCAGTCAGCATGCTTGAAGCGAGCGAACGGATATGGCCAGGAAGGTAGCCTCAGTGCTCCCCGCTTGCCCTGTCGGCCCCAATTGGATACACCGTATTGTCTCGCGCATCCAGTAATCCCCATCACCGCATGCACCTGCCCGCCACTTACAGTGCGGGCGCTTGCAGCCGCCCGGCCGCCTGTTGTTGCGGCAGGGCAGCTTCTCATCCGGGAAGAACAATGTCTCCACCACACCGCCCTGCTTCTGCAACATGACGGGCCAGGCGGATGGGCGTCAGACACTGTCAGACACTGTCCGTTGGTGGATACTTCCGTACCGGTACAACGCCAGTGAACCATGTACTAGCTTGGGCGCATCGCTGCGTCAATGTTGTCGCCGTTCCGCGGGGCAACGCTCACCTTCCCACTAGCCGCGGCGGGGGCCGCGGCGGGGGCCGCGGCGGGGGCCGCGCTTTGGCCTGCCGAGGCCAGCTGGCGCTTCAGCTGGTCAACCTGCGCCTTCAGGTCCGCTACCTCCTTGGCGGCATTCACGTCGTGGAGGGGCGTCAAGGCCACCTCCTTGGAGCTCGCGCAGCCCATCTCGGGCAATTGGGTGTGCGGGTGGTGGTGGTGGTGGTGGTGGTGATGGTGGTGAGGCTGCTGGTCCTTCGGGTGGGGTCCCTCTAGGTCGCAGTCACCGTTTGCCCGGAAATGAGGTGGTGCGACCGGTCGCGCTGGCTTTCTCCAGAACAGGAGACAACCTCTGGGCGGCGCCGGCGACAGAGGGCGCACGGACTCGCCCTTGGTGGTGCTAAACGAAATCAATGCCCGAGCGTGAGCCGTTTCTGAGGCGAAGCCGCTGCTGCTGCAGCGATAGTGACAAAAATATGTGTGTTTGGAAGAGTTTGAGAGTGTTTGGATAGTGTTAAAGGGGGCAGGGTGGTCCGCGTCGGCTTTGACCTGGCGTCGCCTTCGCTTTGCCATCCCGCGCCAAATGCCATCACTGCCGTTCGACATTCGGTTCAACAGCCGCAGACTTTCGGATGTGTTGACTACAGTACTGTATTGCTGTTGCTACGACTACTCTACTGACGCTCGAGGGACTACTGAACTCAAACCGCGAGGATCATCATCACCGCACATCAGCAAGCGCACGTCTCGAAGTGTATGCCGCCAGCATCCCGGCAGAATACGCGTGATTCTGGAAGCACTTTCCTTGCGGAGTGGATACTTGAGGACGACCATTTCAGTTCGCCATTAGGTGCAAAGTTTGCGAGGCAGCATACGGAACAGCCGGCGCGGCCCGTGCAGACGCAGGCATCGGTAAGTTGTCTTGCGAATGGCAGATAATACACTGGGGGGCCTTTGAGAAGTTACTGCCTGACTGCGTGCCTGACACGGTTCGATTGCACCTGGGCTGCAGACTCCAGCACGCGAGTTTACGGACGCAAGCACCCAGACAGCTGACGCCGCGCTTACCACTTCCTCTGCAGCTCGGCCCCGATTTGTGGCGCCCCAGCCAGCGCCACGGCCAGCACCGCAGCCACAGGCAGCTCCGCGGCCGCGTGTACTAGTCGCTTCGACTCCGTCGGATCTACCGGTTTCGCCGCACGTTCCTGCCGCGTCCCGCACGCGCTCCGCCAATCAGACCCACCGCACACGCGACCAGGTCACTCGTGACAGTTACCAGTTGCTGTGGCGGGAGTACCTAGCCCTAACGTCTGCAGAGGCAGAGGAGCAGCAGCAGCGGCGGCAGCAGCAACGCCGCGCAAACTCGTTCAGCCTCAGCCGCATCGCCAGCGTCATCGCAGCCGCCGCGCCCGAGGCAGCCCCGGCCTCAGCCCCAGCATCCACAATGTCGAGCACTACAGCCCCGGCCGCCACCATCCTGCAGGGACCCTTGGACTACACGAAGCCCAAGGGCCTTGACAAGATGCTGCTGATGGTGCTGTGCCCGCCCAGCGACCTGCTGGACATGCAGCGCCTCACCAAGGTGGGCGTCAAGGTCTTCGCGCTGCTCTGCAAGCTGCTGGTCACGCTGTCCTTCATCGCCATCCCCGCCTGGCTGTGGCTGGTGCGCCACGAGTGGGCCATCGGCCACACCGGCGACGCCGTGGCTGTGGGTGTGGCGGGCGTCCTGCTGTTCCTGGCTGCTGACGCAACCAACAAGGCCGCCGCCAGCAGCGCCGCCGCGGCCAAGGCTGGCGTGTTCACCGCCTCGGAGCGGTCCGCCTACCAGAGCTCCCCCGGCTACGTGGCGTCTATGGCCGCGGCGGCGAAGCCCGCCGGCGCTGCGGCGACGCACGCGGCTGCTGCGCACCGCCCTGCCGGCGCTGCCAGTGCGGCGCCCCGCAGCGTCCCAGCGTACCAGGCTACCTCTAGTGACCCGGCTGTCCGCCAGGTGGGGTCGGGCGGAGGCGGTCAAACGACAAGCGTAAACTGCGGGTGCATGACCTCTGGGATGTGTTGAGTGTGCGCCTCGTGCTTTCACACTCGGCGCACGCGTGGAGTGATGCGGCATGTGTTAATCGGCTTAACCAAATACCGCCATCACCCCATGCCGCGTTCGGGCCTCCTCTCACCCCTGCAGGTGAAGCAGCGCATTATGAAGCTGGAACGACTGCTGTTCGGCAACGAGCTGACCGAGGCCGACATCGGGCCCGACATGCTGCAGGTATGTGTGCGAGAGAGAGAGAGAGAAAGGGAGGGAGGGAGGGCTGCTTTTCGTGGGGGCGGCACGTGGACATGGGCAGCAGAGGGCACGGTTCCCGTGGCGCATCATGACCAGAGACAATAGAACGATGCCTCTGCATCAGCCAATGTGCCGGGGCGTGATGATCCTAGTGCGCGCTGAGATTCCTGGTTCTGTTCCTGGTGTTATCGTTGCTGCACACAGGGCCGCGTGCAGGCGCTGTGCCTGGAGGTGGGCGTGCCGTTCGGCGGCCATGGCCGCAGCAGCTCGCACATGAGCGCGGGCGAGCTGGACGCACAGCTGCAGGCGGTGGAGAAGGCGCTGGGCATCTAAAGCGGAGGGCTTGGGTCAGGAGATGAGAGGGGCAGTACATAATGTGCGAAATAGCGGTTTCGCGTCATAAGAAAGGCATCTTTGGGGAGGGTTATGAGCCTGATGAAATGCACAAGGGCATGCAGGGAATGCAGCAGGGCATTGCAAGTACAGTAGTAAAGCGGTGCACGCGGAGCTGGTGGTGGCAGGGTCTGAGCGCACAGGGGCATATGGGCAGCAGCTTTTGGAATAGGGGTTTAAATTGGCTCTGAGCTTGACTTCGAGCTGTTGCACGCGAGCGAAAGGCGCGCACCGACGTTTGAAGTGGTAGTGATGGGCTGCGGCAGTCGGGGTGTGGTGAGCAATTCATAATCAAGCACGCATACAAGGATTACAACGCGTATCGGCAATTGCTGCAGTTCACCAAGCCGTACATTTTTGCGCACTGAGGCCGGTGGACATGTAGTAGTGTAATCGTAGTCTCGGACTCGCGGTGCCAGGCATGCATCGCAGGGGGAGGTGTACGGGCGTACGGCACTGCACTGGCGGCTCTGCACTGCACTGATGCATCATGCGTTGGCGCGCACACCACACATGTGCCCCGGCGCAACACGGAGTGCCCTGCGGGGTCGGGGACAAGCTAGCGCCGGTAAGCTTACAGTTCAGATTAATGGCATGCCTCTTATCATCTTATGGGCCGACTGACAGGTCGAGAAGACCCTGCCTGCCCGATGCGAACCAGCTACCTACCTCCTTGCCAGATCTACAGCTCATGCAACCAGATGATGAACGGTATTGTTGCAGTCCCGTGAACATTCCGGTCCGCAGTGCTGACTCACCGCCTACAATCTCATCATGTCTCAGTCCTTGCACGGCCTTTGACGCGCAATCTTGCTAACAGCGCCAGCTCTCCCACACATAACGCACAGCTGCTGCGCGACGCACGTGACAGTTACTGTCTTCTAAACGAGAGGAATCAGGGTGCACCCCTGAGAGGAATGCTCCTCAGTGGCATAGCCATGCCTACTGCCCATGTCCAAGCCGCCACACCCCAATCCACGGGACGTGCATAGACTCCGCCGCAAAACGTCAGTGCTTGTGAACAGAAGACATCAGCCACGGACCCCATGTTGCGCCTAGCAAGCTTTATACAGTTTCCCAGCTCTTCAATTTGATACGCACATGCGTTCCCCCCGATTCGCATGTGCCGCATTGAAATGTGCTGTGCAGACCACCCGCCACGCAATGGACACGTGTAATGTGATGCACCCACTCCCGCCTGCCCGCAACGCCTCCAATCAAGCGTCGCAGACGGACGCGCTCGGCGCCACAAGAAATCTCAACCTACGTACGGCTGCCACACAGTAGACCGCAGTACACGCGGCAAGAGCGCACCTTGAGACGCACCCAAACTCCGCTCTAGTTTATTGACGGATAACGTTGCCAGCCTCCGCCTCCACACCTTGCGGGACGCCGCCGTTGACCGCTGCCGCCTGACCGTTCACTGCACCTGTTCCCCCGCTTGCTACTCCGCCGCTGCCGCCAGTGTGCCTAGAAGCCGCGCCGCCGGACCCCTGCGCATCCGCTGCCGGGAGCGGCATCAACGGCTGCGGCACGGTGCTTAGCGCGGACGCAGCCGCGGCCGCCGCGGTGCCGCCGCAGTGTCGCAGGATCCAGGGGTGCGCTAGCATCTGCTTGGCGGTGGGGCGCAGCGCGGGGTCGCGTGTGAGCGCCTGGCGCAGGAAGTCCTTTCCGTCCTCGCTCAAGCCCGGGAACTCCAGCACGCGCGTGCGGATCGCCTGCGGTGGGCGAGAGGGGGAGGCGGGCGCAAGCCCGTGAGAACGGGAGCGCGCTGGACCAGGCTGGGGCAACAGCGATGCCAACGGGCCTACACACGCAGCACATCGCGACCCGTTGCGCTCAGGTTCACACAGTCTGCCATGCGCACCTGGATGATCTTGGCGGGCGAGGAGGCGCTGAAGGGCGCCCGGCCCGTCAGCACCTCGTAGCCCACGACGCCCGCGCTCCACACGTCCACACGGCTGTCATAGCCGGGTACGGACGTGTCCTGCGGATACGTACGGGCGTGTACGGCACACGGAGTCAGCGGTTTCCTAAGGGGCGCAGTAGCCGTGAAGGAGGCTACTGGTAGTTAAAGCGCAGTCCGAAACGCTGCTGTGGCTTCGCGCCAAGCCAGGCAGGGTTGCGCGCCAGCCCGCTTTCGAGGCGTGTCGGGCCCACCTTGAGGTCGAAGGGGCCCTTCTTCAGCGGGCAGTCCAGCACCTCGGGCGCGAAGTAGCTGCGCGAGCACACGCGAGGCAAAAAAGCAAACCAAGTCAGTGCATGAGGATCTGGCGAGGTGAGGCGGCGACAGGCACCTCGGCCTGCTGGCCCTCCCGCCCCCGCCCCTACCTCCCAGCCCCGCTGGACCCAGTTGCAGGCTGCTTCCGCTCCGGGCCTTCGTCCCCTCCTGGCCTGCGCCCCTTCCACTCGCGTCCCCTGCCCGCTCGCGCCCCTTGTGCTTGCGCTCACCCAAAGGTGCCCAGCCGCGTGTTGGCCTGCTCGAACTTCTGGTCAATGGCCAGCCCGAAGTCCGCCAGCTTGAGGTTGCAGGAGGCGTCCAGCAGCAGGTTCTCCAGCTTCACGTCCTGGCGGGCGCGCAGACGAGGACAGGACGAAGCGGGCAGGGGCCGGCGATAGCCAGGTAAGGCAACCCACCCGCAAAAGCTGCGCGATACGTCCCACGGACGGCAAACAAGCGGCCATTGCAAGCGAGCAGGACCAAAGCGAGCAGGACCAAAGCGAGCAGGACCAAGCCCCTCCCTCCCCGCCGGCTCACCCTGTGCAGAAAGCTCTGGCTGTGCAGGAAGGCCAGCGCGCTCATGAGCGGCTTCATCACCACCCGCGCCGCCTCCTCCTCGCCCAACCGCCCGCCGCGGGACACGAGGAAGTCAAACATGTTGCCCTGCAGAGGCAGGCCGCAGCAATGCCGGGTTGGAAACACATTCGCACAGCCCTGGTCCCATGAGACCGTGGCAAACACCCGAGAGGACCTGCCAGCGCTCATGCCGCCCCAGACACGCGGCCTTCGCGCCGCCACCCCCTTTCGCCACTGGTCCAGCAGGTAGTCAGACTCCTCTCCCCCCGGCCCACAGCCCTGTCTGCTGCGCTGTCGGTCGCCTCCCCCGCTGGGTTGAGGTCGGGCTGGTGTTCACAGCCCCCCGCCCCCCCCCCTCCGCCTGTGGCGCCCTCACCTGCGGCGCCCACTCCAGAGCCAGGTACACGTACTTGGAGTCCTTCCACGCCGCGTACAGCGCCACCACGTAGGGGTGCACGATGCGGATGTGCAGGCAGATCTCGCGCGCAAGCTGTGCGGAGCGAGAGAGTGTGTTTGCGTGTGTGTGAGCGAATGGCGGAAAGGGTAGACGGAGCACGGAATTGAGTATGGGACCGCAGGGGAGGTGCAGGCACAGCGCAGGGCGAGTGAAGGCATGAAGCAGGTGCTTGGCATCAAGACTGGCGGACGCCTGATTTCATGCGCGCTGCAAAGAGACACCGCAGCCCCACATTTAGAGACCGCCCCGCTCGCGTTTCCATGCATCAGCACCCAGCGCCCCAGCCGCCCCTTGTCCCTTCACCACGGAGCGCCTCACCTGGAACCGCTCCATTTCGTGCAGCCGCGAGCGCTTGTAGATCTTCAGCGCCACGTGTCGCCCGCTGCGCCGGTGCTGCGCCTGGCACACCACCGACAGGCTGCCTTCGTACAGCTTCTTCAGCAAATGGAAGTCGTCGATGGTCCAAGACGCCGACGGCGGCGAGGGCTGCAGCTCCGCGGGGCAGTGGCTGGCCACGGCAATGGTCTTGGTGCGCGCCGGCGGCGCGTGGCCGGACGAGTGGCGCACGCCGCCCCCCGACACAAGCCCGTCTCGACTGCTGGGGCGATGTTTGGCACACAAGCGCGGGAGGAGTCAGGCAGCGACTTGGTTGTTGGAGTGCATCATGCTGGCACGCGTGCAAAACGGCCTTTCCCGCCGGCACGACTGTGGGTCCCGCAACGTCAAACCACCTAAGCGCCGCGCCACGCGACCGCAAAACCGCAGCAGCACCCCCAGTGCTCACCTGCCCGATATGATGCCCTGCTGGCCGCCGCCGCTGCTCTTGAACGAGTTCTCCGCCGAGCCGCCCGCAGCAACCCCACCCGCCGCCGCAGCCGCCGGCACCGCCCCGCCACCCGACACGCCGGCTGCCGCAGCCGCAGCCGCGGCGGCTGCCGCCGCCGCAGCCGCCGCGCCCGCGACTGCGACCGACCCCGCCGCGAACGCGTCATCGCTGCCCTGCAGCACGCGCTGCGGCATGTTGGTGCCCAGGCCCGCCTGCCCGCTGGCGTACAGGTCGGACAGGCTGTGCTGCAGCATGGCGTCCGGCAGCCCGGGCCCCGTGGCGGCGCCGGCGCTGGCGCTCACGTCGTTGCCGCCGGGCATGCGGATGACGGTCTGCGGCGAGGACGCGGGCGGCGCGCTGCGGTGCTGGCCGGCCCCAGGCCCGCCCCCGCCTGACGGGCCGGCCTGCTCCGGCGTCCCCGCCGCTGCGGGCGCGCCCTGCGGGTCCTGCTGGAGGTGCGCCGGCTGCTGAGGCGGCTGGCTGGAGGCGAGGATGTGGCCCGTGCCCGCGGGGGCGCTGCCTAAGTGCCCGCCTGCGACGCCGACTGCCGCCCCTGCCGCCGCTGCAGCCGCCGCGCCATTGTGCAGGGCTGTGCGCTGGTGGAGGTCCCCGGGTTGCCGGTCGCCCGCTGGCGGTGGATGGGCGCTCTGTGTGGGGCCGGGCTCCGGAGCTGACGTGTGCTGCGGCTGCTGGTGCGGCTGATGCGATTGGTGCGGTTGGTGCGGCTGGTGGTGCAGCTGTGGTTGCGGCGGTTGCTGTTGCGCAACCGCTGCGAGCTGCTGCTGCGAGGGCGTGTGGTAGGGGTGGTGCGGAGGCACGCCGGGCTTGCCGCCGCCCGCCGTGTGAGCCGCCACCGCCGCCTCCGTCAGCGGCACGGGGCCATCGGTGGGCAGGTGACCCAGCGCGCTGGCCGCACTCGCTCCCGACTGCGCGCCGCCCGGCGCCGGCGCCCCCGGCGACACCGGCGCGCCCGACACAGCCGCTCCGTGTACGCCAGCTGCGTCGGCCGAGGCGCCGCCGACACCGCCCTCCGTCTGCGCCGGCATCGGGTACTCCAGCCTGGGGTCTGGCGGGGCGTCGAGGTCGGAGGCGTGAAGCCACTTGAACACCATCTGCATCTTGCGCTGCATGGCTTTCTGGAAGCTCTGGTCGGCAGCGCTGTCGCACAGCGTGGTGTGCGCGCCCAGGCAGGCCGTGGTCAGCTTCATGGGCCGGCTGAGCGGGACGGGCTGGTCGCCGTGCACGCCCGAGGGCGCGTGTATAGTCTGCTGGTAGCTCGGCAGCGGCGCAGGTGCGAGCGAGTTGGGCAGCGTGGAAACGGGTGCGGGCGGCCCGTGAATGGGTGGAAGCGGCCCGAGCGCGGCGAGGGTGCCTGGCGTGGCATTCGCGCTTCGTGATGCCGCCGCCGCAGCAGCAGCCGGGGCAGCCGGCCGTTGCGAGGCGCTGGCCGCCGCCGCAGCGCTCTGTTGGGCGGCCGCTGGCGGGGGTGCAGCTCCGGCGTCCACAACCCCCGCGGCCACGTTCGCATGTTCCTTGGCAAATGGTGCCGCGGCCTGCTGCTGCGGATGTGGCTGCGCGCCGGAAGCATCGGGCCGCGCGCCGCCCGCGGCAAGGCCTTGTGGCGCCTCCGCCGCTGACGACTTCGCCTGAGGCGAGTTGACATCAACCGGCTCCACCGCGACCAGCGGGCTGGCGTGAGCCCCGTTGGCAGCAGCCGCAGCACCAGGCGCGGCGTTATGTGGTGCTTGCACCGTACCAGGGATCGCCGTTTGCGCTGCCGTAGTCGCCGGCAGGGTTGGCAGACCGGCCGACGCTGCTGCGACAGGCATCGATGCCCGCGTGTGGGGGTCCGAAGTGTGCTGTCCGCGGCCGCCGTCCACGTTCTGGCTCGTCTGCGTGACTGTTGGCGCCAGGGCCTGCTGCGCCTCCAGCACCTGCTGCAGGTGCTGCATCTGCTGCTCCGGCGGCACCTTGACCAGCGGCGCGGAACGGGTCTGTGCTTGCCCCGCGGCCGCCAGGGCAGCGGTAGGCGCGGTGCCGGGCGCGTGGCTGCCCGGCATCGCCACGGCGTCGTTGGTTGGGTGCCCTGTGCTGCCCTGCCCCTGCTGCTGCACGTCTGTCAGACCCTGGAGCTGCGGCGTGGTCTGCGCGTGCGCTGACTGCGGGCCCCCAGAGCCCCCCGGCCCTGGCATGCCCAGCAGCGACTGCCCCAGCGGTGGCCGCAGCGGCCGGCTCACCCCCGCCGACCCCGGCGGCGCCGACGGGCGCCCCTGGCTCCGATCCAGCGCGTCGTAGTCGCCGTACAGCATGTCCTGCAGATTCTGTGTGTTGCTGGTGACCGTGTTGCTGTCCTGCGTGTTCTGCGCCTGGCTGAGCATGGGGCCCACGGTGGAGGGGATGTACGACCCGCGTGTCGCGTCCTCCAGCAGCGCCTGCTGCCGGTGCTGCGGCACCTCGGCCGAGTTCACGGCTGAAGACATGGCGTCTGCCATGCGCGCCGGGAGCACCATACCCAGGCCCCCGCCCGTGTTGGAGGTCTGCGTGTTGGTGCGCTGCGCGAACAGCACGCCCGCCAGGTCCGCCGCGTTGAAGGCGCCCACGCGGGGCCCGCTGTTGCCACCCGTGTTGCTATTGCCAGCAGGATCCTGTGATTTGCGTGACAGACAAGGGTGGGCGGGGCGTGGGCACAACAGCATGCGCACGACGCGCAGGTTGAAGGCGTGGAAGGGGGGTGGTTTCATAACAGCTGGGGAAACTCGCGGCAACGTTGTCCGTCCCAGCAGCCGCATCCGTCCTCGCGCTCTCTGGCAAACGGCTTCCATGACTTACGGCAGGGTTTTGAGACTCGAGGGCCGCGAGCAGCTTGTCATGCGCGACCGCAGAAGGCAGAGCCACCGACGAGTCGTTTGCCGCATGGCCGTGGCCGCTTGAGTCAGGGCCAGTGGTTGGGCCAGGGAGTTTCAGACCTGTTGTGCCCGCATCGTGCTCCAAAATAGTGCCTGCACCCGTTGCAGGCACAGCCGGCGTCTGCGCTGGCTGGATTGCTGGCTTTGGCGGGTCCAGCACTGGGGCGGGGCTCGCAGCAGCAGGCGTCACCAGCTCAGCAGCTGACTTTTCTGCTTTAGACTTCTTCTTTTTGCCCAGTTTGCTGCAGAGAGGAAAAGGCGTCACAACGAAGGTTAGCTTGGCAGGGAGCGCGAAGTCTGCATCGCTCAGCCCAGCTCCTGAACTTCTGGCCGCAACCCCACCTAAGAAGGGTGAAGAGGAAGCCATCCTTCCCCTCCTTCGCTGACGGCATTTCTTCTCCTCTCGCGACGACCTAAAATGGTCAAGAACTCTGCGCTCAGCTGGCAGTCATGGTTGTGCCAGCGAATCTAATTTGCAGTTTCAACAGCAGGCTTGAAAAGCAGGCTCTTGCTGCTATTGGCGCCCGAACGCGAGCAGGAGGTCGTTGCCGTGATTTGGTACGCATACATATGCAGAGGAATTAGGCCAAAGCTATGGTGCAAAGGATCAGGGCCAACAGAGCCAACAGCGTTCGGCGGAAACAGCCGTTTACGCCCATCGCGCGCGCATGGCCCACATGGCCTCGCCGTTTCAAGCGGTGACTCGTCGCGATTCAATTTTACACAATCATATCCGCGCACGCGTACTGTTGGTCATTGCGGGGTGCACAGCGGCGCCGTCCAACCACAATTGCACACGACTCCGCGCTTGCGTGCACGCAATTATCACAAACCAGCCACCATGGACCGCCAGGTGGTGGGACTGATCATCTTGCTTAACGCCATCGCGGCGGGAGTGCTGTGAGTGGCGGAGTTGGGGCCGGGGTTGTGAGGTGTCTGAGGGTGCTGGCAGCCTCCACGGCCGGCCAATCAGATGTAACGGTGGCCGGCCCCACGGCCATCAGTTTAGTGATGATCTGGGGAGCATGTATGTAGGCCTATTTGCAAGGGTTACCGTGCCCTGCGCAGCACTGTGCCATTGCTGCCAAGATTGCTGCCGCACCACTCCTTGCGCTGCTCCCGCCCTCGCCCACTTTGCTCCACGGCCCGTTCCGCGCCGTGCCTTCCTGTCTTCCCCCACCCGCACCCAATTCCTGAACTGCATGCCACGGTTTGTGCCGTGCCCACGTGCCACGTGCCGCGCAGCTACCAGCGCTTCCACGACCACCCCCAGGTGCAGCTGTTGGAGTCGCGGGCGCTGGAGTGGTACCACAAGCTGCTGCCGCCCGCCACGCCCGACCGCTGCGGCGCCCTCAAGTGGCCGTCCTACGTCGTCATCAGCGACCGGGTGGTGTTCCCAGACGGCGTGCGGCCGGGCGCGGGTGCGTGCTTGGCAGCTTGAGGCGGGCAGGGAAGGGAGGAGCGCCCCGCGGCGGCGGGGGGTAAAATCGCTGGAGAGAAAGCAGGGCGTCAGCCAAGAGGTTGTGAATGTACCTGATTTACTGGAGCGATAGTATGCATGATGTGGTTACCCCTTGCGTTTGCTGTCTCCTTGCGACTTGTAGTGTACATTGAGGGCAAGAAGATCGTGGCGGTGAGCGAGAACGTGACCGTGGACTCGCCGCACACGCTCAACTTCAAGGACGCGGTGGTGGCCCCCGGCGTCATCGATGTGCACATCCACCTCAACGAGCCCGGCCGCGTGGAATGGGAGGGTGAGACCTAGCCTGAGCTTGCGTGCCTGCAATGCGGTTGCGCAGGCGGCTAGGCCCGGGTACGGAGGAGGCGTAATCGTGCTGCACGGTTGGACACTTGCGCCCTGCTTTGCACCTTCACAAGATCACTGTGATAACTGTGTATGCCTGTCCAGTTTCCACTCAACATTCCTGCCCCCACCTCCCGGCTGCCCTCCTCCCACCGCAGGTATTTGGAATGGCACCCGTGCCGCGGTGATGGGCGGCGTGACGACCGTCATCGACATGCCGCTCAACAGCAACCCGGTCACCACGGACGTGGTCCAGCTGCAGGCCAAGAAGCGGGCTGCCAAGGTGGGTCTTGTGTGGCTGAGAGTGCAGGACAGTGGAAACTGGGGTGGGAAGTGCCCATGATTGCTGGGGGCGGTGAAGGGTATCTGTCGGCTCGGTAAACGCACAGTGGGAACATTAGCGGAGCAGCGTGCGCACAAGTGTGGTACGAAGGGGCGGCTGGAACCTCTCGCCAAGGTGCGTATGTGCGACACGGGCCGCCTGGAGCCCTAGTTGGACCGTTGCGTCGGGCCACTCAATGTTCGTACGCCCGACTTGCCGCAAAGCATCACCTGCATCACCTGTGGTTCCACGCGCCCCCCTGTATGCAGGCCAAGGCCTGGACCAACGTGGGCTTCTGGGCGGGCCTGGTCCCGGAGAATGCCGCCAACCACACCCTGCTGGGGCAGCTGGTGGACGCGGGCGCGCTGGGCTTCAAGTCCTTCATGTGCAACAGGTGCGTGTGGGGATGTGGGTGTATGGGGTGTATGGGTGTATGGTTGGGTAGGTGCGTGTGCATGCATACGCATGTGGTTTTATTTCATGTGCGTTTGAGAACCGAAGAGAGAGGTCAGAGGCCCGGTCGCAGCGCCTTACCCAAAGCTGCTGCCGTACCGGCCGCCACGCTGTGCACGCAGCGGCATCAACGACTTCGGCAATGTGGGCGGCGACGACATTGCGGCGGCGCTGCCATTCCTCAAGGCCCGCGGCGTGCCGTTCTTCGTGCACGCCGAGGTCGTGTCGCCCGTGGAGTCCGACCCGGTGCGCCCAGGGGTGCCGGCTTTGCAGGGTGCTGGGGGTGGCTCTGTAGCTGGGTGGCTCTGAACAGCGGCCTGATGCGGGCCCCATGGCCTGCGGCCCGCCTGATCTACCCGCCCGTCCTGCTCCTGCCTGGCTCCCGCCGTGGTCCCGTCCTTCATGCGCCATGCCACTCACTCACACCCGCACGCAGGCGGCCGACCCCACCGCCTACGCCACCTACATGGACACACGGCCGCCCAAGTTCGAGCAGGACGCCATCCGCCTGCTCATCGAGGTGGGGATGGGGGCCTGGCGGGGGGAGGTGTGTGCAGTTACCAGCCCAAGCTAATCCAAACCAGACGGGTGGGAGAGGGCGGCTATGGGCAATGTGGCAAGCGCCCACATCTTAGACATTGGTGATCCACGATTGGAGCGTGTGCTTGATAGCGCTGAACGGCATTATGGGTCCATGCTAGCGCTGAAGGCGAGCCGACGGGCCACGTTTCCCCCTGCAGAAGCTGGACGCGGACACCACGCCCGCCGCCCCTGGGTTCAGTGTGCACATCGCGCACCTGGCGGACAGCGGCAGCCTGGACATGATCAAGGTGGGGGGCGTGCGTGCGTGTGCGTGTGCGTGTACGTGGTGGGGGGTTGTGTGCGTGCGTGTGCGTGTACGTGTGCGTGTGTGCATGTGCGTGTGCTTGCGCATGTGCTTGTGCGTGTGTGCGCATGTGGGGGATGAGGAGCTCGCCCCAAACCCAAAACGACCAGGGTGGGAGTGATGGGTTTGCAACGGGATTGCAGGCGTGTGTGGGCTCGAAGCATGTAAGGCGGGGCCGCGGCACGGAACCGCAGCGGCAGAGCGCCCTGGAGTCCTCGCGCTTTTGTGTCGTCCAGTAACCCGCATCCCACCTCGCCGCCAACCGCAGGAGGCCCAGGCCAGGCACCCGCTGACGGTGGAGACGTGCGCGCACTACCTGACGTTCTCCGCGGAGGACATCCCCAACGGCAAGACGCAGTACAAGTGCGCGCCACCGCTGCGGGACGCCGCCAACAAGGCCGCCCTCATTGCAGCAGTGGCCTCGGGCGCGATTAACCTGGTGCGCCGCGGGTCGGGTGTGTGGGAAACGGCCATGCAGCCGTGACGCAGCCATGCATGTCTCTTAGACACCCCGAAACACGTTTGGTACGTCGCTCACGGATCGCTTCGGGCCCTACGCAAGCATGGGCATCACGCGCTCGTCACAAGCGGCTTTGTTCTCCTGGTGCGTGCATTGCAGGTCTCGTCCGACCACTCGCCGGCTCCGCCCTCGCTCAAGGAGATTGAGAGTGGCAACTTCCTCAAGGCATGGGGCGGCATCAGCGGGGTGCAGGTGCGCGGCGGCTGGGTTGGCGGTCGATGCGCGGGCGCATGTTCGGTCCCCGCTGGGGATTTCACGTCCTCGCGCTTGCTCCTCTACCGCTTGGCTAGCCGCTGCCCTTGTCCAGTCCGTGCACTCATTCCCAACGACTTGACCCCCCATCCTCCCTTTGCTGCTCATTCTTACCATGCCCCTGGTTAACCGCCCCCCTACCCCCACCTCGGCCTACCCCCGCCCGCCCTCGCCCAGTACCTGCTGCCCGCCACCTGGACGGCGCTGGAGGCCGCGGGCGGCTCGTTGAGCGACCTGGTGCGCCTGCTGTCCGAGGCACCCGCCCGCCTGGCGGGGCTGGCCGGCAGCAAGGGCCGCATCGCGCCCGGCTACGACGCCGACCTGGTGGTGGGTTGGGTGCCGGCGGCGACGCCATCGGGTAAACGTGTGACTGCTTGTGAGGGCGTCGGGCAGCACTGCCACCCAAACGCAACACGAATGTGTCGCCAGGATACGATATCGTGAATGGCCGTGTTGCGCGCGCATGGGTCGACAGCGGGCCGCATGAGGTGGATGCGCGCTCCCGCGCATGCCGGGAATTCCCGGGCGTTCCCTGGCATCCTTGCACACGCAGCCAGACTGTCACATCCGCCTGTGACGGCGCCTGCATGCGCATTCGAATGAAAAAGCATTTCGGTGTCACCCGGGCATGCGGCGGCGCGCAGGTGTTCGAGCCGGCCTCGCCCGCCAACACCTCGGTGGCGCTCAACCTGCACACGCACAAGCTGTCGCCGTACACGGACGTGCCCCTCAAGGGCAAGGTGGTGGCGGCGGTGGTGGGCGGCGAGCTGACGTCCATGTACGGCCACCTCAACAAGAAGCCCTGCGGCCAGCTGCAGCTCAAGCGCGGCGCCTGAGGCACACGGCCGCTTGAGGAGGCAAGCGACAGCGTGACAGGAAAGGGCTGTCTGCATTGACAGCTGGCCATGCGTGCTGGGAGCTCCGGGAGCGGACCCGGAGCTTGTGGCCGCATGCGGAATCCCAGGTCACCGGACCCCGTTCGTCTTAGCTCGAAACCCCAATCAGGGGTCGTCATGGGCTCTTGTCTTCGAGTCGGGCCGTGCGAACCGGATGCGTCCAAAGTTTTCAAAACTGGCTCGGGCTGGGGCGCTGGGCCTGCGGTCTTCGGGCTGGGCCTGCGGGCGGGTAAATTGCGGATGGAATCGCCATTGCAGGCGTCTGGTTTAGCTGCACCCAGCTGGATGCCTCATAGCGGGTCAGTTTTTTGTCTGCGCGCGAAATGAGATTTGAGTGTGGCTGCGTGTGCATTCGGGCTGTGTTGGAAAGCACAAGACATAAAAGAATACGAAGCTGGGGCGTACGTTGCGCATGATTAACTGCTGGCTGGCGCCTGCAGTGACTCTACGGTAGTTGATCAGCCAGGCAAGACTTGTTGCCAAGGTTCTGATGACGAGCGCTGCCTGACCACGAATCACAGGCAACACGCGGCTGACATGTGCCGAGCGAGCGCAGCACGGATGTAACTCGGGATTACAACACACACATTTGACAACAGCAACACGTAGTGCCAACGGCCGCAGCGTGCAGCGTCCTTACAGCATCACAACGCTCCGTTCAGTCCCTCGCGCTCCCGCACGAGCGCACCACGCGCGTGCAACCGGCCTCCCCAGCACCGAGCACCTGCACCGAACACACGCCCCAACCTACAAGTGCATCAGGTGCCCAAGGCCCATACCCGCCAGCGCATCCGCCACCGCCACCGCCGCCCCGCCCGCCAGCGCCCCCGCAATCCCTACCCCGCCCACGCCGCCGACCCCGCCGGCGTTCGCCGCCGCCGCCACTGCAACGGCGCCCGGCAGCGCCGCCGCGTCCACTCCCGCCGCCACCGCCTGCGCCGTGAGCGCCTCCGTCGCGGCCGCTGCGACCTGCTTGTAGCGGTGCTTGTCCATGTGGGCTGGGTACAGGGGCTTGAGCAGGGGCTTGACGGCTTCGTAGGCGGCGGCCTTGAGCGCCCTGCGCGCTGCTGCCGCCGCCTCCGCTGCAGCTGCTGCAGCTGCGGCCGGCGCGTCGTCGCTCCAGCCGCCCGGGATTTCGCCATCCTCCAGCTGTGCCGCTGCGGGCGCGCCGGGGCTGCGCGCCGGGTGCTGGTGGTGATGCGGGCGGTCGCGGTGTGTGTGGTGCTGGTCGAGGTGGTGCTGGTGGTCGTGGTCGTGGTGGTGGTGGTGGTGGTGGTGGTGGTGGTGGTGCGAGTCGGCATGTTTCTGGTCATGTGGCCGGCGGTGGTGCGACGAGTGGTGCGGTTGCCCGTGATACCCCTCTGCCTCCATCTGCCCATGCGGCACATGGCCATAGCTGCGCTGCTCCGGTTGACGCCCCAGGCCTTCGGGCCCCGCCGCACCCAGCTGGAGTCCTTCGGGCCCAGGCCCAGGCCCAAGCTCGTGCTTCACCTGCACTACGGCTGCACCTGCCTCCCCACCAGCTGGCAGCATGGCAGCCGCCCCGCCATCGCCGCCTTGGCAGCCGCCCTCCGCTCCACCATTGCCGCTTGACGCGCCGGCCCGGTCATTGCGCACCTCGTCCGTCTCCTGCTTGATGCGCGGCCGCCCCGCGCCGCCGTCGTCGGCCCCGACAAAGGTGAAGTCAGCCGCAACGCCGGGCGCGGCCGCCGCCCCGGGCGCTTGCGGCCGCCCCAGCCCCTCCGCAGCAGCTCCTGCGTGGCCACCCGCTGTCCAGGGCGCATCGCTGGCTGCCGTGACCGGCGCATCTGCACTGCCTGCAATTGGCCCGACTGCCGGTGCCCCCGCCTCAGCTGCGGCCGCACACCCGGGCTGCGTCGCCGGCCGGTCTCGCGATCCTGCTCGATCCCCAGCCGGCCTGAGCACTTTTGTTGGCGTCAGCGGCTTGGCTGCCGCAGCCGCCGTTGGCGCGCCGCTTGAGGTCGCAGCCGCCGAGCCATGACCGACAGCGGCAGCGGCCTGGGCGGGGCGTGCGGACGCAAAGGCGGGGCGCGCGGACGCGAAGGCCGGCGGCAAGGCCAGCTGCGCGGCCGTGATGGGCGGCGGCGGTTTGAACCCGCCCACCAGCGCCCTCAGCCCTCCCGTCCGCAGCAGCTCCTGCGCTGAGGCGCCGCCTACGGCCACAGCCGGTTTTACCGGCCCGCCGCCCAGCATTGTGCAGCCGGTGCTGCTGCCAATGACTCCAGTGGCATGGGGCAGGCTGCCGGGCACGCGGCCGCCGGGGGCCGCGCCCGCGGCAGCCGGGCCGCTGCTCATGCTGGGCCTCGCCAAGCCGGCGGCACCCGCGCCCGTTGCCGTCACGACTCTTGCGGGTGCCGGCGCGGTGCTGGTAGCGCTGCTAGCCCCGCTGCCGGCAGCACCGGGGGGCGGTCGGGCGCCGCGCATCCTGTCCAGCAGGTTGAAGGCCGACTCCACCGCCCCCGCCTCCGTGCCCTCGGCAGCAGCGCCAGCAGCTCCGCCGCCGGCCCCTCCGGCCCCAACTCCGACGGCGCCCAGCAGCCCAGGCAGTGGCGGCGGCGCTACTGAGCCGTACGGGCCGCCTCCGTTATGCATGGCGGCGGCCGCAGTGACCGCGGCGGCTGTGGCCTCAGCCCGGCGGCGCGCGGCAGCTGCGCGCGCCTCCGCGGCCTCCGCCGAGCGCTGCGCGCGCAGCGCCTGCAGCGCCCTGTCCCGCGCCGCATTCCGCTCCGCGGCGGAGGTAGCCAGGCTGGTCGCTGGGCCGGAGCTGCTGCTGGGCCCCGCGCCCGCACCACCTCCCGCGCCGCCCTCCGCCTCCGCCCCGCCGTGCTGATGCTGCGCGCGGTAGGCTGCGCCCAGGCTGGAGCGCCCGAACGCCGCCGCCTCCTCATCTCGCAGGCCCTGTAGGAGCAAGCGCACGCCAAGCACGCCATGCACGTCACGGTTTGGACGCACGACAAGTGCTAGAAAACACATGGTAGGGCTCGTCTACGCGACGGCATGCCGCTTGTGGGACCTGAAACGGCGAACCTCACACCACTCCCAACCAGCACGCCTCGGCCCCACCCCGCGCCCCCGTGCGCCCCCGCGCCCCGCAACCCGCCTCCCCCCAAGTCTGCAACGCACCTGCCACTGCCGCCGCATCAGCTCCACCCGCACCTGGTCCGCGAACAGCCGCACCCGGCTGACCGTGCGCCGCTGCGACAGCGGCACCTCATCCAGGTCGCCCCCCGCCAGCGCCGCCGCCGCCGCGGACGCCACCGCCGCATTCATCTGCGCCCGCGCCCTCGCCTCCGCCGCCGTGCCCAGCCGCTCCCGCAGCTCCTCGCGCGGGATCCCCGCATCGCCGTCACCGTCCGAGCCCGCAGCCGCGGCGGCGGCTGCCCGCCGCCGGCTGCCGGCGGCGCGGCTGCTGGCGCCGCCGCGCCCGCGGCGGCTGCGGCCGCCGCGGCGATTGCGTGTGGAGCGGCTCCGGCCCCGCCCCCGCCCCCGACGGCTCCGTGAGGCCGAAGTGGTTCTCCGACGGCCGCGGGCGCGGCTGGCGCGGCCGCGGCCACGCGCTGCCGTACCCACGTGCTCGCTGGCGTCGTAGCCCTCGTTGCCGTACGCGCCCGTGCCGGGCGCCATCTCCGCGCCCTCCGCATCCTCGTCGCCACTGGCCCAGCCCTCCTCCCCCTCGCCCTCCTCCTCCTCCTGCGAGTCGCTGTCACTGATCCAGATGGCCTCCTCATCCCCGTCCCCGCCAGCGCCGGCGGCGCCGTCGCCGTCCTCGTCCTCGTCAAGCCCGCTGTACCCATCTTCGTCCTCGTCGTCCTCCACAAGCTCGACGTCGGAATCTGAATCCACCACGTCAGCAGCTGCGCCCCGCCGCCGGCCTCCCCGGGCCCCGCGGCTGCGGGCGCCACGGCCGCGAGCGGCGGCCGTCCCACCCGCTGCTGCCGCCGCACCGCCGCGGGCCCTGCCGCGCCCATGGCCGCGCCCGCGCCGCCCTTGTAACAGAGCCGCGCGCTGCTGTTCGCACTGGGTGCAATACCACGTGCCTGGGAGCAGACGAACCGATCGGGCATGGGTAGTTACTGGGTAGCTACGCAACACTGCTGCTGCTATGCGTATGTCCCTGCTACCGCCACGGCCTTCCGGCTGGGCCCTCACTGGCCCCGTTTGCCTCATGCAATCGAACCTACCCTCGCACCAAATGAACTACCTATCCTCCCTGGCTCAGCTCGGGTCGGTGCTCGGTGCCTCACAGCCTCTCTCTCACCCTCCGGAATGTCATCCAGCCCCGCACAATAGGTGTGATAGCCTCGGTCGCAGCCTGTGACATCGCGAAGTCAGCAAGAACAGGAGCAGAGGCAGGAGCCGGAGCGTAAGCGCGTGCTGGAACAAAGGTGCGGAAGTAACACGCCTCGAGCGTCCCCTTCTCCGACCCAGCTGCGCGCTCACCGTCGCAGATGAGCAGGTGCGTGTCGTCGTCGCCGCGGCGGCACACCTGGCAGCACAGCTCCTGCAGGTTCAGCAGCAGCAGGTCCGCGGGCTGCCAGCGCTGCGGGTGACAGGGGCAGACAGAAAAACAGGTCCGTGCAGGTCAGTACGTGACAACGACACGGCACGAGACCTTCTGCCACATTCTCATGAGCCGTAACTGCGCGTGCACTTTGTTTGGGTACCATGCCCCGTATGTGACGCCGAAGCTGATACCGAACAGAAACCCCGCCAGAGCCCGCACCTGTTTGCGGTCCTCCACCACGCGCGTCTCCACGACTGTGCCCTTCAGTCGCTTCGGCGGCCCCTCTGCCTCATCCGGGTCCTCTGAGTCGTCATCCGAACCCCCGGCGACACCGCCGCCGCTGGCGGTAGCAGTAGCAGCAGCAGTAGCCGCAGCCCTGGGCACGTCGGTGTCTGCCGCCTGCTGGCGGGTGCGCTTGCGGCCGCGCCCGCTGCTGCAGCCCCTGCTACTGCCGGCCGCTCCCGCCGAGGTGCCGGCCGCCGCCAGGGCCGCCTCCGCTGCCTCCTCCTGAACAGCCGCGACGGGGCCCGCGGGCAGGCGCTTGCGGGTGATGACGATGAAGCGCTCCTTGCACATGGGGCAGCGGTTCTCCGTCCGGGCCCATCGCGAAATGCACTCGAAGCAGAACCTACGAGAAAGACCGGGGGGGGGGTGAGTGTTGCCCGGGAAGGCGACCATGGGCCCCTCGTGGGCCCCAGCGCCGCGCCGACCCGGACGGCCTGACCACGCGTGAGTGGTTGAACTCGTTCCCCTCGTTCCCAGTAGCTCCCTTCGCTCCAGCTCCCGCTCCAGCCAGAGAGTGAAACGCGGTAGCGTGCGCCCGTACCTGTGCAGGCAGGCGTCCAGCTCGCCCAGGTCGCGCGTTTTCTCATAGCAAATCGCGCACAGACACTTCATCGTCTGAAAGCTTTGGTAGACGCGGTCAACGTAAACGTGTAAAACCGGGGGGCTGGCGTGGGCTGGGGCTGTCGGGTGGGCCGGGGCGGGCCGGGTACAGGCTCAGCAGGCACAGGCTGGGCGGGCGGCAGACGCGGTTCAGGGTTTTGTCACAAAGGCCGACGACCGACGCGCCCCCTGCTACTGCTGTACTATGCCATGAGAATTGCAGCCTAACACCGCGTTTGCCGCGAGGAATCTCGGTGCATTTACGTCGCCGCGCCAGGGGTGTCAAGCTAGCTTTAGGTATGTCGTTTTGCAGGGATGAATTATGCAATGTGTTAATGTGGAGGCCCTTGAATTTCGCTGCCGCGACCCCATCAGCTTGATGACGTGCATGGTCCTGGACTTGGCTGGGCCCAAAACACTTTGGCCTGCCACGAGGAGTAATTCAACGTTTAGGGGTCTGCATTTGCCGTGCAACTTGCCCAGGGCCCTGCACGCGTGTGTTTCGGGCGTTGAGATTGCGGGGTATTCCCGTGGTACTGGAGGTCCTTCAACACCTTAAGCAAGTCATTAAACTCAAGCCGCAGCTGCTTGAGGCGGGCGTGGTCGTTGGACTGGCGGGGCCGGCAGCATGGGCCGCTCGCGCTCGCGCTCACGCTCGCCGGTGTTGAAGCGTGACCGCTCACGTAGCCCGGAGCGTGGGAGCAAGCGCAGTCGCCCCGAGAGGGACGATCGGCGGGACCGGGATCGCGAGGAGGAGCGCCGTGACCGTGGCCGCACTGAAGAGGAGGCCCGGCGTGGAGGGGACCGGGACCGCCGCGAGCGGTCTGACCGAGACCGGGAGAGGGATCGCGACCGCGAGAGGGATCGTGATCGCGAACGGGAACGGCCAGACCGCGTCGACAGGGAGAAGGAGCGGGAGCGTGGCGATAGAGACCGGGATGGGCCCGAGCGGGACCGCCGGGATGACGGCGGCCGCAAGCGCTCGCCCAGCCCCCGCATCAAGAAGGAGCAGGAGGAGGAGGAGGGAGCCGTGAAAGGCTTGAAGGAGGCGTCACCGGGCGTGGCAGCTGGCAAGAAGGCGGAGGTGAGTCGCAGGCGCTGATGTTGGCGCGCGGGAGCGCAAGGCCGGGCGCTATCCGGGCCCAGCGCGGCCCAGTGCCGGCTGGGGGGTTGCAAGGATGGGCAAAACCGGGGCAGCAGAAGGGCGTCGTGAATACTAGCCCAAGCTAAACCAACCTAACTAGGCAAGGGACATGCAAATTGGGGATTGTGGCAGGGCAGTAGCTGCTACAAGTAGGAAGCTTTGGGCGACGTCTGCGCCGCACCTCTCACCGCTGCTGTTCGCCCCTCCTCGCATGCAGCCGCTGTCTCTGGAGGAGTTGCTGAAGAAGAAGAAGCTGCAGCAGGAGGAGGAGTCCAAGGTGAGAAGTGCGTGGTCTGGGTCAGGGTTAGGCGCCCAGGTTTGGTAGGTTGAAACAAGGCCTGTGGGCTGGGCGTAGCTGGACGGGGCAGTCATGTCATGTGGGGCGACAGGCCGCTGCGACACCGCGTGGGTGCGTGGTGGCCGCTAGGTGGAATGATTAGGCAGACTACAGAGGATCAACGGAGGGTCAAGAAGGACGGCCCGCTCCAGGGTTGCGGGCTGACGCCGATACTGCCCTCCCACACGACACGCCGCCTTAGCTGCGGCCGGCAGGCTTTTCGGCAAGCCGCGCGTGAGCCCAATGCGCAGCACGCCTCAGCACCCGCCGCACATCCAACATTGCGCCGTTACACGCCTGAACTGGTATCCATACGACAAAGACAGCATGTGCCCTCGAGTTGCGCACCACCGGAACCGCTGACCCATGAAAACATGCCTACTCCTGCTTGCTCCTCCCTGCTCCTGCCTTCTCACGCAGCCCCGCTTCCTGACCAAGGCGGAGCGCCAGGCGCTTGCCCTGGCCAAACTGGAGGCGCAGCGCACAGGCGTGCTGGTGAGATGCTGGTGGTGTTGGGGTGTTGGTGCTGGCACTGGGATGAGGTTTTATGAGCGCTGTGTCGGAGGATTGCATGACCAGCTTGCGCCCGCCAGAGCCAAGCTCCCGCTTTTGCTTTATCGTGTGTATCTGGATCGTGTTGTGTCTGCGCAGGCATCCCAGCAGGCGAAGATGGACTCGGCACGTGCCGTCGGCGCTGCCGCTGGTGTGGCCTCTCTCCCACCACCGCCGCCGCTGCACTCTGGCGGCGGCGGCGGCAGCGCACTACCGCCGCCGCCGCCCATGCCAGGGCGCGAATGGGACCGTGACCGTGAGCGTGATAGGGGCCGCGGCGATCGCTACGGAGACCGTGGTGACAGGGACCGGCGTGACGGCGGCCGCGACTACGATCGTGGCGGGCGAGACCGTGATCGCGACGGCGGCCGTGACGGCGGCAGGGGTCGGGAGGACCCCCGCAGGGGCGGCAACGCGCATGGCACCAGCAGGCGGGGCACAACACCCATCCCAGGCGCGCTGACGGGCGGCGTGCCCGAGCAGACGGCGGCGGAGCGGGAGCGCGAGCTGGAGATGATCAAGCAGCAGTACCTGGGAATGGAGAAGCTGAAGAAGCGGGTGCGTGGGGCGGCTGGGCTAGCGGGCAGGCCGGATGAGAGCAGATGGCCGATTTGGGCGGGAGCACGGGTGGACTGCGGTCTGCACAGTCAGAGGCGTGGGCTTCCACTCGCACGTGCTGTGTGTTGGAGGCGTGTCGGCGCCTCGCACTAACACGCGTGAAGGCCGGCATCACTGCGGTGACAAGCCGTTCTTAACGGCCGCCTTTTGCATGCGCCCGGACAGGTCCTGCGCCCAAGCGAGAAGTTCAAGTTCAACTTCGACTGGGACTCCAAGGACGACACCTCGCGAGACCTCAACCCGCTCTACAACAACCTGCACGGTGCGGGCGGATGGGATCGGGGATGTGACGAGGAGCGGGGAGATGCCGTCGGAGCGGCCTGCCGCCGATCGATCTACCCTGGATGGCACCCTGGATGATACCTATTGGGCTGCACCCAGACCGACTTCGCTCTTGACTTGCACCCGTTTGCCCAATGGCGTGCTCCTTGCAGAGGCGGCGCTGATGTTCGGGCGCGGCATGCGCGCCGGCATTGACCGCCGTGAGCAGAAGAAGATCGCGGCGGTGCTGGAGACAGAAATCCTGCGCAAGGTGAGGGCTCGGAGGGGGGGGGGGCAAGGATTTTGTTTCGGTGGGAAGGGGGGCTGTGAATACCAGCCCGGCCCAAGCTAAACCAATGGGGGAATGGATGTTTTTGGACTCTGTGGATTTGTGTAGAGGGCGCGGCGCGGGTGGGAGGGCGCGGCAACGCTCTTGACACGGGCTAGGCGTGCACAGCGTGATGGGCGCGCATGCAGCGGCGAGGATTGTGGGAAGGCGACCCAGAGTGTAGCTGAGGCCGGTCCCTGGAGGCAGGCTGGATCCAGCGTTGGCCCTGGTGCCCGGCCTGACTGCTGTCCGCTCTGCCCACTGCCTGCCCGCAGACGCGCATGGCGGCGGGCATCGAGGACTCGCACGAGACGCGTGAGCACGACCGTGAGCGGAAGCGCCTGGCCGATCAGTACGACGGATTCGACATGCGGGTACGTGCCAGCGTGGCGGCGTACACGTGTGTGTGTGTGTGTGTGTGTGTGTCTCAGCCGGCAGGCTGTGTAGCGCTGGTGGTACTTGGTCGCGTGCTGCTCGCTGCGGTCCCTGCCCTTGCCCAATCGCGCATGCACCTGCAAGGCTCCTGGGCTGATGCAGAGCTCCCAAGGGACGGCCCCGCCCCCCGACTGCACCCCGGTGTTCCACATTCTTAATTTTACAACTTCACAACCCACCCCTCCACCTACTCACTCACACCGACAGGTTGAGAAGCACTGGACCGAGAAGTCGCTGGACGAGATGAACGAGCGCGACTGGCGCATCTTCAGGGAGGACTTCAACATCGGCTACCGCGGTGTCAACACGGTGCGGAGGGGGCCCTAGCGGCAGGCAGACCGCCAAGGGGGATGCTGGGAGCGGAAGGGACGCAGATGACTGAATACACTCGACCGCGCCTCGTGCTGACGCCCAACGCCCTAACGCCTGGCGCCTTGTGTATGCGTTGTTGGACTGCAGATTCTGCCCATCCGCAAGTGGGAGGAGAGCGGGCTGCCTTCCATGCTGCTCAAGGTGCGTCCGGGCATTGTCACGTCGCCTGTAATTTTCCCTGGCGTCTTGGACGTGGTGTTGGAAAGCCGGCCGGCCATGATAGCCCCTCATGCCGACAACGGCGGGAGCAACGGAGGTGCAATGAGGACCATAGCATGATCTAATCTTAACGGCGCCGCCGTTGTGCACGGGCAACAACAGCCCGTGTGCGGCTGGCGGCGTGGCTTGTAGACACCCGAGAACTGAGCACCTCCTGCTGCCTGACTGGCTGGCTTGCTACCCGGCTGCTACTGCTGCTGGGACGCACCTGCAGCGATTCCGCACACACACGCACGCGCAATTCCTTGATAACTCCAGCTTAGCCAGCTGCGCTGAGCCACCACTGCTCGGTTCTGTTTTTTTGTCGTTGCCCCTTCAGGCCATCGAGAAGGTGGGCTACAAGAAGCCGTCGCCCATCCAGATGGCGGCCATCCCGCTGGGCCTCAAGCAGCGCGACGTCATCGGCATTGCCGAGACCGGCTCAGGTGGGTGTCCTGGGCTGCAAGGTGGCGTGCAAAGCCTGCGCGTGACCGGTACCTACTTCGACTCGGGTCTGACTCTTCCTCCAGTTTTGCAGCTCCGCGACTTGCATGTAACTTACAATCGGGAATTCGGACCATGAACGCAGGCAAGACCGCGGCGTTCGTGCTGCCCATGCTCGCGTACATTATGCGGCAGCCGCCTATGAACGAGGAGAACGAGGCGGACGGGCCCTATGCCGTGGTGAGTGCGGCCTTGCTGGAGCGTTGTGGGAGGGGGTTGCGAACGCCAGCCCAACCTGTGGGGGGCTGGCTGAACGCTGGAGGGTGCTGTGCATGGGGTGCACAACAGGCAAGAGCTGCATCAGCGGCAGTGGGTGCCGTCAGCCACTTCAGCAGGTCTGCGCCCCCAAATCTGAGTCGTGGCGTGTGCTGTTTTGCCGCCCGGCAGGTGCTGGCCCCCACGCGTGAGCTGGCGCAGCAGATCGAGGAGGAGACGCACAAGCTGGCGCACTACACCGGGTACCGCGTCACGTCGGTGGTGGGAGGCCAGTCCATTGAGGAGCAGGGCACCAAGCTGCGCAAGGTGAGGGTGGGGTCGCGATGGCGGGAGCGGGAGGCGGCACACGCGGCAGGTGTGGCTTCCGGTGCCAGTGCCGGTGCCGGTGCCGGTGCCAGTGCCGGTGCCGGTGCCGGTGCCGGTGCCGGTGCCGGTGCCGGTGCCGGTGCCGGTGCCGGTGCCGGTGCCGGTGCCGGTGCCGATGCCGGAGCCCATGCACTGAGCGGCCATGCAGCGCGGCGCCTGCTCGTCTTGATGAGAACGACAGTATACCTGCACCTTCCAACAGCTAAGCCTCTTTCGGCGCACCCCCTACCTCCCACCTCCCATCTCACCTTCACGCCCCCGCCCCCGCTCCCCCCCCTTTTGTGTGCACCGCCAGGGCTGCGAGATCGTGATCGCCACGCCCGGCCGCCTGCTGGACTGCATCGACCGCCACTACGCGGTGCTGAACCAGTGCAACTACGTGGTGCTGGACGAGGCCGACCGCATGATCGACCTGGGCTTCGAGCCGCAGGTGGGGGCGGGCGGCGGGGGCGGGGGGCGAGGGGGGTTGTGAGACAGGGGTGGCATGGGAGGTGGGATGGGGGGCAGGGGGTCGGAGGGTGGGGAAGCTGCGCAGGGCGTGCGGGGAAGCAGGCTTGGGGGTAAGGCGCAGTGCGGGGAAGCAGGCGAGGGAGCGCTCCTGATCGCGTGCGTGACGCACTGCACACGCCCATTGGTCCTTCCCTCACGCGCACCTTGGTCCGTTTCGGCAACGCGTTCCCCCACAAATGCACACATGCCACCGCTCATACACACACGCACCTCTAACACGCACCTCGGTGCTCGCGGCCATCAGTTGTTGTTGGGGAACCGTGCAACCGCCCGTGCAACCCGCTTGCAACCCACCGTGCAACCCACCGTGCCCTGCCGCCTCCAGGTGATCGGCGTGCTGGACGCGATGCCCAAGAGCACGCTCAAGCCGGACGAGGAGGGCGCGGTGCTGGAGGAGAACCGCACCTACCGCACCACCTACATGTTCAGCGCGACCATGCCGACCGCGGTGCGTGACTTGCTGTGGGGGGTTGCAAAGATGGTTCGAGCAAATGTAGCACGGGAGACACAGGGTTGGTGGGTGGGGGCGGGGGAAAGAGCCTGGGGCATGTCGCTAGGTTCAGTGCAGGCCGGCGACTGTGGGCAGCGGGGCATGCAGCTTGTTCATTGCGGATGAGGGCGTACCAATGGCTGCTGGGTGTCTCCGGCTTCTAGGTAGCAGCTCGATTTAGTGGCTTGCACAGGCTCTGACGCCCAACCCAACTCAAATCCAAAACCCCGCGGTGTGCAGGTGGAGCGGCTGGCGAAGAAGTACCTGCGGCGGCCAGTGGTGGTGGTGATCGGCAGCGCGGGCAGGGTCACGGACAACGTCACACAGCGCGTGTTCGTGGTCAAGGAGAATGAGAAGGGACGACTGTGAGTGCTGCGCGGCAGGGAGATCGGAGGTTGAACTGTGGGCCAAGACTGCCGCATTCTTGCCCCCCGCCATGCCGCCCGTTTACGGCTTACCTCACGAGCTTACCTGTTTGCCATCCCCACGAATGCGCTGCACAGGCTGGAGCAGGAACTCAACAGCGTGGACGAGAAGCGCGTCATCGTGTTCGTCAACACACAACGCCAGTGCGACAACGTGCATAGGTGTGTGCAAGGGCTGGGCGTACGATTCTCGGGTGCACTGCGTGACCTGCTTTCCTGGCTTCCGTCCTGTCGCTTGCCTCACGCGTACTACCGGTATTCGTCATTATCACCCACAAGCAATCCCCGGGTCGCACACAGGCACATGGACGAGCTGGGTCACCACTGCACCATCCTGCACGGAGGCAAGACGCAGGACCAGCGCGAGGCCGGTATCAAGGGGTTCAGGTGCGTGCGCGAGGGTGCGGGGTGAGGGTCAGAGGTCACGCCGGGTCTGGGGAGCAACGGGCAGGCAGATCCAGTTCCGTTTGCCGGCAAACCTCTGCGTTCACATGCGCAGGATCGGCCCTTGCTTGTCACCGATATCACCACTGCCACGTCATCCTAATACCTGCCGCATCCCTGGCACCCCGCAGGGACGGCACCTACAACGTGCTCATCGCCACCGACGTGGCGGGTCGCGGTATCGACGTGCCCGACGTGGCGCTGGTGGTCAACTACGACATGCCCACCAACATCGAGAACTACACCCACCGCATCGGTCGTACCGGCCGCGCCGGTCGCAAGGGTATCGCCGTCACCTTCCTTACGCTCGGCGACACGGGTGAGCGACAGACTCGCGGGTGCATTTGGTGCTTTGTAGACAAGTCGATTTGTGGGCAGTGTGGTCAAGCCACATTCCACTGCTCGCCGCCTATCCTCGCGCTCAACCATACCAGCCGCTATCCGGCCTTGCACCATGCGAGGAGGTGATGCCTGCATGTTTGCGTGAGCCTGCACTTCCCTTGCATTTGTGTGTCGTCCTCGCCTCTGAACCACTCTGTGTATCTCGCGCGCAGCCGTATTCTTCGACCTCAAGAAGCTGCTGGAGGACTCCAAGGCCGCGGTGCCGCCGGAGCTGGCGCGCCACGAGGCGTCCAAGGTCAAGCCCGGCACCGTGGATGCCAAGAGCCGCAAGGACCAGACTGTGTTCGCCACATAGTCGCAGCGTACGGCAGTAGCAGGACTAGGGTTCGGTAGTAGCAGGACTAGGGGTCGGGGTCCGTGTGGCAGCCGTGTGGTGCTCTGGTCGGGATTCCAAGGTCTGGGAATGCGGCTTGCGTTGTCGGGCATGGCATGAGACACGTGGGCAGGTGGAGGCACCGCGGCTTGCAGTGGCGGGGCCGCGCTGTGTAGCGCTGTGCCGCTACGGCGCCACTAGAGTGCATCTGGTTGTGGGTGGCGTTTGCGACAAGAGGGCGAATGCAGCGCGGCGTTTTTGGGTGTGACAGTGAGCACTTTTTGTATTGCTCTTACATGTCGTTGACAGCCTGAGACGCGTGCTGGTGGCCAAGCCACGTGGGCAAGGACCAGGCCTCTGATACATAGGCATACACGAGAGAGGCTCAAAGGCTCAAAGACTCAGAGAGCGCGCGCCGCAGACGCCATCCGCCGCCTTTTGCAACTCCATGTCCGTACATGGTCAATTAGGTGTCTGCCCCGAAGCCGATGACAGGCGTTGCGCGGCTCTCATAGATGGTGCCCTGATCTCCTGGCTGCGACGGCAACAGAAGTTGAGAAGCCAAGCGCATAACCGAGCCTCGGCAGCAAGAGCTGAGGCCAGGCAGTGCGGCAGGCCAGGACGAGACCTGGGAGCCTCGCAGCGAAGCGGGCCCTTATGGGCACAGGACCGGCATGCAGAAGATGTGAAGGCGCCAAGCGCAGGCGGAGTCACGTAGTGTTGATCCGGGTACGTATATTACAGCCGAAGATTATTAAAGCCCATCTGACACCACGACGTGCCGATGTGCATCTCATCACCTACGTGCTTACAGTCCAAGCGTGTCTAAATCCACAATAGGGGACTTGCCCCTGTCCACAAACGGCCAAACCACACACAGCAGAGAGCACCAAATTTCGGCGCCCATCTCGAAACACCAAGTTCTTTCGTCTTTTGCCACGTCCGGCAAACGACCGAGCAACAAAGAATTTTGTGGCGCTCACTGCTAGCTACACAGTTGACGCACTGGCTGCGGACCGAAATCTGCGAAACCGCAGCTTGCGCCGCCTGACGTACAACCACAGCGCGCGTAGTGTCACGCACAATCGTCAAAACGCTCGCCCCTTCCATACCGGTACATGCTCAAGCATGCTGCTGCCCCACAACCCTCATACTCAATCCAGCAAATACAGCCTTCTCTTTCGGCCCTGCCACTTGCCAACACCTGCCCACCGTGAATCGCCGCGGCAGTGCTAAACGCCCCCTTGGTCCAATTCCCAGTCCTTGACAACCAAACGTTCAGACCCGAATTTCTCCAGCTTCCCTCGCTTACACCGCCACGGGCGGGCGCTTGGGCGAAGTGTCACGGGGTGGCCCCGCCTGCGGCACCGAGATGGGCGCCCCCGACACGTCAAAGATGCCGCCCTGCACGTCCAGCGGCTGCCCCAGCAGGCCGTTGCCGGCCTTCTGCTGCAGGTACTTGTCCACCGAGGCGGCAGCGTCGCGGCCCTCACGGATGGCCCACACCACCAGCGACTGGCCGCGGCGGCAGTCGCCCGCCGCAAACACGCCCGGAATGCTGGTCGCGAAGTCGCCGAAGGTAGCCTGCGTTGGTGCAAGCAGATGCCGTGTCAGTCAGAGAGCACATCGGTGCGACACGCCCAGCGCAAACCCCCCAAAGGGTATCCCAGAGCCGGGAGTACAGTACGGTAACCGAGAGAGCAGGCAGCAACGCACCTTGAAGTTGCTGCGCTCGTCGGTCTTGATGCCCAGCGAGGTGGCAAGGCGCTCCTCAGGGCCGGTGAAGCCCATGGCCAGCAGCACAATGTCCGCCTCCAGCACCTTCTCGCTGCCGGGCACCTCAACGGGGCGGAACTGCCCGGTCTTGGCGTCCTTCTCCATCCTGTAGGCACGACAGGGATGATTTAGTGCAGATGCGACACGAGCCCACGGTCACGTGAGGTTCAACCAGTGTAGGACTACCGCACTGTACTGGCACGCAGGTAGACAAGAGGAGTCCGAGCTCGGGAGCGAGAACTCACTTGACGGTGACAATCTCCACGCCCTTCAGGTTGCCCTTGCCGTCATCGATGAAGCGCTTGGTCATGACGTTGTACGTGCGCGGGTCGGCGCCGTACACGTGCGAGGCCTCGGCGTGGCCGTAGTCCACCCTAGAGTCGTGGACAAAGGCGGCGCCGGGCAACAGTCAGCGAAATGCAACACACGTCCAGCTTGGCATGAAGCCTCCATCAGGCAGCGGCTGGATCACTGCAGCTGGCACTCAAGGATTCGACCGCACCTGAAGATGCGCGGCCACTGCGGCCAGGGGTTGTTCTTGGCGCGGGTGGCGGGCGGCTTGTCCAGCAGCTCCAGGTTCACGATGGAGGTGGCGCCGTGGCGCAGCGAGGTGGCGATGCAGTCAGTGCCGGTGTCGCCGCCGCCGATGACCACCACCTTCTTGCCCTTGGCGCTGATGTACTTGCCGTCGGCCAGGTTGCTGTCCAGCAGCGACTTGGTGTTGGCGGTCAGGAAGTCCATGGCGAAGTGCACGCCCGAGGACTCGCGGCCGGGCACGGGCAGGTCGCGCGGCTTGGTGGCGCCGGCCGCCAGCACCACGGCGTCGTGCTTGCCCACCAGGTCCTGCGCCGTGACGTTGCCGCCCACGTTGGCGTTCATCACGAACTTGACGCCCTCCGCCGCCATCAGGTCCACGCGGCGCTGCACCACGTCAATCTTGCCGGCCTTCATGTTGGGCACGCCGTACATCATCAGGCCGCCCGCGCGGTCCGCGCGCTCGTACACGGTCACCTCGTAGCCCATCTTGTTCAGCTGGTCAGCCGCCGCCAGGCCGGCGGGGCCGCTGCCCACCACCGCCACCTTCTTGCCGGTGCGCAGCTTGGGCGGGCGGGGCACCATCCAGCCCTCCTCGAACGCCTTGTCGATGATGGTGGCCTCGATGGACTTGATGGACACGGGCGGCTCAATGATGCCCAGCGTGCAGCTGCCCTCGCAGGGAGCGGGGCACACGCGGCCGGTGAACTCGGGGAAGTTGTTGGTCTCCAGCAGGCGGTCCAGCGCCTCCCGCATGCGGCCCTTGTGCACCAGGTCGTTGAACTCCGGGATCTTGTTGCCCAGCGGGCAGCCAGTGGAGGCGGTGTGGCAGAAGGGCGTGCCGCACTCCATGCAGCGCGCGGCCTGGGTGTGCAGCAGCGCCGCGTGCGCGGCGGTGCCGCTGTGGTCGTGCACCTCGTCCCAGTCCTTGATGCGCTCCGCCTCGGCGCGGTAGGGCAGAGGCTTGCGGTCGTAGCTCACGAAGCCGCGCACCTTGTCGGCGGCAGGCGCGGAAGCGGGGACGATGGTGGGGCGGCCGGCCTCCCAGGTGGGCGAGATGCCCTTGACGGGCAGGCCCTCGCGCGCCAGCTTCTGCATGCGGCGCTTGTCCTGCTGCGCGTCGGCGGTGGGGATCATGTTCAGGGTCAGCGCCTTGGGCGCCTGGCCTGACTTGACGGCGGCGGCGGCCATGGCCTTCAGCTCCTCGAACGCGTCCTTGGGCGACAGGCCCTGCGCAGCAGCGCCGGGGTTCATCGTGATCAGTTGTTGAGAATTGAACACAGGGTCTGCCGTCGACCTGGATAGTCGCCCCATGCCAAGCGCCTTCCGAAAATGAACAGCAAAGTAGCGCAAGCACCCTTGCAGTCGCAGCAAGCTCTTACCTTGGCGTCGGAGGACGCCAGCAGCGCGGCCTCAGCGGCCTCGGCCTTGGCCAGCACCTCGGCCTCGCCCAGCGCGCGGCGGTACTCGTGCGGGAACACCTTCTTGAAGTGCACGCGCGAGCGGTCCCAGCTGAGCAGGATGCGGCGGGCCACGTCCGAGCCCGTGAACTTGAGGTGGCGCTGGATGAGCGACTTGAGCGCGCGCACGTCCTCCGGCGACTCCACCGGCAGCAGGTCGTTCGCCACGTCCACGTTGCACAGCGCCTGCGCGTGCAGATGAACAGCAGGTGGTGTGTAACCAGTGTGCCCAGGCGCCAAGCCCCAGGTGGAGAGGTTTTAAAGCACTTGTACACCCAGAGCTCCCAATCGCTTCACTGCCCTTCGCCCCCCGCTCTTTAGGACGGACACAAGCCCCGTGTATGTAATCCGCGCCCGCGCCCGCCACCAGCTTACCTTGAACTTGTCGTTGGGGTCGTACACGTAGGCGATGCCGCCGCTCATGCCGGCGCCGAAGTTCTTGCCGGTGGGGCCCAGCACCACCGTGACGCCGCCCGTCATGTACTCGCAGGCGTGGTCGCCCACACCCTCCACCACGGCGCGCGCACCGCTGTTACGCACGCAGAAGCGCTCCGCAGCAATGCCGCGGATGAAGCACTCGCCGCGCACGGCGCCGTACAGCGCCACATTGCCGGCAATGACGTTGTCCTCCGCGCGGAAGGTGCTGATGCGGGGCGGGTACACCGCCACGACACCGCCCGACAGGCCCTTGGCCACGTAGTCGTTGGCGTCACCCTCCAGCTCCAGCGTGATGCCGCGGCACAGCCAGGCGCCCAGCGACTGGCCGGCATGGCCGGTCAGCTTGATGTGGATCGAGTCGTCGGGCAGGCCGGCGTCGCCGAAGCGCTTGGTCACCTCGTGGCTCAGCGTGGTGCCCACGGCGCGGTGCGTGTTCTGCACCTCCATCTCAATGTACACCGGCTCGGAGGCGGCGTTGGGCTCGTCCGGCAGCGCGGCCTTGCACAGCGGCACCAGGTGCACGTCCAGCCCGGCGTCCAGGCCGTGGTCCTGCTTCTGCACGCAGCGCTGCGCCGCGCCGGGGCGCAGGGTGGCGGCGGGCGTCAGCAGGCGGCCCAGGTCGACGCCGGCCAGCTTGGCGCCGCCCTCGGCGATGGCCTCGCGGTCCATCTGTGCAGGGGATGAAACATAGCAACGTTAGTGCAGCCTCGCGATAAGCCCAGGCTTATACAGCGCCGCGCTTCACCCCAGGCCCTGCTGCTCGAGCCCATGACCTGCAGCGTACGACCTGCAAACCCCACGCGCCCACCCACCCGCTCGACACGCCCGCCCGCTCACCTCCATCAGGTCAGCGCGGCCGACCAGCTCGTCCAGCGAGCGCAGGCCCAGCGAGGCCAGGTGCTCGCGCACCTCCTCCGCCACCATGAAGAAGTAGTTGATCACGTGCTCCGGCTCGCCCGCGAACTTGGCGCGGAGCTCGGGGTCCTGGGTGGCCACGCCCACGGGGCAGGTGTTGGTGTGGCACTTGCGCATCATGATGCAGCCCAGCGTGATGAGCGGCGCGGTGGAGAAGCCAAACTCCTCGGCGCCCAGCGCGCAGGCGATGGCCACGTCGCGGCCCGTGCGCAGCTGGCCGTCGACCTGCAGCGTGGTGCGGCCGCGCAGGTCGTTGGCGACCAGCGTCTGGTGCGTCTCCGCCAGGCCCAGCTCCCAGGGCAGGCCCGCGTGCTTGATGGACGACCACTTTGCGGCACCGGTGCCGCCATCGTGGCCGCTGATGAGCACGTGGTCGGCGTGGCCCTTGACCACGCCGCTGGCCACCACGCCCACGCCGTTCTCGCTGACCAGCTTGACGCTGCAGGCATTCGGAACATGGTTGGGGGAGGCAAGTTCAGTGTCACATTTTTGGATGAACGCATTGCGGGTGCAGTTTGGACCCAAGCCATCCTGCTCCTTCCATAACACGGTGACCTTTCAGCCACCCACCTGACGCGGGCCGACGGGTTGGAGCTCTTCAGGTCGTAGATCAGCTGCGCCAGGTCCTCAATCGAGTAGATGTCGTGGTGCGGCGGCGGGCTGATCAGGCCCACGCCGGCCGTGGAGCCGCGGGTGACGGCGATGTCGCCCTTGACCTTGTCGCCGGGCAGCTCACCACCCTCACCGGGCTTGGCGCCCTGCGAGATCTTTATCTGCAGCTCGTCGGCGTTGGTCAGGTAGTAGGCGGTCACACCGAAGCGGCCCGACGCCACCTGCTTGATGGCGGAGCGGAAGGGGTTCTTGCTGCCGTCCGCCAGCGGCTCCAGGCGGCGCGGGTTCTCGCCGCCCTCGCCGCTGTTGCTCTTGCCGCCCATCGTGTTCATGGCCAGGGCCAGGGTGGTGTGCGTCTCCAGCGAAATCGAGCCGTACGACATAGCGCCCGTCACGAAGCGCTTGACAATCTCCTTGGCGGGCTGCACCTCGTCGATGGAGATGGGCGTGGCACCCTCCGTCTTAAAGCGCAGCAGGCCGCGCAGCTGCACGCCGCGGCTCAGGCGGGTGTTGAGGGCCGAGAACTGCTTGTACAGCTCGCGGTCGTTGCCGCTGGTGGCGGCCTGCAGCTTGGCGATGGCCTCGGGGTCGTTCATGTGGCGCTCGGCGTCGGGCGCGTTGCGCCAGTGGTAGTCGCCGGCGTTGGGCAGCGCCTTGGCGTCGGCCGAGCCGTCGGGCATGCGCTCGGTGGCGAAGGCGGCGTGGTGCAGGGCCAGCGTGTCGCGGCCCAGCTGGTCCCAGCCGCTGCCGCCGATGCGCGTGGGCGTGCCGCGGAAGCACACGTCCACCACCTCGGGCGCCAGACCAAGCGCCTCGAAGATCTGCGCGCCCTTGTAGCTCTGCAGCGTGCTGATGCCCATCTTGGCCATGGTCTGCGTGGGCAAAAGGCACACAGGCAAGGCCTTACTTTCCTGGCCTGCAACAGGACGTGGTGCGGAGCCTGCGGTCGTCCTCACGAGCCCCCGAATCCCAAACCCGTGTCCCCAGTGCCCCCGCTAAAGCAGCTGTCGAACGCACCTTGAGGATGCCCACGCCCAGGCCCTTTACGAACTTGGACTTCAGCTCCTCCAGGGGGGTGGAGGCGGGCAGCTTGCCGTCGCGCTGCATGGCCGCCAGCGTGTCAAAGGCCAGGTACGGGCACACGCCGTCCGCGCCGTAGCCCACCAGCAGGCAGAACTGGTGCACCTGTGCGGTTGAAGCGAGCAAATGCGCCGAGGGTGTCAGACAACAGTTGCCGGGCCAGTTCCCCTACCGGGAGTCTCACTCTGGTATGACTGCGGCGTACGCAACAGTGTCAATGCTGCCATTGACCAGGCCTCGCACCTCGCGGGGCTCGCCGCTGTCCACCAGCAGGCCCACGTTGGAGCGCAGGCGCAGCTGCACCAGGTGGTGGTGCACGGCGCCAGTGGCCAGCAGCGAGGGCACCGGCGCGCGGTCGGGGCCGTAGCCGCGGTCAGACAGGCAGATCATGGCGTACTTGCCGGCCTTGACGGCGGCCTCAGCCTCCTGGCACAGCCGCTCCAGGGCCTTGCGCAGGCCTGAAGGTGTGGAGAAAAGGGAAACCGACGGTTAGTTATAAGGACACAAATGCCCTGTTCTTGGCAAACTTGCTGCTGACGCGCAGCGCCACCTTCCGAGCCCTGCTCAAACCCGCACTCACCCGCGGGGCCCTCCTCCACCGGGAAGGTGCAGTCCAGAACCTTGGTCTTCCAGCCGCCGGGGTGGTCGACGTGCTGCGAGTGGGAAGCGCAGAACGGGATGCCTTACAACAGCAACACGAGCCGCCCTGCCTACTTGTGCTGCCCCTCAGATCCAGCCAGGCTAAGTTAAGCGACCGGCACCCACCTTGAGCGCCTCCATCTCCTCGATGTCCAGGACGGGCTGGGGCAGCTCCAGGCGCGCGCAGTGCTGCGGGCCGGGCTCCGAAGTCAGGTCCACCTCGGGGCCGATGAAGCAGCGCAGCGACGTCACCACCGCCTCGCGGAAGGGGTCGATGGCGGGGTTGGTCACCTGCGCGAACAGCTGCTTGAAGTACTCGAACGGCAGGCGGTTGCGGCGCGACAGCGCGGCCAGCGCGGCGTCGTTGCCCATGGAGCCCAGCGGCTCGGCGCCGCTCTTGGCCATGGGGCCCATCAGCAGCTCCAGCGCCTCGCGAGTGTAGCCGAACACCTGGGGCCATGTGAGAGGTGCACGGTTAGGCGTCAAGACATGGATTGCAGCATGCTAGGCGTGCCTGACTGGGCGTTCGATTCAGACCCACATAACCTTTCGCGCCCCGAACCCGTTACAAGTGTGTCCCCGCTGCTGCCATACGCACCTTGAGCGGCTTCAGCAGCGACTGCACGCCGGCGTCCAGCTCCGAAGCCAGCGCCGTGGCCGCGCCGTTGGAGGCGGGCGTGAAGGCGACGATGTTGGAGGCGGCCGTCTTGCCGTTGCCGTTGCCATTGCCGTTGGAGGAGGCGGGCAGCAGCGCCGACACGGGGCGCGAGCCGGGCAGCGGCGCGGGGATGCGCGCCTCGGCGGGCACGGAGGCGGTCAGCTGCTGCAGCGTCATGGCGTGCTCCTCCAGCCACCGGGTGTACGATCTACACACATGCCACACAGTTGCAGCCAGGTGTGTATTCAGTCACTGGAGGTTGGACATTTGCCGGCTGCGTGTTCGTGTCCACCGTTGAGCACTCACCGGCGGTTGGCGTAGCGCTCCTTCAGCTCCTTGTCCTCCACCAGGCGGTGCTCGTCGAAGTCCACCAGCAGGATGTTGCCGGGCATGAGGCGGCCCTTGCGCACCACCTCCTCCGGGTCCACGTCCACCACGCCGACCTGCACGCATGTCGTACCACCAAGGTCGGTGGTTGACAACCGCTCCATTGCTGCGGCTCCCGCCGCCACTTCTCCGGTTCCAGCCCGCATGCTGACCATCGCTACGACTATTCCCCTTCACCCGCTCCTCATAATTCTCGTCACGCCAAGCAGCCCACCTCGCTGGCCATGATGACGCGGCCGCCCTTGGTCACGTAGTAGCGGCCGGGGCGCAGGCCGTTGCGGTCCAGCGTGGCGCCCAGGAAGCGGCCGTCCGTGAACGACACCAGCGCGGGGCCGTCCCACGGCTCCATGATGGCGCTGTGGTAGCGGTAGAACGCCTTCTTCTCCTGCGGTGGCAGAACCACATGATATGCACGCGTGTTCACTGCTGGTAACGCCGGCAGGTGCTGTGGATGCTGGTATTACAGTGGCCCAACGCAATGCCGGCACATCCATATCCAGCTGCCGGGTCCCGCCGCACCTTGCTCATGAGCGGGTCGTTCTGCCAGGCCTCCGGGATGAGCATCATCATGGCCTCGGGCATGTCACGGCCGCTGGCACGCGTCAGCAGCTCCAGCACGCTGTCAAACGCGCCGGAGTCGCTGCTGCTGGCCGGCACGATGGGCTCCATCTGTGGGCATGATAAAGGCGCGACCCAGCGTCAGACTACATGATCTCTACCGGCGGGTTGCCCCTCATCCAACCCATATCAAAAGAGCTCTGCCAAGCCTGGTTACGCACGCTCACCTGCTCGACCACCTCCTTGGGCAGGCCCAGCTTGAGGCACGCCATGGCGCCCTCGCGCGCGCGCATCCAGTTGGCGTTGCCACGCAGCGTGTTGATCTCACCGTTGTGGCCCAGGTTGCGCATGGGCTGCGCGCGCGCCCAGCTGGGGAAGGTGTTGGTGGAGAAGCGCGAGTGCACCAGGGCCATGTAGGAGCGGAAGTCCTCGCGCTGCAGGTCCTTGAAGTACACGCGGACCTGCGCGGAAAAACACATGCACCAGCCCGTCAGCAGTGCAAGGCGCAGGTAACTGCGACTGCGGATGCAGGCCGAGTAAAGCGCCTGCCGCACAGTCGAGAGCCGGCCAAGTAGCGCACCTGCTCCGGCGTCAGCTGGCCCTTGTACACGATGGTCTTGGACGACAGCGAGCAGAAGTAGGCGTCGTCGTCCTTGATGCCGTCCGAGCGCAGGGCGTACTCGATTTGCTTGCGCAGCAGGTACAGCTGTGGAGGAACAGTCGGGCAGGTGGGCAGAACCGGTGTGAGGCGCACTGCGGATATGCACTCTAGCATCAACAGTGCCCCGAACGGCTAGTACATGATTTACCAGTGGTCGAGCATGTGACAAGGACTGCATGCCAGTGTGAAGAGTGAGCCGTGCCGCGTACCTGCTGCTCAACCTCGAGGGAGGAGCGGTTGCCGCTGCTGGTGATGAACCACTGCTCGATGACCGGCTCCGTGTCCACCGCCGACTTGCCCAGCGAGCGGTTGTTGGTGGGCACGGGGCGCCAGGTCAGGGTCACGTGGCCCAGCGAGGTGGCGACGCGCTCGCAGATGTCCTTGACCTTCAGGCGCTCCTTCTCGTCCTGGGGCAGGAACACCTGGCCCGCCGCGTACGAGCCCAGCGGCGGCAGCTTCAGCCCTTGCTCCTCCATCAGCACCGCCTGGAAGAAGCCATCTGGCATGCCTACCAGGATACCCGCACCGTCACCTGCGAGGGCGGGAGGGGTGGGGAGGTTGCAGAGTCGGTCACCAGGAGCCGGCACGCCAGCGGTGTCCCGAGGAACCGAGGAAACCCTGATTACCCTTGCATGCAATGTGTCTAATTCTTGATGCCAGAATTATTTAGTCAAGTATGTCTTCCTCGCAAGCTGGAAGGGCGCTGGCAGTGTGAGCCCGTGTCGAGGCGAGTGCAACATCTGGCCCAGTCGGCAAACAGCCCAGTCGGCAAGTGTAGCACGTCATAGTCAATTCGGTCCATCCTCTACACAATGATCCAACGCAGCACCCAAGCTGGACTCCTTTGCAGCTGGAAAGCGAGAATCACCCTTGTTTCGGCGACGCGGGACGCTTTGCAGCACTTTTATGCAGTCAAACGCTGAATTCCCCTCCCTGACACGTCTCTGAGATCACACAATCGCTCACCGGTGTTCGCCTCGCAGCCACAAGCGCCACGATGGGTCATTCGATTGAGCATGGTGAGCGCGTCCTTGATGCACTTGCGCGAGGGCTGCTTGGACAGTTCTCCCACGAAGCCCACACCGCAGGCGTCCTTGTCGTTCTCCGGGTCAAACAGACCCTGAGCCGGGGGGACCGCGGAATGCGCATCGCACAGGACCAGCCGGCTGCCCTGGCCGGGGCCCAGCGGCATCCATCGAGGCCGAACAGCAGCACGCGGACGACTGGCTGCCGCACTGCTGCGAGGCACGCCCACGCGAGCGATGCTTCCGGCGGCTAGGCGCGGAAAAGCAGTAACCGCGTGCAGCGCGGTTGACTGAGCTGGTGCTGAAGGCAGCACCAGCTGCCCCATTGGTTGGGGCATGGTGCGAGTCTAAACGGGCCGGACAGGCGGCAATCGGCAAGTCGCCGGTTGGGGTGTTGTTTTCTCTTTTTCCGAAACGCAACCCTAGTCTCAATTCAATGCGAGGACCGCACGGCTTGTGCAGCCGGGGGTCTAAGGTGCTCCAATTGAACCGAAAAGACTGTTCTGCAGCGGTCGGCGCGCCCTTAACTCGGCTCGGCGATGCAACCCCATTGCAGTCACGAGGCGCCGTGCAATTGCTGCTGCGTGCAGACTGGACAGGGTGCGAGCATCGCTGATCGTAGCAGTGGCATCCTGCATCAAATCAAGACTATCGAGGCAGCCCGAGGGCGTGCCACGCGGACGTGCATGGCGGAGGCCAGACGCCGCACGCCCGCGAGCTCGCCCACTGTCACAAAATGCTACATTTCCCATAATTGAGCAATTACACCATGGATCGGGACAGTGCGGGACCGGTTGTGGGCCGCGATCATCAAGTCGCTTTCGTTAGTCGCGCTTTTTTATGGGTCGGTGACCGACAATTGTGGGCCGTGGGTGACTGACTCTGACCAGCGGGGAACGGATTGTGCGGCTCCCAGTTCAAGGGGTGACTGACCGGTGACTGACCCCCACTCGTGCCCCCACTGCATCCCGGCGTGCCTCTCGGCGTGCCTCTCGGCGGAAGCGCAAGGCGCCCAAAACTGCCCAGCACTTCCTGCACCCAACTCCCCTGTCCCCGGACCCACCCACCCATCGGCATCGGCAATCGCATGCGGTGGCGTACCTCCTCTATGGAATGACTATGATATCACCCACTCCGCGCACTTGCAAGGGTCTCAGCCTTTGGTGCTTCATGCTCCAGCCCCAAGGCACGCCCCAAGGCAAGCACGTGGCGGCATCATGGCCGCAACCACGGCGCCGCCTGGCTCTCATCATGCCACACATTTGCAGGCTGAGCGTGCGATGGCACGGGACAAGGGTCACTGCGGCGTAGTGGCGGTTGAATGGGGTGAATCCCGTCTAAAGAGCATCATCGTCAGTCACGGTGGCGGCAAGATGCGGGCGCGCTGGAGCCGGAACCTATCGCGTGCACGGGGCCACGGGCGTTTTAGGGCAGGCAGTTGATGCGATGCGTGCAGTGCGCGCCGTGACGTGTGCTGTGAGAGTGTGAGTGTTGGTGTCTGTGTGGCGTTTCTTCTGACTCGGGCCTGTGCGTAGAGCTCACACAGTCACGCCGGGACGCAGAGTCACTAGACTAGTTGGATTGACACACAGCTGCAGTGCCCGTATCATGTAGATGGCTTTTGGCCCCCGGCGTCTACACAGCGTAGATGACCCCTCCCGCGCCATCTACGCCCCGAAAAATTTCCCTAGCGGCACGCCCCCAAAACCCCCAAACCATCTACGCTCCCTGTTAGCGTAGTGCTTGCGAGTGAATGCGAATGTAAGACGTCAAGACGCTCCCTGTCTGAAACACCGCCAAATCCGCCCAAAACGTCTACGCTCCGTAGATGCGCGGCCCCAAACCCCAAAAACTTTTCTCCACCTTCGGCGGATTTGGGGCAAATTTCTACGGCGTAGATGGAAGATACGGGCACTGCACAGCTGTGTGCTTTGAAAGGCTGGGACGGACAGGGTGGGCGGACAGGGCTGGGTACCGTAGACGGACAAGCTGAGACGGACAGGGCCGGGTGTATGGACAGGCTGGGGCTGTGCTTTTCCCCAGAAAGTAAGGGGCTGGGGTGGGGTGCACGGGCGGGGTGTCATTGTGTGAAAACCAGCCCTACTTAGACAGGGAGCAGGCAAATGCAATAGCAGCAATACAGAGAAATACAGAGCAGCACAGTGCCCCTGTCTTGTAGGCAGGCTTGTAGGTGGGTTCAGGCCCCCGACGTCTACACAGCGTCAATGGCCCCTCCCAGGGGGCCCTGGCCCCTCCCGTGCCATCTACGCCCGAAAACGCCCCCAAACACCATACTGTATGCGGAGGAGAGGGGGGGGGGTTCGCGTGCACATTACACGGACGGACGGAGAGGCGTTTGCCTTAAGGTGGGATTTAGGAGCCACGGCTGATGGAGAGCACGTAAATGTCTGAATTGTACGAAGCCCGTCCCGATGCTGCCTTGCTGTACGGTACTTCCGGCGGCGGTGGCGATGGCGGCGGGCTGCGACAGCAGTGACCGTCAGTTATGTGTGGCTGCGGCCCGTCAGCGGGCGTACAGGTGCGGCACCGTCAGCGTCCAACATGTCAGCATTACCGGTGCGGAAATGCCCTTTCCTTTTGCTTGCCCGTCACAGGGAACATTTATCACCTTAAGGGCGCACCACAGCCTCGCACCAAAGCGGCAAAGCTTCCCCAATTCACTGGAGGCCCTGGAATGCCGGGACATCTGCCCCAGCCACGTCTTGCGTATTCCGACGACATTACAGGCAAGGAACAGGACCGGATGAGGGACCATCTCTGGCCCGGTCTCTAGCCTGCTGGACCGCCACCCCGTGGTTCACTGCCAACCTTCCTCAAGTCCGCATGTGGTTGCATTGCCGTGAGTGCCGAGCGCCAGGCCACTCCTTACTACCGATGATACCATACTGATTTATGAGTTCGCCCGCCAACCTCACCCCGCGGATGTCTGCTATCTACCCGCAGCAGCGGATGCATGCCTTGACAGACCCTCTCATACCATCACAGACCCTCTCATGCCCCGCCGCTGATGTCCATGGCATGGCTATTGCTACCCGCGGCCCCAGCCGTGACCCCGTCGACCTGCATGCTTTGCGTGCCTTGCCCCAGGCCCACCACACCCTGCTGCGCCGGTGGTTGTTGCTGTGGCGCCTGCGGCAGCTGCTGAAGCTGCTGCTGCAGAGCGAGGAGGGCCTCCATCGACCCCGTGTTCAACAGGACGGAGTTGCCGCCACCGCCATTGGCGACCGGCGCGACCAGCGGCAACCCCAGCAGCGCTTGCGATTGCTGCTGTGGCTGCTGCCCTTGTTGTTGATGTTGTGTCAGCACGCCCAAGTTATCCACGCTGTTCCCGCTGCCGATGTGGGCCTGCCCGCCCGCGCTGTTGGGGTCCAACGAGGACGTCCCTTGCGTTAGCGCAAGCACCGCTGCGAGCGCGGCCTGGGGGTCTCCGACGCCCGACTGGCCCTGGCCTGGTGCTCCTAGCTGCATCTGCGGCACCCCCGCTGGCCCCAGGCCGGCCTGAAGCGAGCCGCCGCCGAATCCTGGCCCCAGCATGCCTGCGCCTGGGCCCAGCTGCGCCAGCCCGGCTAGCCCGCCACCGAGGCCAGTCGCCTGCAGCGCCAGCTGCGAGCCTAGGCCCAGCAACGCCGGGTGCTGCTGCTGCAGCGGCTGCAGGCCCAGCTGCGAGCCAGGGTGGTGCAGCAGCGACGGCTCGCCCAGCAGCACCTGCAGCCGCTCGCGGTGCCGCGACAGCTTGGCGCGGCGGATCGCCTGGTGGTAGTGGCGCACAGCCACCCAGTGGTCCTTCAGCTTCCGCAGCGCCTCCTGCAGATGGTGGTTCCACGGTCCACAGGGCGGTGAGTTACTAGGTGGGCTTTGAACGTGGCTCCAATGAGGCAAGCCCGCGCTCATCACCGGACTGGCCAGCAAGTGGTGGACATGGCGCGCCGACCACAGCTGAACAGCCCTTTCGGTCCAATCGAAGCTCCTTATACCCCCTCCCCATCTCCACAAGCCATGCGGACCTCGCACTGAGTTAATATTAAGGTTGCATTTCAGCAACAATAACAACACCAACAACAAACAACAAGGCCCCAACGGCGACGTGCCCATTGCCGCCGATGCGGCCCGTGCAGTCCTGCCCCATGCCCCATGCAGCGCAGCACCAGCTCAAAAGCACCCTCCGAAGCTGCATGCCCATGCAGTTTGAACTGACGACCATGTCGCTAAAAAGAGCCCGAGCTTGACTGGTGAATGTATCCACTAGTCGAAGTGGTGCTTTGTGTGTGCATGACACGCACATAGCTATGGTATTAGCGCGCACCTCGGGCTCTTGCGCATCAAAGTCATCGAGTGGGTACATGGGTGGCGTGGTGTCCGTCTCCAGTTGCGTCGGAGCCTGCTGAGGCGGCAAAATGCTGAGCAGGCCCTGCTGACGACCCTCCGAGTTGCCGGACACTCCCTCCTGCACGGCGTCGTTCACAGGGACGACCGACTCAGGCGCCATGCAGCTACCGTACTGCGTGCCGCACACGTACCAGGCCACCGGCTAGCGTATTTGGACCCGTACGTCAGCGGCTCACACAAGATAAAGCGCAGCCACGGTCATTTTGTCCGCGCATGCCTTCACCTTGCCGACGCCGTCAGTTTCTGTGCCTTCCCCGCCACCTGTGGCCAGGTCCGACGGGCCCCGCTGCAGCGGTGGCGGCAGGTTGGCGGCCAGCGGCAGCGAGGGGTTGTTGCGCACCCACGCGCGTATGAGCGTGTACATCGAGACGTTGTGCTCGCCATCACGCGGCACCGCCACCTGCGGCAGACCCGAACGGAGCGCAGGGCGTCAGGAAGCGGCGGAGGGGGGTCAGCCGAGTCTGAAGGGCTGTTGCCGAGCGCCGTAAATAGGTTGCGTGCTCGCGCTCGTTCAACTCAACGCCACTCTTGTAGGACGGTCAGCACTATCCGCGCTTCCAGCGCCAGCAAAGGACGCGCGAAGATAACGCCAGAGCGCGTCGTTGACCAATTCCGCCTTACCAGTCGCTCCGCCACCTTCGCCAGTGCATAGCTCCCGCCATCGCCCCAGCTCTCCTCAATAATTGCGTTCTGCATCGCTCAAACCTTCGCGGCCGCTTGCTTCCTGATAAAACTAAAGCTTCCACTGCTTGAACTTTGGGCTATCGCATTTTGGTACCATGCAGTTATAAATTGCATACGTTGGCTACCTTGTTTGATGCCATGCCGATGAAGATGAAGTGAACCGGCCCTTGCAATCGACCCATCGCAGAACGGCCCAGGGTTCTGTTGGGAGAGGGTTGCAGCAGCCCATTCCACGCTGATATTCTGTTACTGTATGTGATACACAGCAACGCGACGCCTCTGAAACAAAACCCGGGTGCATGAAACGATTTAGAGCTTCCAAAGCAAAGCCAATAGGTTTAGGCTGCGCACGCAGCGCCGCTGTTAAGCTTGTGGTAGATGCCTTCTGAATAGGCGGGCTCCTTGGGTGGTACAACGCCCGCCGCCCGCAGTGCCCCTGCTCCCGCGCTGGGGGCGCTCCGCGCCCCGCCCCAGAAGGGCGAGGTGGCCAGGACAGCCCGTCAGGCACCATGGACTACCGGGACAAGCTCGTGCTGGCGCCTATGGTCCGGGTGGGGATGCAGCCCATGAGGCTGCTGGCAGCGAGGTGAGTTGGGGCAACAGAGGGGGAATGGATAGCAATGCGTGTGGCCAAGTCCGGCCGGAACCCATTTTCGCCGACACGGCCATCCGCCCCTTGCCACTCTCCCTTCCCGCTGACCGGCAGTTATGGCGCGGACATCGTGTACTCGGAGGAGCTGGTTAGTTGGGTTCGTGGGTTTCGTGCTCCCGTGAGCTTAGTGGCCCGAACCGCTTGGAGCGCGGTGCAAGTCACCAGCACTCAACTTGACAACTGGCCACGGCCATACAAATGGCCGGCGGCAAATGTATGGCAGCATGTCAGGCAGACTTGCATGCGTACCGCACCCATCAAGACTGAACAACTTCGCCGGGCTCAAACATCGCAACAGGTGGCGCAGCGTGTCATCGCGTCTGCACGTGTGGTCAACGAGGCGCTGCAGAGCATCGACTTCCTGGATCGGGGTGGCGAGCATGGCCGGGTGCGTGCGCACTGTTCCTTGAAGGGGTGACCTTGGTCTGGGTCGCGCGCCTTGGGGAACAACAACTATGGGGAGCAACGAATATAGCGCAGCATTGTAAAGCGGCATGGTCGTGGTGCGCGCAGGTGATGTTCCGGACCACGGCGGAGGAGAGGCCGCGGCTGGTGTTCCAGCTGGGGGCGGCGGATGCCGTGATGGCGCTGCAGGCGGCGCAGGTCCGTCCCTCTCACACAACCCATTTCGTCTGCTGCTGGTCGTCAGTGCATCCTGTGCCGCTTTCCCAACCATCCTTGCAATCCCACCCCACCCCTCTTCACCTGACAATGGGGCAGCTGGGTGATGGATAGGTTCATTGGATCATTGATGGGAGGGATGTTGCCATAGCGGTTTGGCTGCTCTAATGCCCCCCGGCGCGAACACTTACAGGTGGTGGCGGGTGATGTGGCTGAAGTGGGCCTGAACATGGGGTGCCCAAAAGCGTTCTCGCTCCAAGGCGGAATGGGCGCCGCACTGCTGCGGAAACCGGAGACTGCTGAGGTGCGAACGTGGGCGCGCATTGCAGCCATCACGTAATGAGTGTATAGGGGCGCGGCGTGGTGGTTGACAGTATCGGATGCATGTCGCTTACCGTGCCACCGAACAGGACATCATGAAGACGCTGCACCGAAACCTGAACATCCCTGTCAGCTGCAAGATCCGGCTCCTTGGTGAGCTGCCGAGCCGCTTGCAAGTATCATACTCGCAGTGCTTGAAGTTTTGCTTGAAGTAACCACGCATCCTCAACTATACGCCGCACCGCAGATACGGACCAGGACACAGTGGAGCTGGCCCGGCGGCTGGCGGCGTGCGGCGTCAATGCGCTGGTGGTGCACGGCCGCACGACGCAACAGCGGCCGCGGGACCCCGCGCACTGGGCCCCCATCAAGCTGGTAGGACGGTAGGAGCCTTTACTGCTGTCCAGTTACAGCGTGCCACACATTCTCGCATGAACGGTGCCCAAGAAATCACGCGGGACACGATATGGTCCCTCATGGCATGGGTGTGGGGGCAACCTGGCTGGTCGAACTGTCGCTTCTTGTATGCAATGCACGCGCCCGCTGACACAATGCGCGGGTATTGATGCTGCAAATCACTTCACAAGTGATGCCAGCCGCTCTTGATCTCCGCACAACCAACACGCTTAGGTGGTGGACGCGCTGGCTCCGAGCGGAGTGCCTGTGGTGGCCAATGGGGACGTGTTCACCTGGGAGGACGCGCAGCGGGTCAAGAGCGAGACGGGGTGCGCCGCCGCCATGATCGCGCGCGCTGCAATGTGGAATGCTTCCGTGTTCCGGCCGCAAGGTGCGCTCGCTTCGCGTCAGGTAACGCGGGTGTGGCAGACCGCACATGCGACTGCTTGCTGCGTGACCATGTGTAAACACAAATCGTTTCGCTGCGCGTGCACGCAGGCTTCCTGCCGCTTGACGAGGTGCAGCGGGACTTTGTGCGCCTGGCGCTCAAGTGGGAGAACGCGCTGCCAAACACCAAGTATTGCCTCAAGGTATGCACCTTGGTTTTAGAGTGTAGCGAAGATGGCATGCTGGTGATGCAAATGCTGCGAACGGACGGTGAAGCCAGGACTTACCGGCAGGCTCATGCACTTGATGACCGCAATGCAGGAGATGGCGTACGCGCCGCCGTCCTTCCAGGGCCGGCGCGGCGGCGCGCGGACGCTGCTGGGACACGAGGCCAATACCGCTATCACGCGTGCTAAGGACGAGGCGTCACTGTGTACACTTGTGGGGCTGTCCGCCGCGTCGCCGCACGAGGTGTGTGTGCGTGCGTGTGAACCGCGCCTGTGGGTGATGCGTGTAACAGTGCTCCAGCCCGCCATCGCCGCAGTTGTGAATGTCCACGACATGTGCGTGCTTGCATACGCCTCTCTCGTCCAGGACCTTGGAGACGGAGCACCCGGGTCCTTCGCCAACGGCGGCTCCAAATCCAAGGCCCCGAAGCAGCCAAAAGCGCCCAGGCTGCCGAAGCAGCCGAAGCAGGCCGAGAACGGGCTGAAGCTGGAGATTGCTGGACCTGGGACGGGAAATGGGACAGCTGCAAACATCTGCCAAGACCCTGAGTCAGCCGGGGCTGTCGATGGAGGCGAGGGGCTGAAGCGCAAGCGGCACGAGGGCGAAGGGTGCAGTGATGCGCAGCCGGATGCCCAGGTGCGGAGGCAGGCAGACGCTATTGAGAGGGCATGAGGTAGGCCCGGGCGTGGACAACGGAGCGTTCAGAGGGTGACTGTGAGCAAGAGAGGACCGAGCAGAAAGGAGCGAGCAGAAGTCAGCATGCGCGGCGCACGAAGAGCGGACCTTAGCACCCTGTGGGCGGACGTGTGCTTAAACTGTTGAGGGGCCACTTGCGAGTTGCGACTTACTAAGCGTTTACGTAGTATTCTGCGCAGAGGGATGTTTGGTCTGCGGCGACCCATAGGATGGCTGAGCATGGTTCATGCATACGCCAACTCTTCTCGTCACTGAATCTGCGCGCCCTACAGAACGGCCCCGGAAATTACAGGATGGCTTGTACACCGCTACTGTACGAACAGAACACGCTTGCTCGGGCGAGAGAGCCGGCCCATGAGTTTGACATGAGCAGGGGAGGACTCCGTTGTCCTTTTCCCTGGACACGTGCAACAGGGCACTACACGGGCATGGTGGACCGCTTCGTGCGGACGGCGGCATGCGGCGTGCTTGCGGGGTGTTTGGTGGCTGTGTGTGTGCGTGTGTGGTTTGGTTTTGTCCATTGCGTGGCGTGGCGTTGAACGGATGCGATCACTGCATACTGGTAAGCTCTTTGCAGCGCAGGGTTGTTGATGAAAAGCGCATGGCGCCTGGATGCGCGGCATATGTACTCCGCCTCGCTAGCCACCTGCACGTGCCCCACCCACTGGATTGATGGCAGTGGCTGGATTAGCGATGGCGGGTGATGGGGTACGTATGTGTTGCAGAGCGTGTGCGTGCTGCAGAGTCTGGAGGCCAGGTTGAGCCTGTCCTCCCCAGCCGTCCGGCCTACGTCCGTTGATGTGAGGAGCTAGACGGGGTGGTCCTGTCTTAACGCTAGCCCTCTTACGCCGTCCTGAGTGGTCGTCTGTTCTGGGCGCAAACTCAACGCATTGCTTCGGCGTGTGGGGAGTGGGGACGCAGCGTTGGCGAGAGGCACGGATGGCCCCAATACCGCAGTGAGGCCAGTCGCACCCGTGGAGGCACTGTACTCCCAGTTCGAGCGATGTTGTCCTTGAATGGGGTTCGGCTGCAACACAGATGGGGGACGCGCACGTGGATTTACTTGCTTCCCGTCTAATTCCTCTGGAGGCCATCTTTAAAATGAAGTCAGATTCCACCTCCTGCCCCACCGCCTGACCCTCATGGTCGATCACCACGAACAACATGATGCTTATGCACACACACGAGCTCTTGCTCTCCCCAACGTTCATTTAATGTCACCGGTGGCTGGGTGCGGCATGGCAGAAGTGCCTGGGAACAGCCGTCAAAGGACTTAATGTCCTGAGCCGGGGGGGGGGGGCTGGTGAGGGTCATTTTCAGGCGGTTGGGGGTAAACCACCCATACCGGGAATACGCAATTGCACCCTCTGACACACAATTGCACTCTCTGGCGCTCTGCACCTGTCCTCCAAACGTCTTCAAAAATGCTCCTCGTCACACATCGTGGCGCCGTTCGATATGCCAGGCCAGCGCCAAGCTGCCACAACCCGAAACTCCGTATCTTCGCGCTACTTCGATTGCCGTAGCGCGAGCGCTTGCCGGACAACATTGGACTTGACGTTCTCGTTCTCCACTGTCAACGTTCCGCGCGTCGGCTTGTTCATGTCGATCCACGGCGGCCGGTTCTGCACGGGTTTACACAACGGGTTTCACTTCAACGCAATTCCAGGCCAGCCCTGCCCTGGCTATGCATGCACCACGTCGGGGCCCAAGCAGCCAACACCACAATCATGACCTAGCCCTCGTACCTGGCTGCCGCCAGCCTTGGCACCGGTCTCCCGCACCACCATCGGCTGCGCCAACGACTTCGCGCTGGAGACCTCCCGCGCCGCTGCTGCCTGCTGCTCCGTCTTGGCCATCCACAGCTCGCCCTGGTTCTTTTGCAGCTGGCTGCGCAGCTCCGCAACCTGCAGTTGAGCAGTACAGGCGCAGCTCAGGCACATGCACACTGGACTGCCTTCCGCCTGATGTACTGCCTTATTTGGCTGCTTGCAAGAGGCGACCGGGAGCAGGCTGCCGCATCCCCACACGAGCTTGTGCACGTGCCCCCCCCCCCCCTTAGCTGGGCCCTCACCTGCTCCAGCAGCCGCTTGTTTTCGCCGATCAGCGTCATGCAATGCTGCGAGCGGCTCTCCACTTGCGACTTGAGCGAGGCGTTGTCCGTGGCCAGCACTGCGCCGGAGTGGCAATAGAGAGTGGGTGCTGTCAGAGGCATGTACGCGGCGCAGGCATTGGCTCCTTGAACCCGGCCCAATCGCCCGTAACCAAGTATTAGGTACCGTAGTACCGACTGCGCTACGGGCTGCTGTGCGCCCAAGCAGAGCTGACCTCGGTTCTCCTCCCACATGGCCTTGCTGGAGGCCCGCGCCTCATCCAGCTCCTGTGTAGATCGCCAAATGGCATGTTAGTCGATTGCTGCTGCTTTTGCAAACGTTGTCAAATCGTCAATCAGGGCTGGCGGCATTCTTCTCCTGTCCTCGCCGCACCTGAACGAACGCCTTGGCCTCGGACTCCGTCATTCCCAGCTTTTTCCGAATGTGGTCCAGCTTAGTGTTCGTCTGCGGTGCGCACACAGGCACACGACGCAAGCAAGGGGCGCAAGTGTGATCGCTGCCTTGCCATGGGCTGTCGCTATGAACACGATGCTTTGCACCTCTGCCAACCGCCGTCAACAGCCAAGCCGCGACTGGACCCATGTGCCCCGCTGGAACTGACCATTTGCTTCTGGTGCACGGACTTGGCCAGTTCTGCCCGCAGCACCGCGCTGTCCGCGGTCAGCCGCTCCAGCTCCTGTGTCAAGCTCGACACCTGTTCGGTGAGACGGCCCACCTCCTCCCGGTGGTCCTGCCGCGTGCGAACCAGCTCAGCTTGGAGGTTGTCTGCGGGTGAATGGTTACGAATATGGAAGGCCAGCCGCGCTGTCAACCACCACGATAGGCAAGCCCCGAGAGCCAGGAACGGCGAAGCAGCCACGAGGGAAGGGGAACAGCAGGGATGGATGGTTTAGAGCGCCGGGGGCCCGCGTTGTGAGGGAACTGGGACAGACCCTGCACACTTGCCTATGATGGCGTGCGCATTCTCCTGCGCCTCCCCTTGAGCCTTTGACTCGTCCTGGAGGCGCTTGTTATCTGCCCCTGATTGAGCGAACTGCTGGTTGAGTTGCAGATTTTCGGCGAGCCGTTGCCTGAGCTCCGTTTCCAGGTCCGCTATCCTCCTATCGTCTTCTGCAGCTTTCCTCTCATAATACGCAAATGGACCTCGTAAGGATACGCTCTTCATTCGTGGCAACGACGGTGAGAAGGCTTCCAGGCGTGGCGTTGACCTAGTGCACAGCAGCAGTGAATCTAAATTTGGGCCTATCAATGAACGAAAAGTATTTTTGTGTAAATAACTCCTATGCGTCCATTGTCGAGGGCTGTCATCGTTGAGAGCGTGGATTCATGGAACCCGTTGGCCCGGCTTGGTGTAAGGGCGCCGTGGGCATAGGCGTACTAGTTACGTAAACGTTTTCTTGGATCTGCAGACCACGCCAACTTTTAAGAGCACAACGTGACGAGCGGAAATGCGGCCGTCCTATCGATCAGCCACGCTGTAAGGTAGCATGGCTACAATGCAACGTATACGGCTGGAGATTGCCGAGGAACTGCTGCCCCCGGGCCTCAAAGAGGCGGGACTGCACCGCACATGGTAATCGAGATGCATCGGCCCTGCGTTCTCTGAACGGCGCCGGGTTGTATCGTTGAATGAGTGTCATATGATTTGCGCCACTGACGCCAGGTTCTGGCCCGACCCCTCGACAAGATGCGTGGCGGCCTTCGCTCAGGAGGTGGGGTCAGGGCCGCTCCTCGGGGCAACCCGGACAAGAGAAGTGGACCTGGTCGGGGAACTTCTGCGCTGCTTTCCGTGAGGGATTGAGGTTAGAGAGGGTTGTACAGGGTCGGGTATGCAGGCCAGGTGAGCAGGCATGTGCATGCGCCAAACAGCAGGTTTGCGCGCAGCAGAACATCCAGGCCGCGGAAGTCTCTCTCCTCCGGAAGCCCCCACAACTCCTGCAAGCAGCACTGTGGCCCCGTGCACGTATACAGGTCTTCACACGCTTCCAGCTGCTCTGCCCGGGCGGGTCAGCGGGCCTGCAGCTGCTGCTGTCGGGTTTCGTATTGCCGCGGGACGCCCCGATTGGCATACTGCGTGACGGCGACCTGCTGGCGGTTCAGCCGGTGGCTCCGGGGGCGTTGGGGGCGCTGGCGAACGGCACGGCGAAGGTAAGAATTTGAGTGTGGGATACGAAGTGCTATTGGCGCTGGGTAAGAGTAGGTTCAACGGCAACGGCATTCACGCACAGGCGACAAGGCCGGTGGTGCCCAAGCCAGCGCTCGAAGCTGGAGCCCCTGGGCCGAGTGGCGGCGCTGCAGCCGGTAGCGGCTCTGGCGCTGGCGCTGCTGCCGGCGCCGGCGCTGGCGTGGCCGCTGGCAAGAAGCGGAAGTCATCTGCAGCTGGGGCCGCGGATGGTGAGAAAGCGCGTGTCGCCTGTTGCTCGCAGATTGGCATACATACCGCCATACCGGTATACTCCGCACAAGCCCGCCTTATAGACCAACATACAAACATTGGATGACCGCGTCAGTCTTGGTCGTACAGGTGGCACAGCTGCAGCGGCGGGAGCTGCAATACCGCAGCCAGCTGTGCAGCACGGTCCCAGTGCGCCGGCAGAGTGCGCTGGGGCGGCCCAGCCCGCAGGGGCAGCTGGTGCTGCGGAGGTGTCCCCGGATGTGCCCATGGCAGAGGCACCGGCCACAGATGAGGCCGACAAGGGCAAGGGCCCCAGCCGCAGTGCGCGCAGGAAGGCGGCCAAACGGCGGCTGAAGCGCACCGGCATCCTGCCCTACGGCGACTCCGCGGCGCGGACCGGGGGGAAGGCGGCGCCTGGGAGCCAGCACCCCGGCACAGGTGCAGCCGGCGCGCCGCCTGCGAAGAAGCAGCGGCAGGAGGCCCAGCCGCCACAGCAACAGCAGCAGCAGGCGGCAAAGGGCAAGGCGGCGGCACATGCGTCGGCGGCGAATGCCACGGCAGGTGTGGCTCCCTGGGATGCGACTTCCTGCCTGTCCTGCGTGTGTGCGTTGATCTTGAGCGATATGCTTCACTCCTTGCTGCACAGGCCTACTTGCTGCGGCCATGGCGGCATCGCCCCTGGATCCCAACGGTGTTCTGCAGCCGCAGCCGCAGCCGCAAGCGCGCACGCGCGGTGCCGGCGGGCCGGGTCCGAGCACGGGGGGCGCCGGCCCGCGTCCTGCGGCGGTGCCGACCGATATGGAGACGCGTCCAGCGCAGAACGGTACGTGCATGTGTGCAGTGAGCATGTGCGCCCTAACGTTAACTCCTTATGAATGGCCTACACGCTTATGCAATTGCTTACATGCGCGACCAGCTGTTAACGCCCACGCGTCAACACGCCGTGCTCACTTTGCAGGGAGGTCGGCGTCAAAGGGCAAAAGCGGGCAAAGCTCGGATGACAGCTCTGTCAGCAGTGAGCAGACCAGCAGCGACAGCGGTGACAGTAGCAGCAGCGGTGAGGAGGAGCAGGAGGTGGAGAGCGGCACCAGCAGTTCGGGTGGAGATAGCAGCAATAGCGAGACTTCAAGCAGCAACAGCGAGAGCTCAAGCAGCGAGGAGAGCAGCGAAGATAGCAGCGAAGAAAGCAGTGAGGAGAGCAGCACCGACGACGAGGCGGACGCGCGCAAAGCGGTTGCCACCAACGCCAAGCCAGCAGCTTCCGCGCCCGCACCCGCCGCAAAGCCGGTGCAGCAGCCGGCTCTCGCGAAGCGTCAAGCCGCACAGGGGGGCAGCGCTGGTGCCGCGGCCGCTCCAGCAGCACCCAAGGCGGTGCCACCTCCGCCACCGCCATTTCCACCGCCACCAGCGGCTGCTGTTGCTACTGCGGTTAACTATGAGGCGCTGCCTGCCGCGGCCGGGCCGGTGCCGGTGGGCTGCGTGCTGGCCTACAAGCTGCTGGAGGTCGGCGCCGACATGTGCCCCAGGGTACGTGGGTTCAAGCGTGCAGTGCCCCGCATCGGTGGAGCTTGGATGGTCTGGATTTGCAGCATTGCTGTGGTCTGTGGGTCACCAACGAATGCATGGCGCGTTGACGGCGCGGGTGTGCGTCGGTGTACAACCCTGTGCACATCCAAGTGCATTCACAACTGCATGTGTTGCTCGCGTGCGCAATCAGGTTTCGTCCTGGCGCATGGGCAAGGTCGTGGCGTGGGACAGCACTGAGGCGGCGGTGACGCTGCAGCCGCACCCCGACGCGCGCGTGCACCCGCTCAAGGCCGAGCTGGACGCGCTGCGGGCGCGGCTGGCGGCAGAGGCGGCGGAGGAGCTGGAGGAGGAGGAGCGGAGCGGGAAGACGCCGTCAGGCCAAGGTGGGCTGGCGGCACAGGGTGGTCCGCATGCGTGCGCCGGGGGTGGGCGATAGCGTGTGGGCAAGTGTGCTTACGTTATATGCTCCATCCGCTGCACAGACCTCGAGCTGGACTGGGGCTCGCTGCCGTTCCCCACCGAGTACCAGGAGGACGGCTCGCTGGCGATGCCGCTGAGCGGATTTGCGGACGTGCGGGCGGTGTCGCTGCCTACCGGCACAAAGGCCGCGGCAGCCGGCGGGCCACGAACTGCAGGTGGGCAGTGAATATACTGACATCGGGCTTGAAGCATGCATTTGTGCACACTGCCGCCAAGGCGCACGCCTAGGCCCTACACCTAGGTGTGCAACAGCGCGTGTTACTACTGTTCCTCTGTCCGCTGATTGCAGTTGCGACTGGGTCAGCAGACGCCACCAACAAGGCCCAACCCCCGCGCGGGGCGGTAATCCCGCCAGCGCCTGGACCCCTGGGGACCCCGCGCCCGTCGCCGGTTGCCCACGCAGCCGTGCGTGGGGTGCCCGGAGCCGCAGCTGTGAGCGCCCGCCCTCCGCCCGCCATCAACCGCACCGCTGCTCCCAGTGGGCGCTCTACGCCTGGCGGGCCGCCGCCCGGAGCGCCGCCTCCTGGGGCAGTGGTGGCGGCCGTCGGCGGCTGGGCGGACCTCGCAGAGCAGCTGCGGCGGCGGCGGCAGGAGCTTGCATCGCCAGGTGGCGGCGATGCTTCGCCAAGCGTGCCGCCGGCAGGGAGTGCAGACGTCGGAGGGCCGCCGCCCCTGCCGGAGGTCTCAGTCCCCGCGCTGACGCCGAAGGGCCGCCTGCCGCCTCGGCGCCCGGGTGCCGCAAGCGTGGGGCCGCCCGAAGGTGGCCCGGCCGGTCCCAGCACCGGCTCCCCGGCGCAGGCAGATGGGCGGCCCTCAGGCGTGCAGACGCGGGGCGCTGTACGGCCACGCGGCGGTGTCCGGCGGATCGCACTCGGCCCCATGCTCAACCACCTGCGTGAAAGCGGAGAGTTGTGAATGTGCGAAAAATCATCAGATGTGTTGGAAGTGGGTACCTTATTGACTACCGTTATCCCCCAACTTGCGGAAGTAGATACAAATAGTGGGCAGCCGCTGTGTTGGGGCTTCGAAGGTGCACTCTGATGTGCCTGGCACGGCTGATGGAGGCACTATGGGAGGTTGCACGAGGCACTTGCAGGGCAGACATGTGGGTGCTGGAAGTGTAGGTGCTCGGAAATCGGGCTGTGGAGTGGTGGTAGGACCAGGGCATGGGATGAGAGTGGCATGCCCCAGTGGTGCCAGATGAATTCCCTGACCCAGCGAGCCCTGGCGCGGTAGCGAAGTCAGGAGGTGCGACGCGGTTACTGTAGCGATGCGCGCTGGCTGGCTGGCGCAGTTTGCTCAGTGCTCGTATCTTCCATCTACGCTGTAGAAATTTGCCCAAAATCCGCCGAAGGCGGAGAAAAAATTTTGGGTTTGGGTTTCGGCATCTACGGAGCGTAGACAGTTTGGGCGGGTTTGGCGGTCTTTTAGACAGGGAGCGTAGATGGTTTGGGGGATTTGGGGGCGTGCCCCTAGGAAAAATTTTCGAGGTGTAGATGGCGCGGGAGGGGTCACCTACGCTGTGTAGACGCCGGGGGCCCAAAGCCATCTACATGATACGGGCACTGAGTTTGCTGACACGCGGTCCTCACGCTCTGGGCGCCTGGCCAGGCTAGAGCACCAGACAGACACATGCGACGCCACACCGCGGGAGACGCATCGAGGCAGCGCACCTGCGAGCAGGCGACCAGCGTCGGGCTGTGGAGTAGTGGAAATGGCATACGGCAGCCTAGGACCAGCGCGTGCGCCGCTCGCAGACCAGGCAGCATGGCACGAGCGGGGAGCCGGGGACAGAACAGTAGGCCCAAGTGGCGCAGCTGGATTGATGTCCGTGCCTGGATTACGGTAACGATGGCGGTTGATGGGGTACTCGTGCGCTTCACATTACGTGTGCTTTAGCGTGCGTGTGCCGCTGATTGCGTGTGCTGCACCGTGGGAGGGCACTGTGTAAATGACCACGACCATGGACACCAGTTACAAAGACGACTGCATCGTCACGCCATTATAATCTTGCTTGACTTCCTTCCTCCGGCTCCGACTCAGATACCCTGTATGCATGGCCATTCCTGATGCTGGTGCTTGCTCGCCCAGATATTTCTGACATCACAACTAAAACCGAACACGCATCCGCCTTCCATATGCGCCATCCACAATATGAATGCGAGGTTACAAGAAGCTACACAATATGCTACAGCTACAGCCTGAACCCGCTCCGCTTCCCGCTCTGCTCAAAGGAAATGCGCCCGCTTATGCGATGCTCGCCGCGGCGCGGGCGAATGCCTCGTCAGCCGCTTCCAGGCGCTTCGAGTTGGGGTGGTTGGGCGCCACCATCTTGAGCTGGCTGCAGGGGTAACGAATGGCAAGGCAGGGCGAAAGTCAGTTCTGTCATCGCAGCACACAGAAGGCGAGACACTCACTTCAAACAACGTCCAAGAATATGGTCGCCCTATCTCTGCTGCCCCTCCCTAAAAATTGGCAACCGGGCCCTTGCTCACGTCTGGTACCGCGCCACGTTCTTGCCGAGGTGCAGGCCCACGGTGACGAGGTTGGACAGAGTGTCCGGGTCCTTGGCGTCCTTGTTGAACGCCTCCTGCAGGTCGTGGTCGGCGTCCTCCCACCGCCCCATCTTCATGTAGCACACCGCGCGCCCATTGTACAGCGACGCCTGTGTGACGCGCCAGCGGTGCCACCATATTGAGCGCCAGTACACCAACGGCATCTGCTTGGTCCGCTAAACTTGCCCCCTTCTCAGCCCACAGCCACACAGTTGCAATTGCTGCTTGTGCCTCGAACGCTGCGCCGTTCTTGCCATCAACCGCCTCTCGGTGAACTTGGGCAGAGGTTTACCGCGGCTGGGCCCAGCTTCCGTACACGCAGGACCCCATGCCCCCCTACCCTTTTCCTCCTCTTGATGCTCCTCCGGAGCCCCCTCCCACCGTGTAGTTGTACTTCTCGCCCAGCTCCTGGTACACGTACGCCGCCTCCTGCACCTTGCCGCCGCCCTGTGAGTTGAAGGAGCACGACAATGTGCAGTTGTGTCGCTAGCGTCAGAGCGCGCTGCGCAAGGCTTCAATCGCCAGCAAGACTGCACGTTTAACAGCTAAAGCCCCATGGGCATGGCAGCCAATGCGTAGCTCGGCCAACCCGTGAACAAAGCTGCAACTATGGCCTCCTGTCCCCATCTGCCAAGAGAGGTTCGGCTACGCGCTAGCTTCCCCACTCGCCCATATTCCAGACCCGACCCGTTGCTGCTAGGTGCCACCAGTGAACACCGCAGTCCAATCCCATCCCCCCACCATGCACACTCACAAGCGCCTGGCCAACCCAAGCGGTCGCCAGCTGGGTTAACGTGGCGTCATCATCCACGGCCGACATGGACTGCGAGTAAATGATCGGGGATCGCGCGTTTGTTGAGACATGTTTCATTCGCGCCAGCTGAATTTGGCTGCCCGCGTCCACCCGTGCCCCTCCCAGCCCACGCACTGCCCTTGCAAGCTTCGAGTCCCACTTGACTCTTAGCCCGCGCAGCTCCTGGGGTACTTTAGCCACCTACCTTGACCTGCACCTCCGCCTTGTCTGCCCTGTCCATCTTCAGGTACACCTGGACGCACAGCGCTTGCCTGTGCGCACACGCACACGCACGGGGCAGTCACTTCGGCGACCTAGCCCACTCAACCCCATGACGCTGCCCGTCGGCCCGCCCCCAGCTCCAGCTTACAGCTCCAGGTTGTTGCTTCCATGGCAGGCCTTGAGCGCCTCGGGATAGTTGCCCTCGTGCGCGTGGATCATGCCCGCGACCAGCAGCACCATGCTGTTCCGGTTGCACGCGGAGTCGGCGAGCCAGTCCGCCAGAATCGCCAGGACATCGTCCTGAAGCAAGAGGGGGCGCCCAGCGTTCGCACAGCGCGAGGGGGCATCTGCAACTGTTGCTGCATCCTTGAACTTGCCTTTGACTTCTTGTTCGAAAGGTACTGCGCCAGCAGCTTCACCGCAAGGAGCCCCGTTGCCGCAGAGTCCCGAATCTCAGAAATGACGAGCTGCGGGGCAGCACAGCAGCATGTTTTCGCTCCTGCTCAATTTTAGCTCCTGTCTGCTTGTTCCTCAGGCCACCTACATCGTAGCTCCCCAGCGCGATGTAGGAGCGATACACGAAGCAGTCGCGCTCGATTGAATCGACTTCGTTCAGGTTGTCCAGGTCAGCGGCTTCGTTGATCACAGTGTTATAAGCGCCCAGATAGAAAGAGTTGCGCACGTTAAAGAGCAGGTCGGCCATTTTCGTCTGCTGTCGGGGCCGAGGCCGCTCTAAAGTAGTGCACCTTACAACTCTGTAATGCGAACGAAGAGAAAACAAGTTATATCTGCTAGGCTGTGAGTGTGGCCTCGGGCAGCAACTGCACAGACTTCTGCCTGCTGGTGAACGCAGTCCTTGCATCAGCTGCATGGTGGGGGGGAGGGCGGGCTGTCGCCACGCGCCACACACCTTGCACCACCTTCACACAAACTTTCAATAACTGTTATCACGTCCCAAACACTAAGACCGTTCATCAAGAATGCTGGTGACCGGCAAGACAGCGTCCTCCGTCCTCCCGTGTAAGCCTGTCCCACCTGTAAACAACCGCTAACCTAAGGGACATGTATTGAGCGGAAGGTCCTTCATTCCAAATGCGCCCCCTCCCACACATACCTTAGTACACCCCATAATACCCCGTGCCCCTGTCCACCCGCCTACACCTCTACTGCGGCCCTTCCGCCGCTGTGCCCTGCTCAACAGTTACCAGGACCGCACACGAACCCACGCTGTCACGTGCTAGGTCACCCATTCCTGTACTCACACCCACAGCGCCTGCTGCGGCTTCTGCCGCCTGGCTACTGCAGCGAGTCCACGTCACGCTCCAGCGCCAGCACCGACTCGCCCGGCAGCAGCTCGGTGATGTCCGCCACAGCCGCCTGCAGCGCCCGCGTGTTCTTGCTGTCTGCGGGGTTCAGCGGCGAGGCGCGCTCAGGGGCGGCAAATTCGGAAGACAGCTAGGCGTAGGGGAGGATCGCCGGGGGCGCGAACGCCTCAGCCTTCGCTGTGCAGTCCCATGCATTCCGTACTGCAGGAAGTCCCGGCCAGCAGCTACACGCCGGTGCCCCACCTAGCGTGACGATGATGCCGTTGTCCACGGGGTACGACCCCACCGCCACGTCCAGCCCGTGGGTGGAGGCCACCCGCTCCAGCGCCGGCGCAATGGAGGTCTCGTCCTGCACGGTGTGTGCGAGCGGAAGGCGCACTGTCACCGGTGCCAAGAAGATCGACCATGAGTTGCACCGGTCGGATTGACATGGTGGCACGTGCATGCAACTCCTTGCAAGCATTCACGCATGTCATGCTCACTGTCAGTGAAAGGCGCAGCGTGGCGTTGCGGAAGGGTGCTAGCGCGTCATCCCTGAGCCGCTCCTTGAGCGCGCCCCACTTCTGCACCAGCAGCGACGGCACGCCTGCAGCGCGACAGGGAGACCCAAGTCAGAAGCGTGACAATCCGAAGGCAACAGAACACTGGTGCCATGGTGCCTGCTAAGATCCCTGCCTCGCACGGCTCTTAGGCGCCGTGCTGATGTTGGTCCCCGCCCTCAGCTGCTACCGCACCCGGCAGCACGTAGATGTTGTTGATCTTGAGGATGGGGAACTTGGAGGCCTGGCCGTCCGCCAGCTTGTAGTCGATGAGGTCGGCGTGCTGCGGCCCCTCAGCCATCTTGAGGTGCGCCGGCGTCAGCGCCGCCTCGCCCCCGAAGTAGCTGGCCATGCGCTCCACCATGCCCGGCAGCCGCACCAGCGGCTGGCCCACCGCCAGCGCGATGCCCTGCACAAGCCAGGCGGCGGAGGCGCTTGCTGTGCAAGTACGGCAGCCTGCGCGTCAGCACGTGCCTACGCGGTTACTGCCTGTCTGCTGCGTTACAGCTTGCAGGCGCTCCCACACACCCGTTCTCCAGTCCCTGGCCTGCACCGATCGCGCACCTGCATGGTGACATCGTCCAGGGTGGGGCCGATGCCGCCCGCCGTGATGACCGCCTCCGCGGTGGCGGCCAGCGCGCGCACCACACTTGCGATGTCGTCAACGGCGTCCGGCACGAACACCACTCGCACCACCTGTAGGCGGGGCGATGCAGGGCAGAGGGTAGGCGGGGTTTGTGCGTGCACGCCATCGTTGTGTAGCCACCAAGTGTCAGGGCCCTGGCGAGGCAGGCAAGTGGTTGCTGGCCGCAATGGACGCGGGAAGCTACCATCCGGTTCAAGGTCACACCTGCCAGCCGAGCGATCGGAGCTCGCGGCACAGGAAGCGCGCATTGACGTCATCCACCTGCGGACATGGGGGCAGCGAGGTCCGAGATGCGTTGGGGCAAGTCCAGGCGCCCTCGAAACAACCCGACGCAGTGCCCGCACACATCTTCAACGCTCTCTACGTACCTTGCCGGACAGCAGCTCATCGCCCACCACCACAATGGCTGCACTGCGGGTCAGCTCCGACACAGCCGCCGGCGCGCCGCCGCCCGACCGAGCAGCGGCAGCCACTGCCGTAGCCGCAGCCGCAGCCGCTGCCCCTTTCCCCTCCGCCGCACCGACCTCGCCTGAATCGTGGTGCACTAGCATCCCCGCACCTCCCTCCGAAGCCCCAGACGCCGCTGCCGCTCCACCGGCCGAGCCGCGGCTGGAGGCCGCTTGTGCCGGGGGCAGGTGCGCTGCGTGCGCGTCGTGCGCCGCCTGCACCATGGCGGCTGCGGGCGCCTTGGCGGGCGCGGCGTGGACTCGGCCCACTCGCTCCAGGCGGCCGTCCGCAAGGTGGTAGGCGGGCTCGTAGGAGCCGTCTGGGCGGCGCAGCGAGCTGACGGTGCGGCGGGTGGGTGGGGTCGGGTGGGGTGGCGGAGAGGTTGGACAGAAGATTTGGCAATGTGCCTCCGGAAAGTGCGGCAGCGTGACCGTGGGTGTCGGTGGGTGACGGAGGCTGAGGTGCACTTCCGTTTCGGAGTTGGGGCAGCGGTTGTAGATGGTGGACAGCAGTTCCCCAACTTTAGCCCCCAATTCGCAAAAGCCGCCCTCTCCGCCCGGCGCATTGAGTCTAGATTACGAGGTAGACATGCGAACAGCAGTTCCCTTATGGTTCATGTCAGATTGTTGGGCCCATGGCCTACGCGCCCCGCGTGTGCTCACTTGTTAGGCAGCGTGTTGCCAACGCCACCGAGCTGCAACAATGGAAGAGCGGTGCAGGGGGCTTGGCGGCTTGGTGTGATGCCTTGCATATCCTGATACCCATGACACACGCGGGCGCCACAGCGCTGCCGCATGCGCCCGCAGCGCCCCTGCTCAGCCCTACCGAGGTGTAGCCGTGGTCGTACAGCGAGCAGTAGGCGACTCGCGTGGCGCGCAGGAAGACCCACACGTCGTGGTAGGTCCAGTCCAGGATGGGGTTGACGCGCATGAAGGCCGGCCAGCCCTCGCTGCTGGGGCAGAACACGTCCTGACCGCCCGCGTTGGGGTCGCCGCTGTGGGTGGGTGCAGCCGCCGAGCGTCGACGCAGAAGGGCAGAGCGTTGGCGGCGGGAAGATGGTTTGTGCAGATGGGTGAGTCCAGTCGCTCTGAGACAGTCACTGAAATGCTTAGATGCTAATGCGAATGCGAATGTGCGGGGCAGCACTTGTGCCGCCATGCCGGCACTGCACGCGGGCCACTACGTCCAGATGCTGTGCAGCGCTGTCAGCCCCTCTCTCCAATCGGGCGCAACGAAGCAAAGCTCCGCTTGCAGTCCACGTCCCCATGCCACTACTGTCCATTCACAGACTTACCGGCGTGTGCCCAGGACGATGGCCAGGACGCCCGTCCGCTCGAGGTAATCGCACAGTCCCTTCTTAAAGTCCTGCTCGCTCAGGTACTCCACAGCCAACCCGTACCTGCGCAGGCAGTGCATGGATCCGTGTAGTCAATGGGACCGTTAAATTGAAGGCCCAGATTATGCCAAAGGCCGGGGGCTGGGTGCTGAACTGGGCCACGGCGCACGCCGCCCCCGCCCCCAACGGTATGCCACGCTTCCCATGTACCCACTGTACCACTGGGCATCGTCAGTTCACATCAATTGTGAACAAACGTCACGTGGACGGATACCCTACCGCCCCCCGCCGGACTCACGCCTGGTCAGCGCCCTCCACAAACGCCTTGACCTCCGCGAAGTCGTCCGTCTGGCGGAAGTAAAAACTCAGCATGCCCCCCAGGCCTGCCGCGGGTAGGATTGAGCGAACGGGATGTCAGCCACTGCGCATGATGATCCTGCGATCGCCCACAGACCTCGCGTACGGGCCCGCTCCCAACAAGTCCCGTCACGGTCACCCCGGCTCCCTCGCGCGCACCGGTGATGCCCCCTGCGTTGCCCTTGGCTGCTTCTTGCTGAGCTACCGCAGCTCGCAGCAGGTGCAGCAAGACAGTGGAGTCCTTGCCGCCGTTAAAGCTGAAGGCGATCTTGTTTAGCCTGCGACGGCGAGGGTAGGGTGACTAGGACTGCGTGCCGTGTCCGTGCCCCCACCCTCCGAAGGCCCGTTGTGCATACGTCCCCCTGTGTCCATATACTACATTGTGCTCCACGAACACGCAGGGAACTCACGGGTACAACGCGCACGTCCGTCGCAGGCAGGCAATCGCCTTCTTGGCTTTCTCGAGCACTACCGGGTCAGGTATGCTGTCTAGGATTCCAAGAATGTCTGCCATCTTTGATTAAAGTGCCTTCCTCAAGGACAAGACCAGATTAACTCGCCACTGAAAGTGAAAAGGATTGCGCTGCAGGAGGAATAGCAATCTTAGCTCTATCACTAATAGCCAACACAATGCGCATGCGCAACTGCGATATCGCGCTCATGGGCGCGGGAAACGGCTAACGGCCGCGTCGCCATCTTCGCAAGGAGCGTTCGTCTCATCTCATTTTGATTGCATCAGCAATATAATCATTTAGGCGCCTCAGCTCTCACTTGTGGACGTCTGGACGCTGACGACGACACCGACCTGACGGCGCCTGACGCCGAAAACGCGCAGATCAAATGAACATATTGCTGTACGTTTGCACTGTGTGAATTGAGCAATGAGCTCCCAGGAGGCGGCAGTAAGCCACGACGGGGACGCCACGGTGCCGACTGGCCCCCTGCGCTTAGTGCCCCTCGATACACACGAGACGTCATGGGCGCCCTCGTCCGCCAAGCTAGCCATGCACGCCACTCTGGACGCATGCATTGTGCCGGACGCGAATGGAGCAGCACGGGTTGACACAGCCCATGTGGTGGTCCTGGTACGTGGGGCGGGCGGGGTCAGACAGGTATAGAGAATAGGCACGCAGCAGGACCAAGTTCGGATACCAGGCAGGACCAGGTTCGGGGCAGGCAGGACCAGGCGCGCTCTCCATGGTGACTGGATGCGGCGGCACCTTGGTATTGGTCCTGGGTAGGCTCCGGATCCCGTCGTGTATACGTTAGTTTGCCACCATGGAGAGGCAGCGCCAGTGCCCTCGCCACCCAAACACTAAGGCACGCCACAGGTTTCCGCAATGCGGGAGTGTAACGAACGTTCTGATCACTGATTGTGCATGCGGTGCTGGTTGTGTTGCTGCTGGTGTGCTGACCGTGGTGGAACGCGGGATGCAAGTTGCTGCAGCATGGGTTGCGCCTCTGCCCGTCCCGTCTGTGTTGCGGGTTGTGAGTCGTCAATGGGCAGGCAGTCACGTGCCCGGAATTCCTTCAACCATGCCATCATGCCCGGAAACGGCACTTGCAGGACAACTTCTTCTCCGAGGCCGAGCGCTCAGAGCTGCTGGACTTCATAACTGAGCCGGGTAATTCGACTTGATTCGAACACCTACGCTGTCGCGTGTGTGCCGGGCAAAAGCATTGGGCTGGGCGTTGGGGCAACGCCGTGTCGAGGAAGGCAATAGGGATGACGAATGCCTGACATTGTGTTTGTTGGTGGGGGTCATGTTCACAGGTTGGGATCACATGCGCGGCCCGCCGCCGGGCAAGTGGCAGCGCTCCACGCGGGATCGCACGGACGCGGCGCCCACGTGGGGCCTCACCGGCACCTGGCTGCAGCGGCTTGCGACGGAGAAGTTGCGGGCACGGCTGGAGGTGGGGCGAAGTGGAGAGAGGAAGTGGATATCGGGCCGCAGCTCAAGCTCGGTCGTGTGCGCCTACAATTGTTGTTTGTTCGCCGAAAGGGGGGTGCCTAGCTGCACATGCAGCGTGTCCGTGTTCCAATGCATCCCCTGTTCCGCATCCAGGTCCAGAGCCGGCTGGTCGCCCTGTACCCCGACTACCTCATCGCGCACATGCCCTCACAGGACATACAGGTGGGCATGTGACCGTGTGGGTGGGCTGGGCACAGTGGGCTGTGTGTGTCGGGTGCACCGGGCGTGGAGCAGTCTCCAGAAAAAGTAAGTTGGGGCCGCGTGTGGGTATCCTTGGATGTGGCAGAAGGCGTTGGGAGTAGATTGGGGTGATCTGCGGGCTCAGACTCTGTGCCTGCAACGTCACGCTCGGCGCGCAGATGCAGCAGGCCGGCGCCGCAGCATCAGAGGAGGCGGATGAGGCGGTGGAGGAGGAGGCGGAGGCGGAAGGAGGCGACGGCATGGAGGAGGACGATCCGCAGCCAGCACGTGGCCAGGAGGAGGATGAGAGCGCGAGCAAGGATGACGGGGATGGGGACACGGCACCAGTGGTGTCGCATGACGGGGACGAGGAAGGACGGGAGGTCGGCACGCGCGTAGGCGGCGCGACCGTGGACTGCAATCAGTAAGTCGGGATTCTGCGGCGAGCGGTGGTCAGGCTAGACTTAGGGCAGAGTAGTGGAGTGCATCCAAGCACTACTGCGTTGCTCGCACATGCACATCAAGAATGGCGGTGCGTCGTACTCTCCCACTATTGCGGATTGCGCATCCCACCATGCCGCGCCGTGCGCAGGTTCGTGGCCAACGCTGCTGTGCACGGAGATTCGTACTCTTGGCATGTGGACGCCGACCCCTCCACGCTGCCGTACCCCTCGCCTTGGACCCTGGAGTACGGCCAGTACGTAAACAGGGTAGGTGACGGAAAACGCCTAGTTAAGGCAAAACATTGGGCGCGCTTGCCTGAATCCGTCTCGGTCGAGCGCTGAATTCCACCTGCATTTGCAACAGTCGCAACATGACGCGGGGCCCCCATGTGCACTTCATGCCGTCTTACTATCAGGAGCCGGGGCGGCCGCTGTTTGTGTCGCTACTGCTGTACCTGAATCCCATCTGGGAGCGGAACTGGGACGCGGAGACGCTGTTCCTGGACACGCCCAGCGACTGCGGCGTGGTCGTGCGGCCCAAGGTGCGGCGGGGGACGGAAGGGCGGATGTGCTGCCGAACGCGTAATGCAGATGCTCGACGGAAAGTGTGAACTAATCCTGATCCACGCACCATCCTGGCAGCCGTACCGCGCGGTGCTCATGGACCAGGACGTGCTTCACCGCTTGTCAGCGCCCTCCGCCTCGGCGGGCGGGCGGGCGCGCTACTCGCTGGTGTGGAAGCTGGTGTTTGTGCCGCGGCGGCCGGGGCAGCGCGTAAGCCTGGCGCGGCGGGAGTGGGGCCGGCCCGCGGCATTCGGCTCCGCAGCGCTGCTGGAACGCGTGGTGGCGGGCCTGCAGAGCGGCAGCGGCAGAGGCGGTCGCACTGGAGCTGGTGAGGCTGGCGGGCCTGACTGCGGCAGTGGCAGAGGCGGTGGGGCTGGTCTGGGCGGCGTTGGCGGTGATGGTGCTGGCGGCGGTGGATCCCCCGAAGGTGGAGGGAGAGATGCGTGTGGGCAACAGACTGCACAAGCTCACCAGCAGGATGGCGCAGCCACACGCGCAGCTACAGGAACTGTGGACTTGGGGGGGCCTGCAGGCAGAGCACCGGCCAGCGGGCCTGGCGAGATGCTTAGCCCGCAGCAGCAGCTGTCTCAACATCAGCACCAAGCGCTGGAGGCAGCAGCCACCGGAGGCCCTGCTGCCGGCGACACCGCTCCTCTCAAGCCAATGAGCGCCGCCGCCAAGAAACGCAAGAGGCGCGCGGAGGTGGCGCTGCGGAAGAAGCTCAAGGTGGCGGCAGGGAACGGTGGGCCTGGTGAGGCGGATGAGGTGGATGCGGCGAATCCGGAACCTGCAGCCGTCGCGGCCTCCGTGGGACCCGCCACCGAGGATCAGTCTGCGGGATCGGCTGCTGCCGGCGTCGTGAGTGGGGACAGCAGCAGCTCTGAAGGTGCGGCCCACGAGACCTCTTCCAGCGAACAGGCTGGCCCGACAGCTGCTGTCGCTCAGGGGAAGGCCCCAGGTGACTGGCCAGGGCGGCTTTCAGGATCGGCAACACCAGCAACAACCAGAGGCGAACAGCCACATCGCAGAGCAGCAGCCGCAGCCGCAGCTGCTGCCGGAAAGGGAGCGGCCGGACCGGTTGCCCCGCCGGGACAGGGCAAGCGCAAAGGAAAGCGGGGCGGTGTGCGAGCAAAGCGGAAAAAGGAGCTCGCGGCGGCACGGGCGGCAGCAGCACAGCCGGCGGTGCCGATCGGACCCTGGGCTAGCAGGTGGGGCCCACCTCCTCGGCCACTATCAAACCTGCACGCCCAGACGCAGCAATTCAATCAGCCGCCAGCGGGGGGGACGGCACAGGCGCAGGGGCAGGAGCAGCAGCAGGGGCAGGCGCAGGGGCAGGCGCTACATGTGCTAGAGATGCACGCGCAGCAGCAGCAGCAGCAGCAGCAGCGGGAGGCTTCAGTGGTTGGATCAGCGAACCATCCTTCCGCAGGCGGCAAGGAAGCGGAGACAGCGGGTCCGACACATGCTGTCGAGGGTGCTAATGGGGATGCGGCAGGTTCGGGTCCAGCGCAGAAGGGTTTGCATGAGCAAATATCAGGCGGCGCTGGAGGCAGTGCCACCAAATTGAGAAAGAGCACCCGGGGCGGCGTACGGCAGCGCAACAAGAAGGCCGCTGCGGCCGCAGCCGCAGCCGCCGCCACAGCAGCAGCAGCAGTTGCTCTCTTGCCGGCGATGGACCATAGCGGTGGTTGCTGATGGCCGAAGAAAGGGGGCAGCTGATAGCTGTGTGTTTGTGAGGTGGACTGGGGTGTTGCGTGGCGCAGCGCGCGCGATGGTCACCACGGCGGGCACGCGCGATGGTCACCACGGCGGGCACGCGCCTCGTGATAGAGCCATCCTCGTGAAAGAGCAGGAGGCCGCGGCAGTGGAGTGAGGTGGCGCCCTTGCTGGTGGGTGGTGGTAGGACCAGGGCATGGGATGAGAGCAGCATGCCCCAGTGGTGACAGATGAATCCCCGAACCCAACGAGCCCGGGCGCGGTAGCAAGGCAGGAGTTGCGGCTGTGCGACGCGGTTACTGTACCGATGCTGGCTGGCTGTCGCAGTTTGCTGAAGCGCGGTCCTCACACTCCGGGCGCCCGGCCAGGCTAGAGCACCAGACAGACACATGCGACGCCACACCGCGGGAGACGCATCGTCGCAGCGCACCTGCGAGCAGGCGACCGGCGTCCACGGATGAGCGCCGTCGACGGACACCAGGAGAATGTGAACAGAGTGCAGCAAAACAGTGGCCGGGCGACAGTGTGACAAGCAGGGGCAAAAACAGGGCGCGGCAAAGTAGAAGAGGGAGCCCGAAGAGTACGACAGTGGTGGGCGTAGCGAATGCGGTGTGAACACGCGAACATCACAACCGGAGGCGAGGACGCGCAGCTGATGGTGAGGTGACCGCACTGATGTTCGGAGGTGGACTGAGCGCGCGCCCTAGGCGAGACGGAAGTTTGCGAGAAGTTTAGCTGGAAGTGCGCACTGAAGCACGCGGAGGCTGGCAGATTGCATGTGAATAATGAAGTAATGGTAGTTGTTGGCAAAGGCAGCGCGACGTGAAGCTGGCGCAGCTGGCATGTGGCGGGCGCGCTGTGCACGGGTCTGTAGCGCTGGTGCGAGGTCGGAGGACGACCGGCTGCGCGGGAATCGTGGGTACTGGAAATAGCGTCGCTGTAGCGGCCCGGGCTCACGAGGAGCTCCCCGGTGGCACATAGGCACGCAACCTTAAAAACCCAGAGGCCGCCGCGCGCACGCACGCCCACGCGTCCACCACGGCGAGCCCCCACCGGCCGAGAGGCCGAGCACCGAAAAGACGCCTGGCGGCAAGCCCGGCGGCAGAACGCCCACCCGCACCCGGCGGCCCACAAACGAACGCCACAGAGGCGCCGCCGCCCACCCTGCCCCACAAACCCCGCCGCCCACCCTGCCCCACAACCCAACACCACAGAAAATCCCCGCACCGGGAACCCACACGCCCACACGCCCGGCCCCGGCGGCGCAGCACCGGCCCGCCGCCCACCCTGCCTCACAAAGCAACACCACAGAAAAACCCCCGCCGCCCACCCGGCCCCACAAACGCCGCCGCCCACCCGGCCCCATAAGCCAACACAGAAAAGCCCGGCACCGCGAAACCCACACACCCACACGCCCGTACCGGACCCCCAGGACACCCGCCGCCCGAAGGAGCCACCACGATCCGCAACGCAACACCCCACGCCCCCCCCCCCCGCCCGGGCCGCGCGCCAACCCGCGACAGCCGCGCACCAACCCGCCACCTGACATTACCAGCGAAGTCCAGCAATTGGAACACCGGCACGGCCACCACCGGTCCGCAGAGCGGCGCGGGGCAGCCGGACCGGCGCCCCACCCCCATACACCTACTACAAGCCGTCGCACTGCTCGGTACCGCCGCTGCCGGCCCAGATGTCCACGAGGTGGACTGCTGCTGCTACTGATCGCCAGAAGGCTGGGGACCGTCTGCGGGCTGCTGCTTAGATTGCATTGGTTACAGGAGGGACCTGCTGACGCAGCTCACGAGCTGCTTAGCAGAGGGACATGTCGCTGCCGGCGAGGGAGGCGGTGGGGGAGGAGGGGACGGGGGCCGCTGCGCCGTCGACGAGCTGCCAAGCCGGATGGCCAACCGGGGGCAGCGGAAGAGGAGGAAGCAGAGCAAGGACGGCCGGCGGGGCGCCGCTGGGCGGCGGGGGGTCGGGCGGCGGCGGGCCGGCAGGCGGCGGCGGCGGCGGCCGATCCAGAGGAGGGAGGAGTCGCAGGAGAATGCGGGATGACACTGTACAGGGTAACACATGCCGATGGCGATGATAGAAGCGCTGGAGGGCCATCCGGAGGAAGGGCCGCGGGTAGGCTCGGAGATGGAGGCGCCGCAAGGCCCGCCGCGCAGAATGGAGGAAGGTGGCGAGCGCTGTACTGAGGCGGGCGAGGGTGAGCAGGGTGTTGATGACGACGTTGAGGCGCACGTGCCGAGAGATGCAGGAGTAGAAGGGGGTAAACCGCGTGACACCGAGGCTGGCGAACTTGTGGCCGTCACGTTTGTCGTAGGGCTGCAGGTCGTACAGCACGTGGCCACAGACGTGGCCCTTGCTGGTGGTGACATTGTAACATTACCATTGAGACGGCGAGTCTTGTGCCTCGACCAGGGAACCAGGAGTCAGAGGGGTCAGAGAATCAGGGGTCAGGGGTCAGGGGTCAGGGGTCAGGGGTCAGGGAATCAGGGGTCAGAGAATCCTTGCGGTGCTTACCGGCTGGCCAGGCGGCGAGCCGGGCGGCGGCGGCGCGCCCAGCAGCACGTTGGGGTGGCGGTTGGCGACGATGGACCCGAAGGAGTAGTTGTTCACGGGCGGGGCGAAGGGGAACTCGATATCGTACTCCGTGCCGTTGGCGCCGGTGTACGGCACGCCGTCAGAGTCCACAAAGCCCCAGTAGTAGACCGCGTCCACCTGCTTGTTGGGGACTGCGGGGGCGGGGGCGGGGGGGGGGGAGGAGTGTGCGGGGTTTCATGGCGCATTCGGGTGGGGCCGGCCCTGCGGTGGTCGCCACCAGCCTCGCGATCTCGGGCTGCACGTCAGAGGGCACCTTAGACACACACGGCTTGCTTGCGGCGGAGTCCGGGTGGGCGCCGGCGGCGGTGGTCGCGGTGGTGGCTGCCATCGCGGGTGTTGCGCTAGGCTGGACGAAGTGGAGAGAGAGGGCCGCGCTTAGCAATCCAAGGAATCGGATTCGGGAGAAGAGAATGGGCTCAGTTGTGGCAGTGAGTGAGTGGCTTTCTTGAGGATAAGGAGGGGAGAATGGATTGCGGCGACGGCGGCGGCGGGAAAAGGCCTTGAAATGGTAGAGGCCCCACCACCTCCTCGGTGCAATGATGCCAGCCCCCATCGCGCCGTCCTCGTGAAAGGGCCCTGATTTGTCCAAGCTCAAACACAATTAACGTCCTCCTACACAAACGGCCCATACACATTTCGCATTTCGCCAAACGGCTTCTAAGATTCCTGACTCTCCGGACTCCGGACTCGACGGGCAGAGGCGGTTTGCGACTGTGTTCAACCGGATTAGGAATGTGCGTTGGGGCTGGCTGAAGGAAGCGGCCGGGCGCTTCAGCGTCGGTTGGTAAGCGTCAGGGCGCGACATAGCTACATGGTTACATAGGCACACGACGATGTCGAGTCTTAGGAGTATTGATGCATAGTGGCTCAGAACTGGGCCCTCTCTCGCTTTCGTGTGTCATCCCCGTTCTTAGCTGTCCCTGCGCTGTCCTCAGCCTCAGATTCTGGCCCCGACCTTGCGCGCCGGGCATGGACTCGGACTTGTGGGGCCCCTGGCGTGGTGGGGGCCCTGGCATACGTACATGCTGCTGGCCATTTGTGCGCGTAAGTGTATATGGATGCTTGAGTGTATATGCAAGCAGAGAGATGCCGACTTCACGACTATGGTAGACAGGGTAAACAATGACGCCGCTGCGTGCTTTGGGGTTGGCGCAGGAGGTGAACTGGTGAAGTGAGACCCGTCAAATGTGCGGAATGGGCAATATATTGTTGTCTTGAGTAGGGGAGAGGCTCAATCGCAAGAGAGTGCTGACGCCTCGGGGTTTTCGGGCGGGGGGAGTGGGGAGGAGGTGAAGGGCCGGTCACGCGTGTGGCAGGGCTTGGGTGGCGCGGCCCGATTGCAGGAGGTGCCTCAGGCGGAAAACAGATATGTCGTTGGCGGTGATATCTTGTCCATATGCGCGGGTACGTCGTTTCACAAATGTTTCGCTACCATCGACCAACCGTCAAAGGCGAGTACCCTAGCGGGAGTTCCCGTCGTGGCAGCGAGGCGCTGTTGCCCGGCTGGCGAATGATGATGTTTGCTTTCGACAGCACTCGAGGCGGCAAAGCAGAAGCGGAGCCTACCTCCAGGCCCTACCTCTCGACCATCGCTTCGACTCGCCAATGCCCCGGAACAGAGAGCAGCAGAGCGCCGGACTGAGAACCACAGTTAATGCAGCTGCATTTTAACCACAAATCCACCTTTGCCATTGTATCTGATGAGCTCTGACTGACCTCGGCTCACCTCCTGGCGAGCAACGCAGGCGAGGCGTCGCAAATCGGCAATCTGGCGTTTATTTAGGTATTACCTTTACACATCACGCTTCCAGCTAGTGCCTAGCGCGTGCCTGGAGGGCAGCAGGGCAGCTTCGCAGTCGCGAATCCTGACCACCCGCAGATAATGGTGGAAAGCACATGAATATGGTAGCATTTCAGCTGCCTGGATACTCACAGGTACCAGACGTGCTGCAGCGAGTTGCCTCGGAAGCTGTCATGGAAATCGACTGCCAAAGTTGACTTTCGTTCATTCCTCGCTGCAGCAGGATGCCGCGGGCACTTCTAGCTACGCAGCAGCTCCAGGAATGATGGAGGATGGGTTTGAGGGGCGGATGCCTCCGAAGCAAGCGAGGCACCGCTGCGCGTCGGCCCCAGCTCGGAGAGCGCTTTCTGCAAAGCCGCGCCCAGTCCCTCACGCCAGCCCTCTTGCAGTGAAGGGTAGAGCCTTGCAGCACAACCACGATGGCGAGGCGGCGGGATTTGGGGTGGGACCGGCGCGGGCGGTTCCCATGCCGCCGCGGCAATCGTCGCCGGGACCCGTTTACGGTCTGGGTGCACGGCCCAAGCGGCGGACGGAGGGCAGGGGCCGTGATGTCGCAGCAGCAGACATCTTAGCTCACCCAGCGCTGCCGCGGATTCGGACGCACGTGGACGGCGGCCTGCCTGGCAAGCGGCACCTGCCGGGGTCGCGGGAAGAGCTGAGCGCGCTGTTCCGGGCCTACAACCTGCCCATGCCACGCGCGCTGCCCCTGCCTCCCTGCCGGGCCAGCACAGCAGGGGGGCACGCAGCTGCACGGCCGGTGAGCGGGTTACCAGCCAAGGGCGCGCAGGCCCGACCCACCCCGGCAGCTCATCCTTATCACCAGCGGCTTCGCGGCCTGCTGGACGCCAGCAGCTGCGCCAGCCATGTCGCTCCGCCGGCGCCCGGTCGCCTCGCGCCGCTGAATCACGACCAGCAGCGTGGAGTGTCTGCGCATCAGCGTCCACCCAAGCCGCAGGCTGTACCATCTGGACTGGCAGCGGCGGCGGTGGCGGTGCCCAAGCCTGGGAGGCAGTCAGGCGTCGCTGTTGAGCCGCTGCCGCTGCCGATTGTGCTGGGCCGGCCGCTTGAGGTCAACCACGGGCGCGCAGCGGTCCTTCCAGGCGGCGGAGGGCAGGCGGCCAGCCGGGCAAGCCAGGGCGGGGCGGCGGCGCCCGACCAAATGGCGCAGGCTGAGGAGGGCGCTGCAGACGAGCACGAGCAGTGGGACTGGGTGTACCGGGGCCCGCCGACGCCCGAGTCACCATACGGGTGAGACAAACGCAGTAAAGCTCGGGACTTGGAACGGGACTTGAACGCAACGGTACTGCACTCGCTCTTGATATGTATGTGCGTGATTATATTGCTTGCTGGCAGCCGTGACCTGCATTCCTTGCAACCAGCCGATACCTTGATTGTAATCGCTGCTCACCTGCGAAACCCCATTCACCACTTTGCTCCTTTGCAGCTCTGACATCCTGCGCGCCATGCTCAACGTCATAAGTCCGCGCTTTGAGGTGCGCCGGCCCGACGGCTACATCCCCATCACCCCCAGCTCCATCACGTCCAGCCGATACGCGCGGTCAGACGTGTGGTCCTGGTCCTGCCCCGGAAGCCCCGCACCGGGCCTGCGCCCGGCGCCCGACGGCAGCACTGATGCCAGCGCAGCGGCAGCTGGCGGCGGGGGTGGGGGAGATGCATGCGGCACAGGGCGGTCGCCCTTCACCGCTGCGCGGCCCAGCCCTGCTGCCGGCCCGACGCCGCGGCACAGCTCGCCAGAGCCGCTGCATCGCAAGCTGCTGTTACGCGCTGCCGCTGCTGCGGCGGCGGCAGCTGGGGACGCGCCGCAGCTCAGCCGGCAAGGGTCGCGCCAGGGCTCTGCCACGGCGGCGCCGCTGCAGGCGGCGGCATTGCATGATCGAGGGTGTAGCTTGACACCGCCGGGCGGCTTGGGCTGGAACCTGTCTATGCGGGTGCGCGCAGAGCACCACCATGACCATGTCATTCCGCAGTGGGCGGCGGCAGGCCGCACCTCCCAGGACAGCCATGACCTGGCAACTACACAAGGGCCACCACGGCACCCACCAGAGTCGCACGTGCATCGTCCAGTGCTTGCGGCGCCGCACTTGGCACCGCAGCAGCAACACCAGCGACAGTCCGTCGGTTGCAGCCCTGGTCCCACGCCACCAAATGGCAAGTCGCGCTTCTACCAGCAGCAGCAACAGCACCAGCCTCCTCGGCCGCAAGAGCACGCACTGCCACAGCTAACGCCTCGGCAGCAGGTCGGCACGGTGGCGGCTCAGCGGCGTGTCAGTGAAGGCGGTCTGCCTTCCGCTGCGTGTGACTGGCAGCCAACCGCTGGCGCTCTCAGCAGCCGCGGCGGCGCCACGCCCCCAGTCCGAGAATTGTGCACGCCTCCGGCGGCCTTGCAGCTTCCCCACCTGCCGCAGCGCGGCAGCTCTGCTGGGCGGTTTACGCGGGCGGCAGCCATGGGCTTGCACGCGGATGGCGGTCACCCCCACCAGCTGGCGTTTGTGGTGCCGTCGCTGGCGGGCGCGGGCTCGCGCCCTGCCTGCACACCCAGCGGGTGCCGTGACCTGCTATGGGAGCCGCCTCCTATCCAGCCCTCCCGGGCGCTAGACCGGCCCCGCTCAGGCAGCCGGACGCCCAGCCCGGAATGCACCATTCGTGGCGAGTCTAGAGAGCGTGTGCGCAACCTGGCGGACGCCGCTGCTGAGCGCTTGCAACATGCGGCAGCTGGGCCTCGGTCGCGGCGGCCGAGCAGCAGTCCCAGCCCCTTGCCCGCCGTATTTCAGACTGGCAGCCGTGCCGATGCCGAGCGTGCATCAGCAGGACTACACCAGCAATGCAGCAGCAGCCCTGGCTGCGTCGCTGTGTCTGCACGCCGGGTTTTGTACCGCCCAGATGCTGATCGTCCTTCGCCGTCTATTGGCCCTGCTCCGAGGTCAGCCTCAGCGTGCAGGCCCGGCAGCAGCGCAGCCCAGGGGAGCAGCATACTGGAGAGCGGGGTTGCCGTGCGCGCGTGCTCATCGCCAGCTGCCAGAGCTGCGGCGGCCGCCCTGGCTCGGGCGACTCGGGCTCAGATTGCTATTGCAGAGAGTACCGGTACAGCGAATTCAGCAGCTGCAGGAGCTGCTTTGCTGCCGCCGCCGCTCAAGGACATGCATGGCGTCGACACTTTCGCGTCCAACTCCGTGCCGGCGTCTCCACTGCTGCCGTCATCGCTCCCGCCTGGCAGTGCTTTCAGTTTCCACATGGGCCCAGCCGCGACGGGCGCAGTTGAAGCGACGGATGCGGTTGACAGCTGGCGCGGCGCTGCGACACCAGCGTTGTGCAGGGCCGCCGCACGCCCTGCCAGTCGGCAAAGCCGCCAGGGCCGTCGGCAATGGGCTTTATCAGCCAACAGTGCACCAAGCTCGCCGCGGGTTCAGCTGTTTCCCGTGCCTGCTGACGACGGCAGCAGCATAGATGTGGGTCCGCGCGTGCCCTCCAGCCCATCATTGGCACGCTGCGGCAGTGGCATCCACACTCCGGGTACACCAGGCGGCCACCGCAAGCGTTACGGTGGCCACGGTAGCATCCGAAGAGCTGGCCTGCGTGTGATGCGCGAGCGGGTGGCGGCTGCTGCCGCTGCTCCCGCCGCATGCCTCCATGCAGCCCAAACCCATGATGCGTCCAGCTCGCCCTTCATCACCCCGCGGGAGCTGTCTTCGGATGCAGCGGCGCCAGGCAGCGGGAGTGACTGCGGTGGTGCACCTTCGTCTGGCGCCATGATGGGCAGCAGCGTGGACAGTTGGGGAACGTGCCTGGTTGTGGCGTTACCTCCCTCAGCCCAGCAGGGTAGCACATCGCTGCCAACGGAGGGGGCAAACGGCTTGGACAAGCTGCAGCAGCAGCCTCAGCCGCAGGTCGCCGAGATGAGCAGGGCCAGGGCCGTGATGCCAAGCAGGTTCGGCCCGTTAAGTCCGGCAGCAGCCCTGGCTCAGCGCTCGCGGTGTGCTTCACCGGTGGTTCGACCAGGCATGCGCGGCTACTCCCCAGCGGCAGGGTCCCCGTTCATGGGGGAGGTGAATCCTCCCATGAGCCCGCTGCGGCATGTCCAGCCCAGCACGCGCACGGCAAGCAGCTTGGCAGCTGCAGATGGCGTTCGGCGAAACCTGCTGTCATCTTTCCGGTCAGCAAGCGCCGGCCGCCCATCCTCGTCCCCTGAGCCAGGCACTCCCAGCTCCTCGTCTGGTATCCCGCCACGATGCCCGGCACCGCGCCCGGCTTCCTCCGGCCAGCCGCTGGCCTCCAGCCTGTGTCCAGCACCGCCGCAGCCAATGCAGCGCTACCCATCAGCGCAGCAGACACGTCGCCGGCAGTGGGAGCGGCCTGGCTGTGCTAGCTCTGCCGAGTCGCAAGACGTGCAGCTGCTAGTGCCCTTGCCGCCGCCGTGTCCATGGGGGCCATCCGGTCCAAGTGTGGCGTCTCCACGCAGACAGGCCAAGCACAGCGACACGCGCTGTGACCAGGACTTGGAGCAGCAACGCCCCGACCTTGCTGGGCGCTTGGCAGCGGGCCTTCCGCCAGCTGGAGGTTTTGCACCCCAGCCGCCACTGGCGCCCCGGGACAGCCTAGTGCCTAGGCGCCCTTCAACGTCCGGCTCCATCCGCAGGTAACTTGATTGCCAGCACATGGGTCTCTGGCTGTCATGTTTTCAAGCATGCTCTGTCATTTGTGCGGCATGCCACCCATGAGTCATACTTCCCCACCTGCTGCTCGTGCCTGCAGTTCCAAGGGAAGCCTGGGTGCGGCGCGTGACGCTGGTTTGGCCGGAAGCACGGATGATGACGTCGCCGCTGGGCAAGTGGATTCGCACACCGCAAACGCGCCTTACAGCACGCCTGCAGGCGACCACCGGCCTGTGCAGCATGTGCTCTCGCAGCGCAGCATCCTGGACTCGCCCGACCTGGGGCCCAAGAAGGCGCGCCCCTCTTCGGATGGTGCGTACCTGACACCAGCAGGCTTCAGCAGTCGACCACCCTCGGCGGCCAGCCGATGTTCAAGTGCTGGAGCTAGCGACAGCAGCCGAGGCCAGCACTGGAGCTACCGGCGTGCACGTGAGCGTGCCGTGTTCCTCAACAGCGTGCTTGCTGTGGCCGCAAGCTCGGCGGCAGACGGTGACCAGGTGGTGCAGGCTGCGCGTGTGGGCAGGTGTTGATCTGGCTTGGGCATCGGATGTGGGGATAGTATGGCTGTGTTCAGGCGACGATATATACGGTTTATAATATATTGTGTGTTATAACTGTTGATGGCAGCTATGATATGTACGCGTGACAACTACGATCTGCAGCACACAAGCAGTCAATGGGTGGTCCTCTCAATACTCTCAAGCTGTCAACTGTTCACACCATCGGTTGCTTGTTATGATGCTGGCGTTTTAGCAGTTGCTGCTGCCATGCTCTGATATATTACTTGGTACAGGGGCGCTCAGAATAAAGAATCAATTGGGTGAAGGTATGGTGGGGGACTTGCACATGGTGGATCAATCACCACCGGCCCGCGTGCCATACCAAATTCAACCCCGCAAGCCCAGTTGCTCACTCCTCCCTGTTTCCACGTTTTCCGGCATGTCAGCAATCCAGAAATGAGATTGGGCCCCTGCCGCCACCGCCACCATCACGGCCACCACCTCCCCAGCAAGCGCCGCTCTCACCCCCGACCGTGCAGCAGCCCGCCCGCCCGCCAGGCACTTAACCACACTCAGTGGGGCCCACGACGACCGACGCGGAGCCACCCCACTCAGGCACTCACACCACCGCAGCGCAAAGAAACCTGCAGGGCCCAGGGCACACACCCGGTGGCACCCACGACCCCAGACTTCCACGAACCAGGGTTGCACAGTACGTAGTACGTACTAGTACGCGCTAGTACGTACTACGTACTAGTACGCCGTTCTTGAATGGTAGTACGTGGTAAAGTACGCTGTACAGGAACAGGTTGGGACAACCTTGGGCATCCCAAGAAATGCTGAGCCGGGATGTTGGACATCAGCACACGCATTCACGCTGGCAGCAACTGCCTGTCGCGCTCAATGGCCTCGTCATACACATAGCATGTTGTCTGAGCATCAGCAAGCGCGAGAACGGCCCGGAACTGACTCGACATCCCACGCGCGCATCCCAACATCCCGGAATTTGTGGGTTTGGCGTAGCGTACTGTGTTAGCGTGCTAGCCTTTGCCCGCCAGCGTATTATAAGCGAACTATAGCGTATCGTAAAGTGAGCAGCGTACTACGTACTAGTACGCGTATTATAAGCTGGGAGGCTAGTACGGTGCAACCCTGCCACGAACCACGAAACCCGCCGGCTCGCCGCGGTACCTGAGATGTGCGGGAGACTGGACACGACTGGGCTGGCAAGCATGCCTGGGGGACGCCAAGCGCCGCCTGCGGCACGTCGCCCAGCGTCTCCCACCCCTGTCGCCCACAGGAGGCGCCCTCACCCGCCAGGCCGCCACGTCCCCTGCTGTCGCCCACCAGCCTTCGGGCGCGCTAAGGCCGCCTCCACCAACTGCACAGGCACAGTGATGTGGCACATGAATGGAACAAGCGGCCTGCGCAGGAGTTGGAACGGCCGGTGGCGCGTGCAGGGGACCACAGGGGACAGACCGCCGCCAGCAGCGCCAGGGGCCCATGCTGAAGGCCGGAGGGGATGTCCAGAAGCGTGCAAGCACATGAGGGCGAACTTCGGGCACAACTGAATGGAATCCATCAATCCACAAGCGCGGTTGCGATGTAGTTGTCACAAACGGCAAGAGGAGTAGAGACAGACAGCTTACACAAATAGACAGATACACGCCATGCAGCTGTGGCGCAAGCTTGTGAACATGGGTCAGTCGCAGGTGCACAACCGCATACCGTAAGCCTCTGATGCCTCAGGACCGCTGGAGAGCCTGCTGCAGGACGTCCCGCACGCCTGGCTAGAGGCAGCCAAGGCCCACACTAAACACCCGGCTCCGTCCAGCAGAGAGGTCGCTCGCACCAGCATCGTGCATTCGTGCCGCACATGCGCTGGCGCATGCCCGGCATCAAGCCGGTCACCGTGCCCGCGGCGAGAGCACTGCAGTCGTATGCGTCCCCGGCCCAGCATTCGGGTGAGGGGCCGCGGCGTTCTGAGCGGCTGCAGGAGCAGGCGGCGGGCGGGGCGGGACCTAGCACGGGGCCTGCCACAGCGGCGGCGGCAGCAGCGGCGGCGGTGGAGGGCGACCCTCGCACGCCGCCCCTGGATGCGTCCCTTCTGCGGGGTACGTGGCGGAGGCTGTGGGACAGCCACGCCAGTCGGGGGGCAAAGGTGCTGGTGTACCGGCTGCAACATGCTTACCTGCCTTGCGGGCTGTACCGGGCGGGCAAAGGCATTCGGCCACGGGATGTGGCGCTGACTTAGCGGGCGGGGTCCAGCCCGCTGCTGCAGCCGCGTCCTCGCCTGCGCATAAGCTGGACACTCCAGGAAGATGTGCGTCAGGCTGGCCAACGCCCGCGGGCCAGGTGGCCCGCAGGCGGGGTGAGGACAGTGCGCCCCCAACCCCCCGCACCCCGTGGTCACCCGTGGCCGAATGCCCTTGCCCGCCCGGTATAGCCCCCAAGGCAGGTAACCATGTTGCAGCCGGTACACCAGCACCTTGACCCCCCGACTGGCGTGGCTGTCCCACAGCCTTCGCCACGTACCTCGCAGAAGGGACGCATCCGGGGGCGGCGTGCGAGGGTCACCCTCCACCGCCGCCGCGGCTGCCGCCGCCGCTGTGGCAGGCCCCGTGCTAGGCCCCGCCCCGCCCGCCGCCTGCTCCTGCAGCCGCGCGGAACGCCGCTGCCCCTCACCCGACTGCTGGGACGGGGACGCATACGACTGCAGTGCTCTCGCCGGCGTGTTCTGCTGCCCGGCTGCCGCTGAGGTGCGGTGGAGCCAGGGGTCCAGAGCCACCGGGTTATTGTGGAAGTGCAGCGCCGCCGTGGTGGTCAGCTGCGCCGCTGCACGCTGCCACTCCGCCTCCCGCGCCGCCAGCCGCGACTGTGCCGCCGGCTGGGTCCCCGAACCCCCCGCCTGCTGTGCTGGCGCCGGGCACGGCATGGCGGCGGGGCGGACCGGAGCCGGAGGGGCGGCCGGGTTGGCCGCGGTGATGGCCCGCCGCACGTCCCGCACCGTGTAGTCCGCCAAACTGATACCCGCAATCCGGCAGTGCTCCGGGTGCACCACCACCCCAGCCTCCGGCGCCAGGAAGTACGGCGCCCGAGGCCACGCCCCCGCCCGATCTCCTGGGGATGCTGCATCGTACGCCGCCCGCTCTTCAAAGGTCCACAGGTGCCGCGGCTTGCGGTGCTGCAGCACACAGGCAGGCTGCCACGCCCCATCCACCGCTGGGGGCAGCACGCCAGGCCCAGGCTCCAAGAGCCGCCCCGTGTAGTGGACGTAGGACACAGCGCCCGCAGTGTTAGCCACCCACAGCTGGTCCAGGCTAACCCGCCACTGCGGCGGCGCCGCTGGCGGCTGGGCGGCTGGCTGCGGCGGATGCTGCTCCACGCCCGCGCTTCGCACGGGCCCGACCGCGGCCGCCAGCCGGGCAGGTAGCCCCGCTGGAGCCGGCGCGTCGCTGTACACCCACGCCCACGTGGTGGCGGAGTCCGGGCTCACATGGGTAAGCACCGCCCGGGCGAGCGTCTTCCAGGGTTGCCGGCCTGGCTGGGCAAGCAGGGCGAATGTCTTAGCTTGCAGGGCAGACAGGAACGCAGGCAGGTCGACGTGGTTGACACCCCCATCCTTGTACGGCAGACAGGCCGTTTCCCGCTTAGGCAGCAGGAGCGGGTTCCGTGCGACACCAGGCTGGCGTCCTCAGCGTGTAAGGAGCGCGCAGCAAAGTGGTCCACCAGGCCGGTGAGTTCCTTCAGCTGCGCCGGCGACGGGTTGAGGAAGCTGAAATGGTAGGCCAGCTTCACCGCCAGCACCTGCTTCGCAATGTGCACACGGCCAACGAGAGTCAGAGACAGGGGTGTGCTTTTGAGGTGGTGGTGGCCCTTGCGTTTAGGCTGTGTTGTAGGTTGGTGCTCGGGTTAGGTCTGGCGGTGTTTTGGGCAACCCCTCCCGGGGGGTGGGGGGGCCAGCCTCCTGCTCTGTCTGCCGGGTCGGGGTGGGTTGGGTTGGGGTGGGTGCGGGTGTGTGTGGTTACAGAGCGGTGCGCACGTTCTTGCGTGCCTTCCTGCTGCGTGTAAACCGGAGGCCCGGGCCGGGGTGACCCTTATAACGCCAGTGCATGATTGTCCTATTTATTGTTCTCCCCTTGCAAGGGGGACTTCCCTACTTCTATGCTCCCAGATGGAGCTGAGTAATGCAGCTAACTTGACAGGCTCAGATTTCAGCATCACTTCGCGCATGTTTAGGCTAAAGTCTAGGCCACTGCACGCTCGTAACTCGGTGTAGGCAGCACATTGCATCAGGACGTGGTGCTCATCCTCCACCTCATTGGCCGTACACAGTGGGCACGTCCTCTCCTCCCTAGGCCTCTCCCAGGCACGGTTCGCGGTGATTGGCCAGCAACATAAACGGAATCTCATCAAAAGCTTATGCTGTGCAACCGGTATGAATGCTCTTCTGTGTTCGTGCAGGGTCGGCGGCGCGGACCCTAGTGCGCTTAGCCCCATCCAATGCTTGTGTTTGCACATGTGTATGCCGGGTTGCTTGCCGTCTGAAGGGAATGCGTGCGGGTCCGCTACCAGCCTCTCGTGCTCCCACGCCCTCGTCAAATGGCCCCTGAAGGTAGATAAGATAGGTCCATCGGGTAGGACCGTGCTTGCCCTCCACTCCTCTCTGGACTCTCTGGGTGCGGGTGGACTTTGGCGTTTGCTTTGAGGTTGTTGCTTTTCGTTTTTTTCTCTTCTCTTCTCTTCTTGCCCTGTCAGGGTTCTGGTCTCGGGGACCAGGCTGTCTTCAGGCAGCAGGGGGGCAGTGTGTCTGCCCCTGTTCAACCTTGTAAGGATGATTCCTCAAAAAAAGGGCAGCCCACAGACGCGCCACAAACGCCATGCCGCGAGCCCGGCGGGTGTACAAGTCAGCTGCAGCCGCATCAGAGTCCCACGACAGAGGCACACCCAGGTGCGTCACAGCGCCAGTGGTAAACGGCACCCCCGTGTGTGGGCAAGGGCCCGTCAGGTGCGCAAACCTGCCAAGGCCCAGGGCCTTGCTCTTGTCCGGATGGACACGGGCGTTGGACGCGCGGCAGAACAGCTGTACTGCCGCCATCAGGACCGGCCCATCCACCGCCGGGTCGTGCGCCGCCGTCAGGGTCGTGTCGTCAGCGTGGTGGGCAGCAGGTGGCGCCTGCTCGCCGCTGGGTAACAGGGGCGTGCGCAGTGCCCCTTGCTCCACCTGCCGCCGCAGAAAGGACGTCAGTGGCGGCAGGCGTCCTCAGCGTGTAAGGAGCGCGCAGCAAAGTGGTCCACCAGGCCGGTGAGTTCCTTCAGCTGCGCCGGCGACGGGTTGAGGAAGCTGAAATGGTAGGCCAGCTTCACCGCCAGCACCTGCTTCGCAATGTGCACACGGCCAACGAGAGTCAGAGACAGGGGTGTGCTTTTGAGGTGGTGGTGGCCCTTGCGTTTAGGCTGTGTTGTAGGTTGGTGCTCGGGTTAGGTCTGGCGGTGTTTTGGGCAACCCCTCCCGGGGGGTGGGGGGGCCAGCCTCCTGCTCTGTCTGCCGGGTCGGGGTGGGTTGGGTTGGGGTGGGTGCGGGTGGACTTTGGCGTTTGCTTTGAGGTTGTTGCTTTTCGTTTTTTTCTCTTCTCTTCTCTTCTTGCCCTGTCAGGGTTCTGGTCTCGGGGACCAGGCTGTCTTCAGGCAGCAGGGGGGCAGTGTGTCTGCCCCTGTTCAACCTTGTAAGGATGATTCCTCAAAAAAAGGGCAGCCCACAGACGCGCCACAAACGCCATGCCGCGAGCCCGGCGGCTGTACAAGTCAGCTGCAGCCGCATCAGAGTCCCACGACAGAGGCACACCCAGGTGCGTCACAGCGCCAGTGGTAAACGGCACCCCCGTGTGTGGGCAAGGGCCCGTCAGGTGCGCAAACCTGCCAAGGCCCAGGGCCTTGCTCTTGTCCGGATGGACACGGGCGTTGGACGCGCGGCAGAACAGCTGTACTGCCGCCATCAGGACCGGCCCATCCACCGCCGGGTCGTGCGCCGCCGTCAGGGTCGTGTCGTCAGCGTGGTGGGCAGCAGGTGGCGCCTGCTCGCCGCTGGGTAACAGGGGCGTGCGCAGTGCCCCTTGCTCCACCTGCCGCCGCAGAAAGGACGTCAGTGGCTGCAGCTGGATGACCCACAGCGGTGGTGAGGCGGTGCTGCCCTGCGGCAAGCCGTTCAGCACTGGGAAGGCGTCAGAGAGCATCCCGTTCACACACACGCGGGCAGAGCCGTTGGCAGTGATCAGGCGGATCCAACGCAGCATGCGCGGCCCAAACCCCAGTCCCTCCGCGGACGCATACAGCCACTGCCGGTGCACCCGGTCATACGCCTTTTCAATGTCCAAGAAGTACAGCGCACCACCCTGCCGTGGCGTGCCATCCGCGCCCACGTCCAGGCGCATCCATTCGATCAGGCCTTGGAGGTACAGCGCGTTGTCTCCAATCCAGCGGCCGGTGATGAATGCGGTCTGCAGCTCATCCACAACTGCATCCAGGGCGGGCTGCAGGCGGGCGCTGACGGCCTTGGACACCATCTTGAAGTCGCAGTTGAGCAGCGTGATGGGCCGGTAGGAAGCCAGCTCGGCGCGGTCCAGGCTTTTGCCCTTGTAGATGAGGGTGATGATTTTTTTTGAGGAATCATCCTTACAAGGTTGAACAGGGGCAGACGCACTGCCCCCCTGCTGTCCGAAGACAGCCTGGTCCCCGAGACCAGAACCCTGACAGGGCAAGAAGAGAAGAGAAGAGAAGAAAGCCCCACACACCTAAACGCCTAGCTGCTGCTCTGCTCCACACACCAAGCGGTATAAACCGCTCTACACCTCAAGAGGCAGCGCCACGCAATACCCCCTCTCCCTACTGCCCAGAACGAAAAGACAGACAACAGAGCTCTCCAGTTGGCTGGCCCAGAGCTCCTCTTGAGTCTTGTCCAGAGTTACTCAGTTGGGAGGCCCAGAGCTCAGCTCGATGGGTCTTGAATCTTGTCCAGCAGAACCAGAGCTCAGCTCGATGGGTCTTGAATCTTGTCCAGCAGGCCCGGAGCTCAGCTCGATGGGTCTTGAATCTTGTCCAGCAGGCCCGGAGCCCAGCTCGATGGGTCTTGAATCTTGTCCAGCAGGCCCGGAGCGCAGCTCGATGGGTCTTGAATCTTGTCCAGCAGGCCCAGAGCCAAGCTCCACGGGTCTTGAATCTTGTCCAGCCGGCCCAGAGCTCAGCTTGATGGGTCTTGCATCTTGTCCAGCCGGCCCAGAGCCCAGCTCCACGGGTCTTGAATCTTGTCCAGCCGGCCCAGAGCTCAGCTCGATGGGTTTTGAATCTTGTCCAGCAGGCCCAGAGCCAAGCTCCACGGGTCTTGAATCTTGTCCAGCCGGCCCAGAGCTCAGCTCGATGGGTTTTGCATCTTGTCCAGCAGGCCCAGAGCTCAGCTCGATGGGTTGGCGTGCCCCGGCCCCCGAAGGGGGCGCGGCGCACCCATACGTTTCAGAACAGGGGGGGGTCCGTCAACTTGACCAACACTCGTTCCCGGCCCCCGCCAAGTGCACACAGCCATCATTTAAGCCATCATTTACACGAAGCTGATGTACACAAGGAAGAAGGGGCCCTAGCGACTCAGATCCGTCACCCGACTCGAGTCAGGGAACCTCGATTGCCACAGTAACCGGACAATAATCATGTTCAGCGCACTCGAAAGCATAGAATGGAGTCCGATGCCTCAAGAAAGACTTCGCAGCCGGTATTTGAGGCCGAATTCATCGCGCTGGCTGGCGCTGGTCCTAATCATTTACGAGGTACATAAAATGTTGACTTCTTCAGAGCGAAGTATGAGCGTCGGAGAAGGCAGGTTCTCCCGACGAACATGGTGTATGGCACGAAGCAGGGATGGGGGCATATTCCGTATTGATACGCGCGCAATACGGTGCGTATTAATACGCATAATACGCAGCAGAGTTCTGCAATTTGCGTATTGCGTATTCCGATGCGTATTAATACGCAAGCGGGCCGTGCAGGCGTGCAAGTAGGGCCGTGTCAGCCCCCCTGCACGCCAGAAGCCCCCTACGTAGTCCCCTCACAATCCTTGCTGCGCCCGGTGCAACAATCTGCCTTTATATGCTGATGTGGAGCACTGGAGACTGGACGGGAAGTGAAAGACATGCCAAAAATGTTGTCGACATTTTAGGATTTTGGTGCGTGCGTATTGCGTATTCGGCAAATTTACCCGCAATACGCAGATGCGTAATGCGTACGCATAGAGGGTGCCGCAATACGCATGGCGCTGGGGCCAATACGCGCCCATCCCTGGCACGAAGTGCCAAATGGGGCGTCGTAGACGCCTTATAGTCGCAGCTGCTGCCAGGGGCAGCATCTGCCGTTTGTCTTTCTCTTTCCTACTGCTTGTTTTATCTTGCTTCTGCTAGCTAGCACTGTACTATCTCTATGGCTGAACCTCTAGACGCCGCCGCTGTCCAGGCTATTGTCAACAGCGCGGTCGAGAACGCTCATTCCTCGCTTGAGGCTCAGATTCATTTCCTTAAGGATGACAACTCAGCCCTTCGCGAGGAGGTCGCGGTGGGCAAACACCTAGCCATGCCGGCCGCTGTGAGCGGCCACAAGCTCCTCGCGGGTCGCTGGGAGTAGCTGAAGTCGGGTTATGACTATGTTATGACTATATCGCGCCCAGCCTGTCGGCGCTCAGCCGGGTGCTGGACGCCGCGCCCGCAGGTGCGGATGCCACCGTTGCGGTGCCGGTTCAGCGCCTCCACGACCAAGAGGCGTCTATGGCCACTGCTCGGCGCTGGCTGGAGCTGTGCCTCGGCGCGGTCTGGGCTGGCGCTCGCGTGGACAACCTGCAGGTCGCGGATGAGTACTATCAGCTCGTTCGCGGCAACGCCGCGCAGCCTTCGGAGGACTACCGCACGGGCAAGCTGTGTTTCTCGGACGTGAACGAGAAGGTCCTCAAGAGCGCGGTCGCGCTGGTGGAGGTGCGCTCTAAGGGTAAGCGGGAGGACGGCGCGTCGGGCTCAGGCGCGGGCCCGACCTCCGCCTTCAAACGCTCCCGGGCGCAGGGCCCCCGCGAGCATGTGGTGAGCATAGCGATGGGCCACACGCTGGGCGTGATGATGCGTTTGATTGGAGGCGCCGCGGGGGTGTCATGACGAGTAGACGTGTCTGAGCACAGGGTTTCTGCCGGCCACGGCTGAGCTCGCAGGACGTTGTGCGCATGTTTAGACAACACAGCATTATGACATTATGAATGAATATCACGTGCCTGCTGGGGTACGAGTTGGTTTGGGCCCGGGCGCAGTGTGGAAGCCCGCGTGTGACTTGACTTGTTTGATCCGCACGGCTGCTGGTGCGATTTCGCCTAAGTGCTTTGAGTTGGCTGCATGGGGCCGCGCCCCCTGCATGGGGCGCGGGCCTGGCCGTACACTTGGTACGACCGCATGAGGCTTTGCCGTGCCGTACAGTAGAGACGGGCGCATGGGCGCAAGCCTGGCCGTACGCTGAGTACGACTGCATGGGGGCCGTACGCATGGGATGAGCGTGTTTCTGAACGCTATAAAAGGCGGTGTTTTGTGTGAAGTCTATATACCAGGACACTCTGAAGCAAAACAACTACTCTTGCCAACCAAACCTCTCCCACTCGGAGACCTGTGCAATACGCCCTGAGCCCTGTGCTATCCCCTGTAACATACGAGTGTGGCTTGACTTGTCCCCTCGTGCCGTGCCTGCGCCGAGTGCGCCTGCCTCCAAGCGCCTAAGTCCCCCAGCGGCAGCGCGAGGCCCTTCTCCCAAATCCGTGTGCAGGCACTCAGCCCCTGCTCACCCCGAGTCCTCCCCCTTCACTCCCCTCACTTCTCCTCGGGCTCTACGAAGGCTAGGACTCGTGTGGATCGTGTCAGTGGTTGACACGCACCGGCGGACGCCGTGCTTGGCTCCTTCCCCCGTTACAGCTTACCAGCTGACGCTTCCGTATCTCGATACAACTTACAGACCTATTCTTCCGCACCCGTACTCTGTGAACAGTGTCTCGTAGTGCAACCCCTTGCACACATCGAGACCAGCCAGTGGAGGCAGTGCTGCGCTACCCCAACGTACAGTCCTCACACTCTACGCTGGTCAGGGACACTCCTTGATCCTTGGGCACCCTCAGACGCACGCACAAAAACGAAATTTTTATTCGTGGTTATGTGTTTTGCGCCCTGACGGTCGTGTGGTATCGAGACTAGGGCTTGCCCTGTCTCGTTAGTGTCGAGCTAGTCCTCCACTAACTTGTTTCATACAAGCTAGCTTGAGCACATCACTCTCGCAGCACAAATTCTCCCGAGCTACCCTACCCCCGCTACTTTCGTTGCCAATATGGCAGACGACGCTATCGGTGTCACGCCCTCCAGCCTCAATACAGTTCTCGTATTTGATCCCTGGCAAGATGATCCACGCCAGTGGCTGGACAACATAGACCGCCACGCCAGCATCTTCCACTGGACTCCCGCCGAGCGGCTCCTGGTTGCCCGTTGCCGCCTGAGTCATGATGCGCAAACGTGGGAGGCAGGTCTGGGTGATGAAGTACAAGATTGGCAGGAGTTTAAGGCCGCCTTCCTAGACCGCTTTGCTCCGCGGCAAGACGAGCTATTCAACCGACTATCCAACTGTCGACAAGGCAGGGCTGAGTGCGTGAGGCGCTATACTAGCTATACCGACCGCTATCGCAATCTGATTGCGCAGCTCAGCATCAACCCGGCCCGAGACCCCACGTATATGCATAATTTCCTGCAAGGCCTGCGCCCTGATATCTACAAGAAGGTTTACCTGATGAAGCCAGCTGACCTGGATGGTGCTATCCGCGATGCCATCTACGTCAGTGAAGGCACTGACCGGCCTGCGCAAGGAGGGGGCAATCGAGGAGATGATTATGACGGACCAGACTATACACCGCGCCCCGACCGCTATCCCCCGGCCTCTGCTGCTATTGACCGGCGGGTGCGCTTCGACGCACCTGCACGCCCTTCTCGTGACCAGCCTCGCGCTGATGACCGCCACTATGAGCCGCGGCATGATGACCGTACAAAAGCTGTTGCGAACCAGCAACGTGATGGACGCTGGGAGGACCACAGGCCACGTTCTGGCCCGCGCCCCAGCGTGTCGCCTGGCCCCGCTGATCCATTGGCCTTGCGTATTGAGAACCTGCAAGCGCAGTTAGCACTGATGACCGGTCACCTCTACAAGCATATAGAGGCCAACTCCTAGATGAGCCACAGATGATTCCAGTTGCTGGTGCAACAACCACATCCACACCTGAGGCTATGGCCACCTGTCCCAATTATCAGCGGACAAAGCGAATGGCGCCGCCATGGGCCGCTGCCAGCGCCAAACCTGCAGTGATAGGAGTCGGCACGCCAGGGGCGGTTGCCTCCCTAAACAATATCCCGTTATCCGACCCCGATGCAACCAGTAAACGACCCAACTTGCGACGTGACACGGCTGCCACCCTGACTCAGTCCTGGCTATCCCCGGTCACCAGTTTAGCAGGGGAACGTTATACGACGTGCCGTCCCCTGCCCACAGCAGAGCACCTCACAGCCCATGACTGCCCACCGAGGCCCCCGACTGCCCACCTCGTCTGTTATAACTTCAAACCCTCCGATCTGTCATCGAGTCCGCCCGACCTTAATGGTCTCGATGCCAAGGTGACTAGTCATGATGAAGAAACCGCACTGGCTCCGAACGCCGCCAGGAGAAACAGGGACCCTTGGGCGGATGCAGCTCTGCAGCTCAAGCACCTGCAGCAGGAGGACACAGATGCAACACACATCGTGTATGAATATCACAACGGCACTCTCTTTCGGAGAGCACAGGGGCCGCCGCCCACGTCAAACCCTTGCCCTGGCTTTCGCCGCCGGAGTCTGTTATATCGCCAGGCGCGGTATAAAAGTCAGAATCAGATAGTTGACAGATCACGCGACAGAGTGATTGATGTGTAGCGATTCAGTAGAACCTCGCTATACAACAAGTGCCCCCCACTTAGATGGGCAGCGTCCTCGCGCCCAGACCAATCGCCGCAGTTCTATGGGTGATCAAGCCATAGACAGACCGCCAGAACGACCAGTCAGGTGCAAGTCAGCCGAGGCCTTTCACGCAGTGGCTCAGAGTGCCGGCCGTGGGGTGCCCAAGCCTACCAGAACCGTGACCGATACCGTCTCACGTGCACGCGCTATCTGAGTGTGGGTGCTGCCACCTCCCACCAGCCCTCAGACCGCCGGCTGCGACCGTGAGTTGCGAGGATCGAACCAGGGTGTTCGCAGGATCGCAACAAAGCTCGATACCAACATGTTATATCGCCAGGCGCAATATAAAAGTCAGAATCAGATAGTTGACAGATCACGCGACAGAGTGATTGATGTGTAGCGATTCAGTAGAACCTCGCTATACAACAGAGTCCACCCCTGCCGCAGACTTCCGCCCCCTCAACTCAGCGGGGCTTGGAGTAGCCAGTGCGGGCTACGTTCTCCGTCTAGCCGTCATGGACTCACCTGGACTCTGTACGCCATGCACGGGCCCACCCCGGGCATTGCTTGGAACATGTCTGGTCAAGTGACCACTGGGCTTCTCGCGGTGCAGTTCACAGTGGCGAGAAGCATACCTACAGACCTGCGCATCAAGTAAATCGTCAAGTAAAGCGGAGCTTATGAGTGAATCACTTGCCAAGTGAATCTGCGTTCAATATCCGTCCCTGGAGGACTATCAGGCCCACCCCGGCTCATAGGAAACGTATTAACCTATTCAAGGCGCCTTCTGGCCCATCAGCGCCGAGTGAAAGCAACGGGCTGATGCTCCCGCCCACCTGAGACTCGCGTTCGCTCGGGCAATCCTGAATATGCGGCCCCTTGGTTGTTGGCAAGTAAAAAACGTGGGAGAACAAACCCAGCGCTGCGTCTGGCCCCGCGAGGATGAGAACTGTGGCCTCAGCATCTGGCACTCTCCCGCTAATGTATTCACCGCTGCATGGCATTTCAAGTGATATCTAAGCAACGAGGGCAAGTTTGCACCTCAGTTGGCACCAAAAGCCCGAGAACTGGCGTTGATTTGCTTGAGTGGACGCACTTAAGGTCTCCCTCGGTCTTCTTGTTCAGCTATAAGAATAAGTATATGTGTGTGCAGCGGCGCAGCGGCGCAGCGGCGCAGCTGCGCAGCGCTGCGTACGACGTCCACGGCGTCCACGGCATTTACGACGCTAGGGCTTTCACGACCGACTTTGCCGTATCGTGGCCGGCAGCCCTCTGGCCAAGCCCGTACTGAAGCGCGCTAACATTTAGCGCTGACGGAGGTGGATTTCGACCTTAGTTTGGCCTTCGTCGGCCCCAAAGGATGCTCGCACCATCGTCGACGCTGCGACTGAGACTGAGGAACCTGCTGGAAGCCTGGAGCTTTACAATTTCCTAAAATCACCCACTAGCGCGTTGTGGCCGTGCCGCGCCTCGCGCCAATAAGCCAGGATGTCCGCGCCTCCGGACATGCAGACAGTCGAGGGTTGTTGCTGCCATGTCAATCACTGTACGCGAGTGCTACCATCATCTTAACCGTCAACCAGCTCGGCCTGACCGCCGCGCTGCCCGCCTGCAACTTGGCATGTGTGCCTCCTCCCTTGCACCCTCTTCCCCTGCCATTCCCGCGCCTTTGTCAAGGTCAAGATTGGACAAGACAGGCGGGGCCGAGGCTACGGCACCTATTGAGGCTTATATTGGTTGATGCTACGAGGTTAGCAGCTAAAACAATTGCAGGACTTGCTGGGTTTGCGGCGCGTCACGCCAGAAATAATTATGGGGGCCTCCCCCGATTATGGCCAAGTGCTCCAAATATTTCTGTGCTTTCCGCTTGTCTTGGCTCCCGTCGTGACCCCCAAAGCCCGCATTCCAGGGCAGCTTTCTAAGCGTGTGTCCCTGTAGCCCGCGAGGTCACGGGCGTTAGCAGGGGAACGCGCCACAGCTGTGGTGAGCATAGCGATGGGCCACACGCTGGGCGTGATGATGCGTTTGATTGGAGGCGCCGCGGGGGTGTCATGACGAGTAGACGTGTCTGAGCACAGGGTTTCTGCCGGCCACGGCTGAGCTCGCAGGACGTTGTGCGCATGTTTAGACAACACAGCATTATGACATTATGAATGAATATCACGTGCCCGCTGGGGTACGAGTTGGTTTGGGCCCAGGCGCAGTGTGGAAGCCCGCGTGTGACTTGACTTGTTTGATCCGCACGGCTGCTGGTGCGATTTCGCCTAAGTGCTTTGAGTTGGCTGCATGGGGCCGCGCCCCCTGCATGGGGCGCGGGCCTGGCCGTACACTTGGTACGACCGCATGAGGCTTTGCCGTGCCGTACAGTAGAGACGGGCGCATGGGCGCAAGCCTGGCCGTACGCTGAGTACGACCGCATGGGGGCCGTACGCATGGGATGAGCGTGTTTCTGAACGCTATAAAAGGCGGTGTTTTGTGTGAAGTCTATATACCAGGACACTCTGAAGCAAAACAACTACTCTTGCCAACCAAACCTCTCCCACTCGGAGACCTGTGCAATACGCCCTGAGCCCTGTGCTATCCCCTGTAACATACGAGTGTGGCTTGACTTGTCCCGAAATTTTTATTCGTGGTTATGTGTTTTGCGCCCTGACGGTCGTGCGCGCCACAAGCAGCAGCCGCACCAGCCGCCGGCCGCGGGACAGCACTATCAACAGCACCAGTCGCAGCGCTACGGGCCGCAGGGCATGGGCCGGTGATTGGCTGTTGTGTTGGGGCACGGCCTGTCAGTGACGTGACGGTTGTGACAGCCTACCCACCTTGTCGCGGGCGCGGCCCCAAGGTGTGCTATCTAATTCCCTCTTCGCGGGCGCGGCCCAGATGATGATATCTGTCTCTTCGTGAGCGCGGCCCAGAGACTATTCGCTTGCCTATGTTACCTCTTTGCAGGCGCGGCCCAGAGGTCGGGTCATCGGGCGAAGTCGGGTGGTCACGGTGCGTGCCGCATCAATGCAGACATTAGGCCGCGCAAGGCCTGGGCAGACACACATAGGCCTCGCACAGCCGTTTTGACTTTTGTTGCATGCAAGTCAATGCTTTCTTTCTGCCCCAATGTCCCGTCAAGAAGCCGCCCCGCGCAATCCTTTGTTAGCTCTCACACGGTCAGCGCAGACTATTGCTCGCCTCCAGCAAACCACTCGCTCCTCTTTACTCTCTGCTTCTTCTTCTAGTATTCCGTCGGGGCCGGGCTCAGCAGCAGCAGCAGCGGCTCCTGCGCTTAAGAGGCCCGCTAGCTCCGTGTTCACGCCACCAGTAGCTCGACCCAGCCCACGAGTAGCTGCAGCTGTGGGCGCTGTGGGCCATAGCTCTGCCGCTGCGAGCGGTGGTGGTGGCGATGGCGGTCCGCCCCCCGCCGGGGGCCGCCCGGGTGCGTCGCGAACGCTCGCAAGGCGCGTGCAGGACAAGGGGTGTCAGCTTTGTACAGCTGGAAAAAGGGCTGAGCCCCCCCGGCGCTGCAGCAGGCTCTGACTGGTGAAGGTGACTGGTGAAGGCAACTGCGCGGCACCCTGGCCCGGGTTTCCCGCCGCTCTGCTCCCCCTGCATGCGCCCAGAATTGCACCCGCGCATCCCGCCCCCCCCCCCCACCACTCTTTTCACTCTTTGCCTCCTGCGCGAAGCCCAAATGGCCCCGACTGTGGTGCTCACCGTGCCGCTCACCATGCTCCACTGTGGGTGACTCCGGTCGCGTGGCTGACTCCTGGACGCGTTGACTCCACGCGGTGAACACCAGCTTCTTAAGCTTGTTGTTGACGTGTGGAGTGATTAATTTGGTTGCATAAAGACTCGCGCACTAAGCAGCCCGGTCGGGGCGATTCGGTAGTGGCGCAGCTCTGCGCGCCCGTGACGCAGATACTTCATAATGCGCAAATACATGTCACAGTAATAATTCATTGAAGGAGTTTGAGTCTCGAGAGCGGTTCCTGCTGCCCTGAGGCTCGACAGGCGATCATGCGTAGCAAGTCGCCAAGAACCTCTGTGATAGTTCCCGAGGTAATTGCCGCCAACATAGTTTGCCTTATAGACTGCATATCAGCGGGAACGGATGCTTTCCTCGCGACCTCGCGAAAGTCAATTGTCCCTGGAAGCGCGAAGGCACTTCTCGCTCTGCCCGAATTTTCCCGCCACCTATTTATATGCAATAGGCATTTAAAAATCCGTAGCAGTCGCAGTTTGCGCCAGTATGCTATGTTTTGCCGACACAGCCACGAACGCACGCAGCCACGAACGCACGCAGCCACGAACGCACGCAGCCACGAACGCACGGACAGGGGTGTCCCTGGGGGGCTTGGCCCCCTCCTGGTACGCTGCACTGGGGGGGGGGCTCAGCCCAAAAATCAACGCCCCGTTTTCGCTTCAGGTGTGTCGGGTTCAGCTTCTGAAGGTCTGGATGACAGTCGATGGGAATTCGAAGGCCCTGCGTCGGGTGGGCCGTCCAAGACACAGAAGCCGCCCCCTATTATGCGTGGTTGCTTGCGTAGCAAACTGGGGTTTTGGAAAACCTTCTGCCGCTCTCTCACCGTGCTTTCTTGGATAGCCGTCGGATTTCCCCTGCTGTGGCTCGCTTGCCAACCAGCTTCGATTCAGCTGGCTAATCATTCATCTGCTATCAATCAGCCGGACTTCGTGGCACAGGCAATTAGTGAATAAATAAAATAAATAAATGTATACGCCTTTCCGTAAGTCAGGGCGTGGATTAAGGGAGCCGACGAGGTGAGAGGCAAGCCTCATTACTCGTCTGCTACCGGGGGGGGGGGGGGGTTCAGTGGGCGTGGGGCGCATGCCTATGCGGGTGAGGGTCACCCGCCTGCGCCCTGGGTGCCGAGGGGTTCCCCTCGTTCCCCGCGTCGCCTGGAGCGGACTATGTCGTTGAGCGTGGTTACGGCGTGGTCACGCAGGGAGTTGCAGCAGGCGGAGGCTGCGGGTCATACCCCTAGCTTGCGTAGCAGTTTGGGCAGGTCGGCACGAATGGTGCCTGCAAAGCCCAGACTGACAGCCTCTTGCGTGGTGTATTTAACTTTCCATCCTGCCCGGCGCAGGTGGCGTGCGAGCTTGGCGTGTTGTTTGGCTTTGGCGTGGGTCTTGGCAGTGTGGTTGGTGTCGGCGCAGTATCCGATCTCAACAATGTGTACAGTGTGGTTCGTGCTGGGTGTGGGTGGTGTGTCGTGGTCGAGCGGGATGGTGGGTATGAGTAGGATATCGGGCCTCATCTTTTTACGAATGTCGTCTGGGCAGTCTGGGAGTAGCCATTTGGGCAGGCGGGTGCTGGACACGTATTCGGGTAGATCATCTGCGGCAGTGGCGTCCATGACTTTGAAGCAGCCCCCGTGTGCCCCGCGGGCAACGTGTTGCATAATGATGCGGACTGCACGGTTGTGTCGGCTGATGTAAAGCTTGCTCATGTGCTTGTGTTTGCATCCGCCGAGTATGTGGCCCCCTGAGTCAGGGTGAGAGCACAGGGGACAGGGGGCGACTTGGGCCGTCCCTGGGGCAGCGCGTGGTTGTAGGCGACGCCGCCCGGTCAGGGAGAATCCGCACCGGGCTGCTAGTTTGGCGTTCCACAGCTGTCAATAGAGGTAGTCGAAGCAGCGCTTGAGTTCCTGGTGGCGCCCTTTGGTGCTGCGGAGGGTGCGGGTGCTGGAGCGGATGTCAAGACCGGGCACCGCCTTGGCAACGAATTCGGTGTAGAGGTAGGGGTTCGTGTAGCCGGTCGCCACGTCGGGCGCCATGCAGGTTTGGATCCCGCGGTTTAGGTCGTTCACGTAGTGCCCCGCGTTCGGCTCCTGTGGTCCATCTACGGGTTCCTTAAAAGCTTTGCGCAGCCAGAAGTAGTTGGCCCTCGGATTATTGTCCACCGTCTCGTGCAGCCACTTGGCATCTGTAGGCGCCTTATCATCGGCCGCTTGTCCCGCAATTTTGTCTACAACTTCGTTGAATTGCACTCCAGTGTGGGCCTTGACCTTTAGCAAACGAGTGACCCGACCTTGCACCGCTCGATGCTTCAGTTTTAGCTTAATGGCTTCCAGGAGTGCTTTGTGCTTGCTGAAGGTGAGCATATGCGGCTGGTTGATAATCTTGCGGACGAGGAACAGCGACGCGGCCGAGTCCGTGTAGATGGCCAGGTCGTCGCGGGGCTCGGGATCGTCGGCGGCCAGGCAGAGGGCTTGGTGGATAGCGGATAGTTCACAGCGGGTGATGGTGTTGCAGCCCGAGGTGCCGGGTTTCACGTCGATGTGGTAGCCCTGGTTGGTGCGCGCGTCGAACACTCCTGCCCCCCACGCGCAGGATCGGCCGGCGGCGTCCTTGCACACGGAGCCGTCTGTATACATGCCTTCCGCAGGGTCGTATCGTAACGGGCGCGTGGCGCAGAAGGTGCGGTAAACTTCTGCGGTGCAGGGTGGTTGGGGGGGCTCCAGGGCGCCCCCAGCAGGCCTTGGGGCAGAGGAGTCACGCAGGGGAGGTTGGGTGCCTTGCGTGCGTTGGTGAGCCATGCTGCGCACACGCTTTCGGACCCACTGCGACGCCTGGTCCTGTGTCGCAGGTGCTCGGGCAGCGGGCGTGCGGGGGGGTTCCAGGGAGCTCAACTTGGCCGCCCGCGCGGGGGCGCGCCGCGCGGCTGCGGCGTTGCACACAAGCAGCAGGTCCGTGCCCAGGGCGTGCGTGGTGGAGCTATGGCTACCATCGGGGCCGATAGGCCGCTCGCTGGGGCGCAGTGTGCCGAGGTGGGTGACGTGTGGGTGTGTCAGGTACTGCGCGTAGGGTGCGACAGGGTCGCGCGGGAAGAGGAGTAGCGTGGCGGTGGGATCACGGTGGTCCTGTCGCGCTGCCGCCCAAGCCGTGGCCCAGCGTAGGGCGTGGAGCTGCTGTTCTGGGTCGGGCTCCGGGTGCGCAACAGCGACGCCGGTCCAGGGGTGGCTGAAGGCATCGTGGTTAGCTCCGAAGAGGAGGTCTTGGGAGTGGGGAGTGAAGTACGTGGTGGTGTGGTCGGCTACGTTTAGGGGGGACGCGAAGAGTTCCGTGCTGCTGCCAATGGCGGTGTGCAGTTTGGACGTTAGACGCTGCGTGTACGCCCTTTCGCCTGCTGCTGTGCTTTGGTGTTGACGGTTGCCGTACCCTGGTCTGTATCGCAGGAGCAAGCGTGCAATGTCTTCAGGGAAGCCGCCGGGTGAGGCAAGCTGCTGGTGGGCCTCAGTCCAGTTGGCGCACGCGTGTGTGTAACGGTGCCATAGGGAGGTGATGCGGGTGGCAGGGAGGGTGCCAACGCATCGCCCTTGTGGGTCGTAGACGTGTGCGGTGTGTGCCGCCTCGACGTCGGACGGCCAGTCGCCCTCGGGTGTCCACGGGGCGGGCGGGGTGGGGGAGGGGTTGTGAACACCAGCCCAATCTAAACCCAAGCGAAACTAGACAAGGGACAGGCAGGTGCAGGGGGTGTATCTGCCAATTTGAATAATGTAGCAGCCAGGTGGTGTGATGTCGTGGTCAGGGTTGCAGGGCTCAACGTCTACGTGCACTTGACTACGCAGGATGCGTTGGCCGCGTGAGTGGAAGGTGCATTCGTCCTGCCAGCACCCTTGCTTCTGGGCGTCTGTAAGGTGGTCGTCTGCGGCTGGGTGGTGAGTGCCTTGGATGGTTGGGGCTGCGTCTAGTCGTGCGGCAAGGTCATCGAGGAGAGCCTGTCGATTTTCCTGGTCGTCAATGATGCAGGCGGGCTCGTCTGTGGGCTCCCATTCCACTCGCAGCCGGGGCTGAGGATTGGCGGGGTCGGTGGGGAGGTCGAATGCAGTGACCGTGCGGGGAACGTAGTGGTTGCGTCGGTAGAGGGGCAGGGCGCCCGGGAGGAGGGTAGTTGGCTCCCATTCGACACGGAGGTATGGTTTGCCGTTCTTGGTTACTCGCGCAATGATCGCCCTCACTTTCTCCTGGGACCCGAACAGGGCGCTGGTGGCGCTGAGGCAGTCTCTGCTGGACTTCACGTGCTTCCAATCTGCGGCGGTGGCATTCGGTTTCAGCAGCAGTTGGTGGAGGAACGCGCTTCTGCTATCCGCTCCGCGTCCCTTGGCCAGGTAATTGTGTGTGGCAAGCAGTTCGGCGCAGTGTGCCAGAGTGAGGGCTTCAGTTGCGGGGTTCCAGTCTAGCGCGGCATGTTCGTCGGGGAGGGGCGCGCCGCGGGGGGCCCAGGGGTGGTGCTGGCGGCGGGACCTTTTGCGCGGGGGTGCACAGAGGGCGGGGGGCGCTGCGTGGGCGGGGGCAGCTGCCTCAGGTGCCGCTTCTGCCTCAGCGGCCTCTGCGTCGCGCTCCCCGTCGGCTTCAGCCTGTTCGGGTGCACGCTGTGCGAGTAGGCGTCGGATATCGTGCCACTGGGCGGGGGCGGGGGCGGCCTCAGCGCCGAGGAGGCCGGTAACGGTATGTTCGGCCGGGAGCGTGCGTTCCGTGATGTCCAGCGGTGCTGTGTTGTTCCACGTTTTCGCGACTGCGCGTGTGGCGGGGTGCAAGGCTTTGGTGAGCCGGTTCAGGGCCAGCATGTGTCGTGTTTTCACTAGCCGTCGCCCTTTGGCTTTCAGATCCGTGGTGCTGATCAAGTGTGTGCCCTCGACCACCAACTCTTGCAGGTTGTAGCCCAGTTCCAGGAGGGGCTGGATCAGCCGGAACGGGAGGGCGGCTTTGGCGGGGGTGGAGAGAGGGCTCAGCCTTTCAAGCAGCCGGGTGAGGCTGTTGGTGGTAGTGGTGAAGGGTTGGACTTTGTCTGTGAGCTCGAGCCCGGCTTCTTTGACCAGCGCTAGTTGTCGCAGGTTGGTGTAGTACCGGAACTCACGTGTGAGTCGCTGAGTTGATGCCGTGCCCGCCATACTGCTTTGCAGGTGTAGCATAGCGCGTGTGACCGCGCCGAGGCGGCCTTGGTCGTTTAGTGCTTGGACCAGGGCTTTCGCGGCGCGCCTTACGTAGAGTGCGCGGACGCTGCCTAGCCCCAGGCCCAGCTGGGTTTCGGGCTGGATGACAGCACGGGTGGGAAAGCATGACTTGAGGCCGTAGGAACGTTTAGCAAAGCGTGCAATCATGGCGTCGATGCGTGCGACGTCGTGTTTGGTGTACGGCATGAAGGGTAGGTTGTATGCCACTGCTGGGTGCACGGTGGTCTGAAGCTGCGTATTTTTTGGTCGGGTGATGCAAGTGAGGCAGTGATGCTGGTGCCCCTGTCGGCAATCTTATCTAGTATGTGTGTGACTTGCGGGCCCCAGTCAAGTGTGGGGGTGATTTGGATGCCGAGGTACTTGTAGGGCGCGGTGGGGGGCGCGTAGGGGATAGCGACACCATTGACCCGGATCTTGTTTTGGAGCATGCGCTCAAGGGCGCGCTGGTGGTGGACGTGGCGCGGGCCGCCAAGGGTGGGGTCGGCCTTCGCCTGACCATACAGCACGCCTTGCAGCTGACACTTGTCCACATTGAGCTCGAGTCCGCCCCAGGCGGCGTATCGTTCAATCTTTTCGACTTGTGTGCGCATGTCGGAGAGGCAGGTGGTGGCCGCGGCAAGGTCATCTGCGAATGCGCCGGAGCTAAAGTTGTGTTTGTCGTTTTCTTCAGGTGTGAGACAGCCGAAGCGGTATCCACGGCCGCCCTGGTGCAGCCAGCGCAGTAGGGGTTCCATAAAGATGATGAATAGGATGGGAGACAGGACGTCGCCTTGCACGGTGCCGCGTTCCAGCAGGATGTCGGCGGTGGTGCCGTGTTCGGTATGGACGCGGGTGCGTGCGGTGCTGTATAGGCTTTGTACGGCATCGATGAGGTCGCGTGGGTAGCCCAGGTCGTGCATGATGAACAGCAGTTTGTCTTGGTCTATGGTGTTAAAAGCGGACGAGAAGTCTACGTAGAGCAGGAACAGGTTGCGTCCCGTGATGGCCCCTCGCCCCTCGCCCCTCGCCCCTCGCCCCTCGCCCCTCGCCCCTCGCCCCTCGCCCCTCGCCCCTCGCCCCTCGCCCCTCGCCCCTCGCCCTCGCCCCTCGCCCCTCGCCCCTCGCCCCTCGCCCCTCGCCCCTCGCCCCTCGCCCCTCGCCCCTCGCCCCTCGCCCCTCGCCCCTCGCCCCTCGCCCCTCGCCCCTCGCCCCTCGCCCCTCGCCCCTCGCCCCTCGCCCCTCGCCCCTCGCCCCCTCGCCCCTCGCCCCTCGCCCCTCGCCCCTCGCCCCTCGCCCCTCGCCCCTCGCCCCCCTCGCCCCTCGCCCCTCGCCCCTCGCCCCTCGCCCCTCGCCCCTCGCCCCTCGCCCCTCGCCCCTCGCCCCTCGCCCCTCGCCCCCTCGCCCCTCGCCCCTCGCCCCTCGCCCCTCGCCCCTCGCCCCTCGCCCCCTCGCCCCTCGCCCCTCGCCCCTCGCCCCTCGCCCCCTCGCCCCTCGCCCCTCGCCCCTCGCCCCCTCGCCCCTCGCCCCTCGCCCCTCGCCCCTCGCCCCTCGCCCCTCGCCCCTCGCCCCTCGCCCCTCGCCCCTCGCCCCTCGCCCCTCGCCCCTCGCCCCTCGCCCCTCGCCCCTCGCCCCTCGCCCCTCGCCCCTCGCCCCTCGCCCCTCGCCCCTCGCCCCTCGCCCCTCGCCCCTCGCCCCTCGCCCCCTCGCCCCTCGCCCCTCGCCCCTCGCCCCTCGCCCCTCGCCCCTCGCCCCCTCGCCCCTCGCCCCTCGCCCCCTCGCCCCTCGCCCCTCGCCCCTCGCCCCTCGCCCCTCGCCCCTCGCCCCTCGCCCCTCGCCCCTCGCCCCTCGCCCCTCGCCCCTCGCCCCTCGCCCCTCGCCCCCCTCGCCCCTCGCCCCTCGCCCCTCGCCCCTCGCCCCTCGCCCCTCGCCCCTCGCCCCTCGCCCCTCGCCCCTCGCCCCTCGCCCCTCGCCCCTCGCCCCTCGCCCCTCGCCCCTCGCCCCTCGCCCCTCGCCCCTCGCCCCTCGCCCCTCGCCCCTCGCCCCTCGCCCCTCGCCCCTCGCCCCTCGCCCCTCGCCCCTCGCCCCTCGCCCCTCGCCCTCGCCCCTCGCCCCTCGCCCCTCGCCCCTCGCCCCTCGCCCCTCGCCCCTCGCCCCTCGCCCCTCGCCCCTCGCCCCTCGCCCCTCGCCCCTCGCCCCTCGCCCCTCGCCCCTCGCCCCTCGCCCCTCGCCCCTCGCCCCTCGCCCCTCGCCCCTCGCCCCTCGCCCCTCGCCCCTCGCCCCTCGCCCCTCGCCCCTCGCCCCTCGCCCCTCGCCCCTCGCCCCTCGCCCCTCGCCCCTCGCCCCTCGCCCCTCGCCCCTCGCCCCTCGCCCCTCGCCCCTCGCCCCTCGCCCCTCGCCCCTCGCCCCTCGCCCCTCCGCCCCTCGCCCCTCGCCCCTCGCCCCTCGCCCCTCGCCCCTCGCCCCTCGCCCCTCGCCCCTCGCCCTCGCCCCTCGCCCCTCGCCCCTCGCCCCTCGCCCCTCGCCCCTCGCCCTCGCCCCTCGCCCCTCGCCCCTCGCCCCTCGCCCCTCGCCCCCCCTCGCCCCTCGCCCCTCGCCCCTCGCCCCTCGCCCCTCGCCCCTCGCCCTCGCCCCTCGCCCCTCGCCCCTCGCCCCTCGCCCCTCGCCCCTCGCCCCTCGCCCCTCGCCTCCCTCGCCCCTCGCCCCTCGCCCCTCGCCCCTCGCCCCTCGCCCCTCGCCCCTCGCCCCTCGCCCCTCGCCCCTCGCCCTCGCCCCTCGCCCCTCGCCCCTCGCCCCTCGCCCCTCGCCCCTCGCCCCTCGCCCCCTCGCCCCTCGCCCCTCGCCCCCTCGCCCCTCGCCCCTCGCCCCTCGCCCCTCGCCCCTCGCCCCTCGCCCCTCGCCCCTCGCCCCTCGCCCCTCGCCCCTCGCCCCCCTCGCCCCTCGCCCCTCGCCCCTCGCCCCTCGCCCCTCGCCCCTCGCCCCTCGCCCCTCGCCCCTCGCCCCTCGCCCCTCGCCCCTCGCCCCTCGCCCCTCGCCCCTCGCCCCTCGCCCCTCGCCCCTCGCCCCTCGCCCCTCGCCCCTCGCCCCTCGCCTGAGACCTGAGCCTGAGACCTGAGCCTGAGACCTGAGCCTGAGACCTGAGCCCCAAGCCCCGAACTCCAAACCCCGAAACCCAAACCCAGGCACGAGCGGCGCTGCAACCACTATTGTTACAATGCACATGCCGCCATGCCATGCCAACATGCCCCTACAGCTGCACAGGCAATGTCACCTTCTGCCACTCATGCTGCTTGAGCCATGCAATCGCTCGGGCATTTGCTTTCACAGCACTCTCTCTGATGCCATCAAGCACCTTGCAATGGACCCACTTCCTCACACGAGACAGTGCAACGTACACTTGCCCATCGGTAAAAACATTCACCAGCACGGCGCACACACGGCTCAACGTCAGCCCCTGCGCCTTGTGAATAGTAAGGCCCCACCCGTATATCAGTGGCAATGCCAGGCGTGCACCATACGTAACACCATCTGTGCACTGGAATTCAAATACATCTGGCTTCACAACCTGCCTTGTCACCGCTCCATCGCAATCAACGAACTCAACCACTGGCCAAGGGCCCATGCCCGCCTCAGTGTTAACCTCACCATCAATTTCCACACCAACACTTGGGTGCACTATTTCTTGCAGGGACCGGGCTTGCTCCTCATCATGTCCGTGGATGTTTGGCCACTCAACACGGCTCAGATTCGCACATGGTGAAAACGCTTTCACAACACCACAGGTTCCATTCACAAGTTTGTGGTTGATATTCTTAGTAAGCAGCACCACCGTCCCCACTTTCAGCTTGATGTTAGCGGGAACTGCCATGTTATCATGCACACCTCCATCCCCATCTGCAGCAGCTCTCTCTAACGCACGGGTTCCACGGCCCTGAGACATGTGCACACCGTCAACAGCCCAGTACATCCGTTCTCCTCCAGACAGAGCCCTCTGCATCCGCTCATTCTCCACCTTTGCCTCGGCACGGGTGCTAAACAACATCACCGGGCCCTCTTAGCCCTCTTTCTTGTACTCTGCGCTATTGTTCACCAACATCCTTTCCAGCATCTCCCGCACTGTTCCATTCACCACCCCAAATGCAATATTCCTGAGCATGCGGCTAAACGCCGCATCCTCCGCATGCCAGTGATTGCCACACAGCTCCACGTACAGCCAATTCACACTTTTAAATGACACCGCATCAAAGAAATATGATTGCGAGGTTACAAGAAGGGGACAGTGTAAACACCATCACGGCTACGAGGGAAGCCACCATTCCGAAGAACGCAGCAAACCGCAACCCCCGCGTGGCTGCCAACCCAACTCACAGCTGCGTAGGTGCGTCGAAGCTAAGCCGCAGCCCGCCAAAGCCACACCAAACAGCAGCATCACAAAGCACGCGGCTCATAAGGCACCGCAAATCTGAGCAACAGCCAAGCAGACAGACCACACGAAAACGCGGAATCTAGCGCCAGCAGACGCAAGCTAGGGCGGCGAAACAGGTGGGCACGCCCAAACACTCCCACAGACGCACAACACCAACCTCATGGAGACGGCGGCGGAGACGCATCATCCCACGGCGGAACCAACGCCACGCCACCACCCGACCCGCGCGCCAGGAAGGGGTGGCCAGAGGGGACCGCATCCCACCCACCAGGCCTGACACCCAAACTAGAGAAGGCCTGCAGGCGCCCCCAGAAATCCGTAATGACAGCAACACCAATAGCTAACACACGCGCTGACGGGAGGGTAAAGAAATATGGCACCTCCCTTTTTTCATATCGGAAAGGAGTGTGGGAGACCGCCACATTATCAGGCACCGGACCCAACTGCAGCACATCCGCAACAATGACCATCTGCACGCCTCCAAATGGCCTGCTGGCGCCACCACCAGATCCAGATTTTGCACGAAATCATCAATAACAATTGCTCCCACATTCCTCCACCGCTGCCTGCACGACTCCGGCATATCTTTCCATATCTGGTCCGCAGTGCCATTCCCCAGTTTCAGCCCTGCCTTAGAGGCTTCATTCCCTACGGGGCCTTCGGCCCCTTCGGTCCTCCGCCTCTAACCCCACTTCCATGATACAGCCGTACTTAAGCACTATGAGGACGGGGACGTGCGCTAAGCCATGCTTTTCGTGCGCTGGACGCACGGCAAGACGCATGCAACGCAAGATCAAAACGCATGTTACGCACGGACAAGACGCATGCGCTTCACCAAAGAACTTGCGTTTGCTTGCGCACACGTGACAGTTGACGCGGGTTGGCCTACCAACCCATCCGTGCAGCGCATGCAAACGCACGTCTTTTAGCGCAATGCGTTTCCCCCAAACGCATATATGCCGGTTGCGTAAGGCATAGCGCACGACACATACGCATGCGCTCCTCTCATGCGCTTACATACGCAAGCTCGCTGGTTTGGCAACGCATCCCAATTCTGCGCATGCGCAGCCCAGAGACGCACGGAAACACATATATGCCGGTTGCGTTACATGATACGCACATGGTTTGCGCATGCGCGCTGCCATGCGCAAGATAGCGCACGTCCAGGCTGCCGGTTCCAACGAAACATTGCTTGGCAGTCCCGCGATCCCGTGTCCATACAACATTGCCAACACTACAACATTGCCCGCACATGTCCGCATGCTATGCAGTTCCTCTCCACACGCTCTTCACACGCGCCCTGTCGCTCTCTCAACCTGCCATCCACGCACTCTGCTGCTTTCCCCTCGCTGCTGCTCGCTGCAAGCTGCCGTCCTCTCCACACGTTGCTCGTCTCCGCTCGCACCTGCAGCCAGAAGTCACAACGAGCGTACAATCACGCAGAGGATTTTCACCCAGTGGCGGCAGTGTCCCGGCCGTGATGACACCCCCCTTGGGCTTGGTTAAGATAGGGCTGGCGTTCACAACCCCCCGCATGCCCACATCAACTGCACTGCACTGCTTGTGCTGGTATGAATAACGACCAGGCACTCACGTCAATGTTATTAGCGGCCACGGCCACGCCCATTTGCCATGGCCGTGCCCACTGCTGCTAGTGCCACGGCCACAGCCACCACCGCTTAAGCGCACCTGCAGGCAACAGTCAAACAGTGAAACGAGCGTACAAATGTCTGCAACGGCTTGCCGTCCTCGCATCCCAGTCATCGCATGCTTGCCGCTTTGGTGGGCCCGCACCAAAATGCATTGCATTACTCGATTTGAACACAACCACTCGCATTGTGCCCAGCGCTAGGTGCGGCCCCGCCAGCGCTAGGTGCGGCCCCGCCCACGGGCACCCCGGCCGTGGCCCCTACCAGAGTCTGGGTCCTCGACTGGTCTCCCCTCAAGTCCCAGACTTGCCTCCTTAGAGCTGTGCGCCTCCTTGGCCTGATACTTAGCGGCCGCCTTCAGTGCCTCCTCCTGTGTGCAGTCATGGCAAGCGATCCGGGTCGTCATTATTGGAGGACAGGCATGTAGTGCACGCCTCGTCTCCCCGCACCACCATCCCGGGCTGTCGAATCCGTAGTTCAAACACTCGAATCACAAACCGGCACCTTATCAGTGTCATCGCAAACATAAAGCCTTAAAACTCACCGTTCACCTTCAGGGCCGGTGAGCTGCCGGTGAAGCTGAAAGCTGGAGCTGAAAGCTTCCATCCTGAAAGCTTGCGCAAAGCCTGTTGATGTTATCGGTGAGCATATAATGGCTTTGGATGTAGACTTCAAAGCAGCAACAAAAGCCCAGTCAACGCGGCCCTCCCCCAACGCGGAACCCCCCGACCCCGCGAACGGCTGCGCCATGCTGTCAATATCCCCTTGCAAGTAAATTGTGAGGAAGTCGCATACCTTATCTCAGCCCAGTGGCTCACGAGGCAGACTCTGCAAACAGAGTCGTCGTTTGACTCGGCACTTGAACTGCAGAAACAAAATCATCGTATGACGAAAACATTGTATGTAAACGAAATGTATGATGTCTGAAATTATGGTCGGAAGGAGCAGAAGAAGGAGGAGAAGGCAAAGCTCAATGCATGAGCGGGGCTCAATGGCTCATCCCTAGGCATGATCTGGAAGGAAATAGCTAAACGACGTTGAAATCTCTCATAATTTCAAAGCGTAGACCGACAGGATAAGGCAGGCCCGGCACACACGGGGAACACACGGGCTTTGCAGCAGGAAAGGGGCAGGCCCAGCACACCGCCCCCATTGGTCGTGTCACGGCAGTGCACACGGCCAGGGAGGGTTGTGAATACCATCCCTGGCCAGGGAGGGCCGTGCCGCGTGCGTGCATGTTTGGGGGAACACACGGGCTTGGCGGCGGGAAAGGGGCAGGCCCGGCAGTGCAAACGGTCAGGCAGGGGCGCGCCGTGCCGCGTGCGTGCATGTTTGGGGGAACACACGGGCTTGGCGGCGGGAAAGGGGCAGGCCCGGCAGTGCAAACGGTCAGGCAGGGGCGCGCCGTGCCGCGTGCGTGCATGTTTGGGGGAACACACGGGCTTGGCGGCGGGAAAGGGGCAGGCCCGGCAGTGCAAACGGTCAGGCAGGGGGGCGCCGTGCCGCGTGCGTGCATGTTTGGGGGAACACACGGGCTTGGCGGCGGGAAAGGGGCAGGCCCGGCAGTGCAAACGGTCAGGCAGGGGGGCGCCGTGCCGCGTGCGTGCATGTTTGGGGGAACACACGGGCTTGGCGGCGGGAAAGGGGCAGGCCCGGCAGTGCAAACAGTCAGGCAGGGGCGCGCCGTGCCGCGTGCGTGCATGTTTGGGGGAACACACGGGCTTGGCGGCGGGAAAGGGGCAGGCCCGGCAGTGCAAACGGTCAGGCAGAGGCGCGCCGTGCCGCGTGCGTGCATGTTTGGGGGACCACACGGGCTTGGCGGCGGGAAAGGGGCAGGCCCGGCAGTGCAAACGGTCAGGCAGAGGGGCGCCGTGCCGCGTGCGTGCATGTTTGGGGGAACACACGGGCTTGGCGGCGGGAAAGGGGCAGGCCCGGCAGTGCAAACGGTCAGGCAGGGGCGCGCCGTGCCGCGTGCGTGCATGTTTGGGGGAACACACGGGCTTGGCGGCGGGAAAGGGGCAGGCCCGGCAGTGCAAACGGTCAGGCAGGGGCGCGCCGTGCCGCGTGCGTGCATGTTTGGGGGAACACACGGGCTTGGCGGCGGGAAAGGGGCAGGCCCGGCAGTGCAAACGGTCAGGCAGGGGGGCGCCGTGCCGCGTGCGTGCATGTTTGGGGGAACACACGGGCTTGGCGGCGGAAAAGGGGCAGGCCCGGCAGTGCAAACGGTCAGGCAGGGGCGCGCCGTGCCGCGTGCGTGCATGTTTGGGGGAACACACGGGCTTGGCGGCGGGAAAGGGGCAGGCCCGGCAGTGCAAACGGTCAGGCAGGGGGGCGCCGTGCCGCGTGCGTGCATGTTTGGGGGAACACACGGGCTTGGCGGCGGAAAAGGGGCAGGCCCGGCAGTGCAAACGGTCAGGCAGGGGCGCGCCGTGCCGCGTGCGTGCATGTTTGGGGGAACACACGGGCTTGGCGGCGGGAAAGGGGCAGGCCCGGCAGTGCAAACGGTCAGGCAGAGGCGCGCTGTGCCGCGTGCGTGCATGTTTGGGGGAACACACGGGCTTGGCGGCGGGAAAGGGGCAGGCGCAGCAGTGCAAACGGTCAGGCAGGGGCGCGCCGTGCCGCGTGCGTGCATGTTTGGGGGAACACACGGGCTTGGCGGCGGGAAAGGGGCAGGCCCGGCAGTGCAAACGATCAGGCAGGGGCGCGCCGTGCCGCGTGCGTGCATGTTTGGGGGAACACACGGGCTTGGCGGCGGGAAAGGGGCAGGCCCGGCAGTGCAAACGGTCAGGCAGGGGCGCGCCGTGCCGCGTGCGTGCATGTTTGGGGGAACATACGGGCTTGGCGGCGGGAAAGGGGCAGGCCCGGCAGTGCAAACGGTCAGGCAGGGGCGCGCCGTGCCGCGTGCGTGCATGTTTGGGGGAACATACGGGCTTGGCGGCGGGAAAGGGGCAGGCCCGGCAGTGCAAACGGTCAGGCAGGGGCGCGCCGTGCCGCGTGCGTGCATGTTTGGGGGAACACACGGGCTTGGCGGCGGGAAAGGGGCAGGCCCGGCAGTGCAAACGGTCAGGCAGAGGCGCGCCGTGCCGCGTGCGTGCATGTTTGGGGGAACACACGGGCTTGGCGGCGGGAAAGGGGCAGGCCCGGCAGTGCAAACGGTCAGGCAGAGGGGCGCTGTGCCGCGTGCGTGCATGTTTGGGGGAACACACGGGCTTGGCGGCGGGAAAGGGGCAGGCGCAGCAGTGCAAACGGTCAGGCAGGGGCGCGCCGTGCCGCGTGCGTGCATGTTTGGGGGAACACACGGGCTTGGCGGCGGGAAAGGGGCAGGCCCGGCAGTGCAAACGGTCAGGCAGGGGGGCGCCGTGCCGCGTGCGTGCATGTTTGGGGGAACACACGGGCTTGGCGGCGGAAAAGGGGCAGGCCCGGCAGTGCAAACGGTCAGGCAGGGGCGCGCCGTGCCGCGTGCGTGCATGTTTGGGGGAACACACGGGCTTGGCGGCGGGAAAGGGGCAGGCCCGGCAGTGCAAACGGTCAGGCAGAGGCGCGCTGTGCCGCGTGCGTGCATGTTTGGGGGAACACACGGGCTTGGCGGCGGGAAAGGGGCAGGCGCAGCAGTGCAAACGGTCAGGCAGGGGCGCGCCGTGCCGCGTGCGTGCATGTTTGGGGGAACACACGGGCTTGGCGGCGGGAAAGGGGCAGGCCCGGCAGTGCAAACGATCAGGCAGGGGCGCGCCGTGCCGCGTGCGTGCATGTTTGGGGGAACACACGGGCTTGGCGGCGGGAAAGGGGCAGGCCCGGCAGTGCAAACGGTCAGGCAGGGGCGCGCCGTGCCGCGTGCGTGCATGTTTGGGGGAACATACGGGCTTGGCGGCGGGAAAGGGGCAGGCCCGGCAGTGCAAACGGTCAGGCAGGGGCGCGCCGTGCCGCGTGCGTGCATGTTTGGGGGAACATACGGGCTTGGCGGCGGGAAAGGGGCAGGCCCGGCAGTGCAAACGGTCAGGCAGGGGCGCGCCGTGCCGCGTGCGTGCATGTTTGGGGGAACACACGGGCTTGGCGGCGGGAAAGGGGCAGGCCCGGCAGTGCAAACGGTCAGGCAGAGGCGCGCCGTGCCGCGTGCGTGCATGTTTGGGGGAACACACGGGCTTGGCGGCGGGAAAGGGGCAGGCCCGGCAGTGCAAACGGTCAGGCAGAGGGGCGCTGTGCCGCGTGCGTGCATGTTTGGGGGAACACACGGGCTTGGCGGCGGGAAAGGGGCAGGCGCAGCAGTGCAAACGGTCAGGCAGGGGCGCGCCGTGCCGCGTGCGTGCATGTTTGGGGGAACACACGGGCTTGGCGGCGGGAAAGGGGCAGGCCCGGCAGTGCAAACGGTCAGGCAGGGGGGCGCCGTGCCGCGTGCGTGCATGTTTGGGGGAACACACGGGCTTGGCGGCGGGAAAGGGGCAGGCCCGGCAGTGCAAACGGTCAGGCAGGGGCGCGCCGTGCCGCGTGCGTGCATGTTTGGGGGAACACACGGGCTTGGCGGCGGGAAAGGGGCAGGCCCGGCAGTGCAAACGGCCCGGCGGTAGCACACGGTACAGCTTTCGTGTAGGTTAGGGTGAACCTAGCATCAAAGGCGTTGAGAAACGCCGGGCTCCTCTGATTCATCTCGGGTCCAGCGTGCTGTATGAACGGCCGCAGGACTCAAAACTGGCAGCTCCGTGACTGGCTGCACTGTCTCAAGTCAAAGCCACATTTACAATCACGGCCATGCGCCGACACGCCGGCACCAACGACACAAACCTGCGCCCCCATGACCGCATGCCCACGCCGTGATGGCCGAATGTACCTTGCCGCCAATGGCTCATGTGGAACCGCTGGCGACCACACGTAATATTTACACATGCGGGGCTGGAGAGAAGCGTGTGTGCACACATGGCGGCGGCGGCGGTGGCTTGCCCAGGGCCTCGCGCTGGGCAATGAGGCGCCTTCAGACGCCGCCGCCGCACATCCCCCACACCCGGCAGCTGGCGCCATTACGAAGGGGCTGGAGGGAAGCGTGTGTGCACATGTGGCGGCGGCGGCGGCGGCTTGCCCAGGGCCACACGCTGGGCAATGAGGCGCCGTCACACGCCGCCGCCGCACATCCCCCACACCCGGCAGCTGGCGCCATTACGAAGGGGCTGGAGGGAAGCGTGTGTGCACACGTGGCGGCGGCGGCGGCTTGCCCAGGGCCACGCGCTGGGCAATGAGGCGCCTTCAGACGCCGCCGCCGCACATCCCCCACACCTGGCAGCTGGCGCCATTACGAAGGGGCTGGAGGGAAGCGTGTGTGCACACGTGGCGGCGGCGGCGGCGGCTTGCCCAGGGCCACGCGCTGGGCAATGAGGCGCCTTCAGACGCCGCCGCCGCACATCCCCCACACCCGGCAGCTGGCGCCAGTACGAAGGGGCTGGAGGGAAGCGTGTGTGCACACGTGGCGGCGGCGGCGGCTTGCCCAGGGCCTCGCGCTGGGCAATGAGGCGCCTTCAGACGCCGCCGCCGCACATCCCCCACACCCAGCAGCTGGCGCCAGTACGAAGGGGCTGGAGGGAAGCGTGTGTGCACACGTGGCGGCGGCGGCGGCGGCTTGCCCAGGGCCACGCACTGGGCAATGAGGCGCCTTCAGACGCCGCCACAGCACATCCCGCACACCGCAGCAGCTGGCGCCACTGCGTGGGGGGGCGGAGGGAGGCGTGTGCGCACACGTGGCGCACAGCAGTTAACGCCAGGGCGGGCAGCTCCCATCCACGCACGTCCCGTGTTGCGGTCAAGTCGCATATGCTTTCAATGGGCACGCACTCATTAACGTCTATTGGCGAAGTGGACGAAGCGCTGTGTGAAGGGGCGGGAGGACGACGTGTGCGCACCGTGCCTGCCCACAGCGCTGATCTGCTACGGTTGATTTAATTCGCTCTGTTCCTCCTCTCTCTTATGCTGGCTGCGTTGTAAGGAAAGACGCAGTCCACGCGGTCGTTCATCCAGTGAGTTCATCAGCTGTGTTTGTCGCCGCCGAAAGCAAACAAGTGAAGTTCATTAATATCTGAAATGTATTTTTAAGCAAGTAATGTTATGAAGTTGGCACTGTGAGAAGTTTGCACGCAATAACGTTCCGCTAAGCTTTATGATATTACGCCTTAAGCGTCATGAATAGCCAGTGAGTCCTAATACACATGCTTGAAATAGTTGGCAACTGCGTGCGTTGCTTGCGTTCCATGCGCATGGCAAGTGCACGAACCGTGCGTTCAGGTTCGCTCTAACCTGGGGCGAGTGTCATGTGTTTGTTGCGCATGCACGGAACGCATGGCGTCAGGACGCAACGCATGGCAACGCAGGAAACGCATGGCTTAGCGCATGTCCCCGTCCTCATAGTGAAGGCTGTCTCCTTCTTTGGCGCCAAAGCTGTGCAAGGCTGAGGCTGACAGTGGGGACGGCAAGAGACGGGGCGGCCCCAGGAGGAGGGCCTTACAAGCGGAACGAGAAGAGATACACTCACCGCTAGCGAGGCCCATAGCGCTGGAGACACCAAGTGTGTCCTCGAGGGTGGGGCGTGTGTAGTGGCCGACCATGGTGGCCGGTGTCCAGCGGCCGTGCACCTGGCGCAGCGACGCCGGCACGCCGGCGTCCGTTGCGGCGCTGTTGCCGCCAATGCGCATCGAATGCGGCATCACGTTGCCTTCCACGCCGGCCTCCCGGAGGCGCTTGAGCAGGTTGGCCCGGAAGGCGCCGTAGTGCATGCTGTGCACCGGGTTGCTGCGCGTGCCCACCAGCCGTTGCAGGTAGCCGCCGGAGGCCGTGTACTGCACTGTCCGCAGGAGAGGGCCGACGTCCTCGTCGGCCGCAGTGGGAAGCCGGTGGTACTGGCCTTCGCGCAGCAGGCGCTCCGTGAGGGCGACGGGGCAGGCACCGCCAAGGTGGGGGAGGCGGGAGAGGTACACCCAGCGCCCGTCCATCACCACGTCCGTCTTGGACCAGGGGATGAAGACAGCCATGTGGCGAGGCGTGATGACCAGCAGGTCGGCGTGCACGCAGACCTCGGCCATGTCATTGACCCGCAGGAAGCCGTAGTACATGATGGCCACAGTGGTGGCGATCATGAGCGGCAGCAGGGCTGCGCCCGGCTGAGCGTGCCGGCGGAGGAGGGCGGTGAGGTCCGCTGGTGACATCGCGTCCCGCTGCAGCCGCCGCACGCGCAGCCACCTGGTGGCCATGGCGCGCACATTTGCGCAGGCCTCTGAGGCCACCGGGCTGTCCAGGCCGGCCAGGCTGTAGTGGAAGGCGATGGCTCGGCTGGCGACGTCCACTCGGCCGGGCCCAGTGCCGTCGCCCACGGCCGAATTGAGCACCGATGTCAGGTACAGCGTGACGAGCTGGGGCGAGGCGGCGTATACGGGCACCGGGGGGCTACGGCGGCTGCACCAGGCCAGGAAAGCCCGCCAGGGGGGACCGTACTGGCTGTGGGTTGCCGGCCGCCGGGACAGCGGCGCCTCCTCTGCCAGCTGCCGGGCCAGGGCCTGGCACTCAGGGTCGCCCGCGTGGCTGGCCGGCAGGAGCGCCTGTGCCCGCCGCCTCAATTCTGCAGGGGGGAGCAGGGGTCCACAGGGACCCGCAGGAGGGACGGTGAGGGGCGTTCGAAGTCGAGTAGCAGTGCCATGGTGGACCACGCTGCCGCCCGCTTGGGCAGCGTGTTGCCGGTGGAGCCGGGCAGGAACAGGTCCACCGCCCGGCCCAGCATGCGCACGCCGTGCACGTAGTTGCGGAAGCGCGTGCCCTCCTCGGTGGTGACTTCTGACCACCAATCCCGGGTGGGCCAGTATGGCACGATTAGGCACAAGCGTGAGCGGCACTCCTGGGCGTGGCGCAGCACCCGGAGGATGATGCCGAAGGGCGGGTTAGCCCAGCAGCGGCGGCCCCAGGAGAAGCGGAAGGCGTCGACTCCCGCGGTGTCCGGGGTGAGGAAGCAGGAGTAGTAGCGCGACAACTGACGGTTGGTGTGCGACGCGAAAAGGTCGATGTCGAACGGCCCCCAGAGCTGGTTCAGGCGGCTGAACTGGTTGGGGTTAACCATCCAGTCGTCGGTGTCGCGCAGCTTCGAGAAGTGGTCCGCAATCTGGTTCTGCTCGCGGGGGATCCACTCCGCGCGAATGTGGATTGCACGCTCGAAGCAGTACTTGTGTAGTTTGCAGGCGATGGCGTGCGAGTTGTCTGCCCTAGCCAAACCCTTATTGATGATGTTCGAGGCGTTGAGCGAGCCTGTGAGGACGCAGACCGCCTGGCCGGCGAGGCCTGCCGGACCATCGATGTTGTATAGCGGGCTTCTACTGAACCGCTACACATCAATCACTCTGTCGCGTGATCTGTCAACTATCTGCTGCCACCTCCCACCAGCCGGCGGTCTGAGGGCTGGTGGGAGGTGGCAGCACCCACACTCAGATAGCGCGTGCACGTGAGACGGTATCGGTGACGGTTCTGGTAGGCTTGGGCACCCTACGGCCGGCACTCTGAGCCAATGCGTGGAAGGCCTCGGCTGACTTGCACCTGACTGGTCGTTCTGGCGGTCTGTCTATGGCTTGATCACCCATAGAACTGCGGCGATTGGTCTGGGCGCGAGGACGCTGCCCATGTAAGTGGGGGGCACTTGTTGTATAGCGGGCTTCTACTGAACCGCTACACATCAATCACTCTGTTGCGTGATCTGTCAACTATCTGATTCTGACTTTTATATGCGCCTGGCGATATAACAATCGAAGGATTGGAGGGCCAGCAGGGCGGCGCGTAGCTCCTGCGGGGTTGAGCCCATGGCGCTCTTCTTCGGCTGCCAGTTGCCCCGTGCGACTGCCAGCTGACCGTCGAGTACGGTCCAGGCGCCCCAGCCGCCTAGGCCGTCGACGGAGCGGCCTGCGGCGTCGCAATGGATGAGCAAGACGACACGCGACGGCACCCACAGGGGCCGGCGGCCGTTGAACTGGTCGAAAGACTCTAGCCACCACTCTAGCTCATCCCGGGCGTCTTGTGAGAGGCGGAGGCGCGATTCCCAAGAGCGGCGGGTCTCAATCAGCTGGCCAAGGGCGCGCGTGCGCAGGCGGGACCAGGGCCCCAGCGCTATGGTCATGGACACCAGCTGACATTTGACGGAGGCCAACGCCCGAGCTGTGGAGCGGCGCTTCCCGAGCACGGTCTGGATGCTGTCCAGCACGCGTTGGCGCTTGTCGTCGGGCACGATGAACACGCCTTCGGCCGTGTCGATCAGCATGCCCAGATAGCGGAATCGCTGTTGTGGCGGACCCAGCATGGACTTGGCCAAGTTGACGTTAAAGCCCAGGTAGTCCAGTTGCGCGAGAATAACCTGGCGACAGGCAACGAGCTGTTCTGCGCTCTGGTCTGCGTGGGCGGAATCGTCGATGTACGTACAGCAGAGCCAGCCCTTCTTGCGCCAGGGCCTGAAGACCTCACGCATAAGCTTGGTGAAGGCCCAGCAGGCGCTCGCGAGTCCGAACGGGAGCTGAGTAAAGACGTAAAACCGGCCTCGCCAGCAAAAACCAAGGTACTTCCAGCAGTCCGGGCAAATGTCCAAGTGGTGGTAACCGCTCTTTAAGTCCAGCGTAAAGACATAGTCGTCCTGACAGAGCCAATTCGGCACTGCACGATGGTCTTCGTAGCGAAAGGAAGGGACATGCAGGTAGTCGTTTACGGCGCACCCGTCCCAGATAAGGCGGAGCTTCGTCCCTTGCTCCACTACGCCTAGGGGGCAGACCATATGCGGCTGGCCGGCCCAGGCGCGGATGGTGTTGGACGCGAGCATGTTGGCGATGGCCAAGTCCACGAAATCGGCGTGCTTCTCAGCTGAGGCGTGATTCTTAGCCATGAACGGCGGTGGGGGGTTCAGCTTCCACATGAGTGGAAAGCCTTGCAGAACCCAGGACAGAAAGAGCGAGTTGACGACCCAAGCCTTCCAGGCCACGGCCCGGCTCCGGAACCGGCCCCGCATCCGCGGCGGGGGCTGAGCCGGTCTGGCTGGCTCCTGCTGCGGTTGGGCAGCGGTGCCTACCGCCTCACCCGGCCTATCTTCCCAGAAGCCAACCGTCTCCGCACCTTCTGGGTCAGCCGGAGGGCGGGCTGGCTGCTTGCGATGCAGGATGGGGTGCTCGCCGCGAGGGGGCGCGGCGACTGGGGTGACACGGCCACCGGCCGCTGCTGTCGCCTGGCGCTTTGAGGGGCCTGCCGGCCCTAGAGGCGGGCCGGCGAGGCGCTGGGAAGCAAACTGACCGGCGTGGCGGGCGTGAACTTCCTGGCCCTCCGAGCGCAGGGTTTCCAAGTCGAGCTGTTCCCACCACTGATTCAGGCCGGCCATTGCGATTTAGAAACCTGTGCAACGAGGCGAGCAGCGCGCGAGGGAGAACGAATTCTGGGTCGCGTTGCTAGGGGAAGAGTCCCCGGGTGGCAATGAGCAGGTGACTTTGCTGGAGCCGGGGGAGCCCGGGTTGGCTGGGTGCTGACTTGCTGTGCGACCCCGCTGAGGCTGCCGCTGTTGTTCCCCAACCCGAGGCAGCAGCCCCAACCCGAGGCGAGAGCGGAGGCGAGGCGAGCAGGTCATCGGGTTTCCACAACTGGAGGCACGAGGCATGCCCCATTCGAGTCCGGGAGGCGCCGAAAATTGCGCCGTGGTCTCTCTTCAGCACGCGCCATAAGTCTCACTTCACGACAGATTAAAAAGCAGTAGGCCGAATGCCCCGAACTCTCAACCGCAATGCTACGCGCGACACTGAGGCCGCCGTCGACCATGGCAATTCGACTCAGAGGAGCCATCGCATAACGACCCTACATGAAGTAAATGAGAGCATACGAAATTGAATTGAAAGGGCAGAGGCCCTGTGCTCGCGGGCACTACATGCATGGAGCTGTGGAGAGCCACGGTGGCCGAAGCCCCCTCCCGACGCATACTCCACACGCCGCGCTGCAGTCTGAACTGCCGCCGGCTACCTGCGCTTCTTCTCCTTGTCGTCATCGCGGTCACAGCGCTCGCGGCTCTCATCCTTGCGGGTGCTGCTGCGCCAGTTGCTGCCGCCGCCCCCGCCGCCGCCGCTGTAGCTACCGCCACCACCCTTGGTGTCGCGGTCCTGCTGCTGCTTCAGCGTGCGCTCTGCGGCGGCGATCTCGGGCGCAGCGGCGGACGCCAGCCAGTTGTCCTCATTCCACGCGTTCGTGAAGCTGCGGACACCGATGGTGACCGCCACAGACATGCCGTTGCGGGGGTGGGTGCCGAGCTGCGCCATGGCGTCATGCGCTGCCTGGAAGCCCTGCAGCTGCGCGTTGGCCAGCCGGGTCGCCAGCGCGGACTGGCCCATGCGCACGGCCTCCTTTTGCGCCGTTGCGAACAGCACTCCCAGCTTGTAGACCTGCTTGTGCAGGCCTACCTCGTCGCTGGCCGGCTGCGCGTTGATCAGGCTGGAGACCCGCATCATCAGCTCCGAGCGAGTCTGCAGCTCGAGAGCGGAGAGCTGCCGGTCGGCCACAGCGGCACCTGAGACCGCAGCCAAGCCGGGCGCGGCGACCTCGCCGGGGCCAGCGGCTCCCGGCGCTCCGCCGCGCGACTCGGCAATCTTGGCAGCCAGCTTCTCGAACAGCCGCTCCTCGACCTGCTCCAAGTTCAGCTTGACGCTGACCTTCTCAGCAGTCAGGTCAGCAAGCCTGCCAGTGGACTCTGCGAGCTTCTCCAACTCGAGCATCAGCTCGGCCTGCTCGGAGGCCATCGTCTGCACCGCTAGCTGCGTACTGTCTGCAGTGCCCTCCAGAGCCTGCAGCACCTCAGCTACGGGCTGGAGGTGCCGCCTAAAAGCGCCATTGAGCGCGCGCGTCGCTGCATCCCCCGCGCGAGGCTGAGCGTTGATCGGAGGGACCCCCTGCTCACCCTGCTCGTCGGCGGCGCCAGCGACCTCCTCAGCGTTGTTGATGGCTGCAGCTGCTTCCTCCTCCTGCGGCTGTGCGGCCCTAAGATTGCGCCGGCCGCGTCCTTGTCCTCGCACCATGTCCAGAGCAGCAACAAAAGGGCTGTTGAGTGAGGACGTTCGAAGTAACGTCACAAGGGCTCTCACTATGAAGGCGGAATAGCGAGAAGGAGAAGGGCTGGCGCCAAAAGGAGCCAGCCCGTACGGCTTCCCCATGGAAGCTCGCATACTGTGGATGGTGCTTCCCTGCACGCCCATTGCACTAAGCCCAGTGCTAGATGTGATCCACACACCAGACGAACCGTGTGCTTGCACAAGCCATTCCTTCAGAAGCGTCCTAATAAAGGTGCTTTTGCCGGACCCCGAGAACCTTGAATGACAATGTTTTCCTTACCACACACCTTTGCCTTGAGCTCCTCCACTGTCATCTTACGACCCTTCAACTCAGCATCTACATCCACATCAGGTACTGTGTGCCCAACGCCTGGCTCTTCCTCCAGCACTGGCTCTTCAACATCATCCATCATAAAACCAAACCTGCCCTCCTTCTGACGCACCGAGGTGCCCCTCCTTCCGACTTTCATTAGCTTTCCCTGGCCCTTCTTGCTTTGTGCTTTCCGTCCACGCCCATTCCCTTCCCCCGCCCTGTCTTCTGGTGCCAGGACCACATCAGACTCCTGCGAAGATATCAAGTTGATTACTTCTGGCCCCGTCCCATCCTGAGCATCATCACCCATGTCGTCCTCCCCAGCAGCTAGTGCTTCCGCTGGTGAATAGGTGCACTTCTCGTGCCCACGCACAAACTGTCCAATGTATTTCTTGCAGATCTTGCTCACGTCACAATTATCCTTGAGATGCACAATTAGCGTGAGCCGGTTGCCATGTACATATTCCTGATACAAAGCGCCTACCCACGGGCGCAATGCACGTGCCGGCCCACACATTGTCCGCTCCTGGTAATTGCCAGTCGCAGCATCAAGATACTGCAGTGCCTTCTTAGCATGGGGGAGTTCTGCAACTCTACCGCCAGGATGTCATCAGCTGCACGAGCTGCATGCTCCCTAGAGAACCAGGCGCTGTTCCACAACTGCATAAACCTGTCCACGTGTCCCTTTTGCCGAAGTCGCACCCTCACTCCAGACTTATACACCTCTATCTTCTCAACCTCACTGGCTGACTTCCCCTTCTTCAATGCAGCGCGTCTCTGAGCTTCTGTCTGCTTGTGGTCAAGAAATGCTCCTCGAGTCTTGACTTGTGCTCCATCACTGCGCTGGTTTGGGACTGCATGCGTACACAGGAAGGGTGGGGGCATCACTTCTTCAGTATGGATTACAAAAGGCAGGTCGTCATCAACAGGGAATAACAGGGCGGGTTCGCATCTGACTACCTATGCCCATGCCCTGAAAACATAACACCCAGGTTTGCTGGTTTGCACATTAGCAACCCGATTCATATTGATGGTCGGGGCCTCAACTGACATATCAACACACACGCGCAGCAGCACCTCTCGACGCATATTTACGCCCACTTTTGCAACCGTGGGCGTGCAATGCTTTGATGACACAAATGCCCGCCAGCACGCCTCTGTTTCCTCACAAAGTGCCTCTCTCAGCCTTGCACGAAACTCCACACGCGCCTGCTCATACTCCTTGCCTGCATCACTGCCTGTCTTCATGACCTCCTTCCATGCATCCCTTGGTTGCATTGCGCAAGCCAGAACCCCCGCCTTTATCATAGTGTCGCGACTCCACAACACGGCCGATGCCTGACGCAGCCGAGCCCGTGCTTTCACCACCATATCACCTCTGCACGCTTGGACCCACACCGCAAATGGGACCCTGCTCACCAGTGGTGCATTGTCATCAAACTTTACCTCTGACAGTGGGATATCCCTTCCAACAAACCGTGCAAGTCGCTTCTCCCAAACACTTGCATCCAAATCTACCCCATATGCCGGCGCAGTTGGATCAAGGAGCAAATCAAGGACAAGGCTCTGGTTAACGTCGCGTACAGCCTGATTACCAGTTCGCATGCTCCATCCGCCCCACCGGGTCAACGCATTCTGTGCGTCAGAGCTAACCTTCGCCCCCTTCGATTTGATTATGCTCATTGCCGTTACTCGTGTAGCTGCCCCATGCCTATGCGCACGATATCCCCGCGGTAGGGAGCCCATCCGTGTAAAGGTCTTGCTGGATGCATCAGACATTGACATCACACTCATTGGCTCAAAGTCCAGCCAGCAGCCATTATTCTCCAGAGCGCAAAACAGAAATGCATCCTCAAATTCTTTCTTGATTGCAATTGCACCACCTGCCTTCATCACGCATAACGGGTTACCACCTACTAAGACATCCCTAACAACCAGCGTTGCATACACAAAAAAGGCCGCTGACTGAATGTACTCAACACCATAGTCCTTCCGGTCAAGGTATGATTCTTTGACACGCCGCATACCCCTCATGTCCATAAACGTTTCACGACGGAACTGTACTGTCATTGCAGGAACAACCCACGCAGTGTCACCCACTTGCACCAGTTCCCCAACCAGGTTCACATCCTGAAGGCGTATGCTGGCCACTGTGTTCGGACGCCGGCCCCCACTCAGCTTGTAAGACGATAAAAGCTACCGGATGTCCCGAGGGCAGTTTCATAGGCTTACACCCTCCCCCACTTGAATGGGACCCGTCCTCGGGTTCGTCACCAGCGGCGGGTTCTCCGCGGCCAGGCGCCCCCTGAGGGCCTAGTTTGGGTGGAGAGGCCCGCTTCAACTCATTTGGTTTATGGGTGCCTGCTTTTCGTCGAATTTGCGGAAGCAGGATTCGATCCTGTCACTTGCCGCGTGCAACGTGCCACACTCACGTGCATGTGAGTTAGGGATTTTGGTCTCGATACCACTTGTAAGACGATAAAAGCTACTGGATGTCCCGAGGGCAGTTTCATAGGCTTACACAGCTGGCCCCTCACTCACGCCTGGACACTCACTCACTCCCTAGCAGCCAACTCTCCTAGCAGCCAACTTTCCTAGCAGCCAACTCTCCTAGCAGCCAACTTTCCTAGCAGCCAACTTTCCTAGCAGCCAACTCTCTTAGCAGCTAATTTCCTAGCAGCAACCTTCGACAATAGACTGCCTGCCATACAGCGAATTTCCAGCGACTTCCTGCACTTTCCAACCGCCGCGTCGGCATCCGTCCCCCGACGCTGTGTCGTCAGCTCCATTTATATCGCCTAGTATCCTGCAGATCAGCCTCAGGTTAAACAGCGCAGTTTCCGCCGTCGCCACTCGGCGGCGAACCTTTCAGCGATGTCTTTGAGGACCGATGTCGACATGGTAGGCCCGAGTGCGTCCGGACCTCGCCCAGCTATTCGCCACGTCAACGGGCGCACAGTAATTATTCGGTGGATGCTATCAGCAGCGACAGAGATGGGCCCAGCGCACGCCGGCGCCCAGCTCATGGCAAAACTCATATCCCACGCGTTCCCCGGCGCTCGCGTGGGGCAATACGTCATCCGGTATGGTGAGGACACGAGCACCATGGTGCTACCATATGGGGGGGTTGCTGACATACCCCGCGCCCACAGCGTGCTCTTCCCGGTGAGCACGCCCCCCAGTGTATTGATGCAGCTGCAGCCCGGCAGGCTGGTGCTGCCGCCCATCAGCCTGTTGGGGTCGGCAACCGTGGCCCCAGTCCTGACTGTGACGGACTGGGGTGACGGCAGCGCCACCTACACGGTCTCGGGCTATCCGCCAGATGTGCGGGACGACGACCTGGCTGCGTTCCTGCAGGAGCGCTACCAGCCAGCGCAGATCACTAGCGTGCTGCGGCAGGACGCCCAGCACGCGTACGTGACGGTGCAGCGGGGGCCGGCACTGCTGCCGCCCAAGCTGCAGTACTCGGATGGGGGCGTGCCGGATCACCCTGCCATCTTCTCGTGGATTCTGAACGCAAGGCCGGCTGGTCGTGACGGCCCGCCGCCGCGCAAGGAGGACATATTCCCGGCCCTGGCTGCCTGCCTGCGTGGGCACGGCAAAAGCGGCGGCGGCGGCGGTGCTGGCCAGCCGGCGGGCGGCCGCCCGGGGCAGCCGGCCGCCGGGGCTCCGGCGGCGTTGCCGGGCCGGGTGGGGCCGCTGGATGTGGACATGCAGCAGCTATCCGTGACCGCTGGGCCCGGCATGGTACCGGGGCTGGTGGGGCCGCCGGCGGCGGGGATCGCCGTTGGCCGTGCTGGTGGCCTGGTGACGCCGGCGGGCGTCTCCGTGCCCCCGCCACCGCCTCCGCCGCCACCGCGCACGCCGCATCAGAAACAGCTGCAGCCGCAGCAGCAGCAACAGCAGCTCCAGCCGCTGTCACTGCCACAGCCGCCGCCACCGCCGCTGCTGCCGCCACAGCAGCCACCACAGCAGCCGTCACAGCTGCCTGCGCTGGCGCATCACGCCCAGCCGCCGCCGTCGCCGCCGGGGTTGCCCATGCCGCAGGTGGGGAGCATCTCTTACGCGACCGCCGCCCAGATACCAGCAGTGTCCGCCCTCGCGGGCATGCTCCAGTCGCTCCCGTCTCTGGGGCTGGTGTCGCAGCCGCGTTCGCAGCAGCCGGCGCAGCAGCCGTCACCGCAGCCATCGCAGCAGCAGCAGCAGCAGCAGCAGCAGCAGCAGCAGCAGCAACAGCAGCAGCAGCAGCAGCAGCAGCAGCAGCAGCCGGCGCAGCAGCCGCCACCTCCGCATCAGCAGCCGTCTACGTCTGTCGGATGCGCTCCGGTGGCCGCCGCGGGTGCGGCTGCCGGGGCAAGCGCGCCGTCTGGGCTCACAGCGGCGCCCACCCCGGTTGACGCGCGGGTTGCTGCCGCACCCTCAAGCAACGTGGCGACAGCAACGTTGCTGCCGGTGCGTGGAAACAGGGTGGGGGGGCGCCGCCGCAGTGGACGCATCGCGACTACAGGCGTTCGGGCCGGCCATGGGCTGCCGGCCTCGCCTCGCCACATTGGGGACATTGCGAAGATCACGCGGCGGGACCGCAAGACGCCGGTGGCCCGCCCGCACCCCTTGGAGCCCGGTCGCGTGGTGGCCCCTGCCGCCGCGGGCCTGGCTGCCGCCGCCACCGCCGCCCTTGTCGCTATGGAAACGGGCGGCGGTGACGCCGCCGTCGGCCAGGCCATGGCCGCCTTCAGCAGCGCCACGGCTGTGCCGGGTCTCGCCGCGCCGTCCGGCAGCCAGCGGGTGACAGACACCGCTGGTGGGGGAGCCGCCGTTGGCTCTCGCCGCAGTCGGGGGCCGGGCGGTGGGACCACAAAAAAAAAACCACACGGCCGCGAGCCTGGAGGCATGGAGCTACCCCACCCAATGGCTGAGAATCAGCTCAAGAACAGCCTCCATAGATGGCCTGGAGTCATGCAAGCGTTTAACATGCGATGTACGTAGAAGTGCGCAGCCGCAGTAGGATGGAGGGGGCGGGTAGGCGACGGGACCACGGGATGAAGGGGGGCGGGTAGGCGACAGCAACACTGCACGCGCATTCAAAGCACGACTCAACTCGGTGAATTTCTTCACCACTAACTGGCGGTCCTCACAATGGCAAGCACCGGCATTCTAATGTTCATTTTCTTTAAGCAAACAAAGAGCGACAGTGAGCGAGCTTGCGTTGGGCGTTGGGCGACAATCTTGGCGACAAAAACACATTCATACACCGCAAGGGTGCTGAACTGGCCAGCTTGCTGGCTGTATATTACAACAAAGCTTGTTTCAGCGAAATAGTATTGCTTGGTTGGCGGGCTGGTGTGTTCGGGGGGGTTTCGCGCAAAGGGAACTGGAGCCGGCTCTAGGCCGCTCCCACCGGCTCCGCACTTTGCCCGTTTCCACGCAAACTTCCCCCCCAAATGCTCCCAATTAGGCCTGATTCTATCATGGAGGAACCCCTGTAGTCTGTCGCGGTTCCCTAGCGCGGGGCGCGAAGCGGCATCCTGCTGCTAAATGTTGTGCTGCCCTGTCGCTATTTCACGAGCGGAATTCCACAGCTAACGCCTGTTTGTGTTATTTAGATGCATGCTGGTCATGTATGCGGACGCAAGCTGCGTATATCCGCCTGTTTGGCACACTTGCAGTGGGAGCCGGCTCCAGGCCGCTCTCACCGGCTCCGCCTGGCCCGCAACCAAACAGCGACCACGCGCGACCCAAGCCCGGCTAGTCGACTGTATAATGCATACACTACGCCCTGGGGTGGCCGCTATGCCGGTCCGCCGCAGCTGGTTCTCAAGCGTGAGGCATCATCCGGAGCCGGTGGGAGCGGCCTAGAGCCGGCTCCAGTTCCCTTTGCGTGAAACCCCCCCCGAACACACCCGCCCGCCAACCAAGCAATACTATTTCGCTGAAACAAGCTTTGTTGTAATATACAGCCAGCAAGCTGGCCAGTTCAGCACCCTTGCGGCGTATGAATGTGCTTTTGTCGCCAAGATTGTCGCCCAACGCCCAACGCAAGCTCGCTCACTGTCGCTCTTTGTTTGCTTAAAGAAAATGAACATTAGAATGCCGGTGCTTGCCATTGTGAGGACCGCCAGTTAGTGGTGAAGAAATTCACCGAGTTGAGTCGTGCTTTGAATGCGCGTGCAGTGTTGCTGTCGCCTACCCGCCCCCCTTCATCCCGTGGTCCCGTCGCCTACCCGCCCCCTCCATCCTACTGCGGCTGCGCACTTCTACGTACATCGCATGTTAAACGCTTGCATGACTCCAGGCCATCTATGGAGGCTGTTCTTGAGCTGACTCTCGGCCATTGGGTGGGGTTGGTTACTTACTCCGAGCCCGCGGCGGTGGCACCAACCGCTTCGCCGCCCTGGCCAACGCCGGCAACGCGGGCGTGGCGGATGGCGGCATGGACACCACGGAGGATCAGTAGTACCGCGCCGTCACATGACACGGCGCCGGGCACGTCAGGGTTGGCGGTTGCCGTTCCGGCCTCTTCGGATTGGCACGCACAACCTTGGCGGTATAGAATTCCCTACTCAACTCGCCAAACTTGCAGCAGCAGCGAAGACATGGGTCACGCTTCGCCTGGACGTGGTGTGCGTCCAGGAGACTCATCATCGCAGCCTTAGTGACCGTGGCCGCTTTGAGGCGGCCCTCCAGACTGTGGCAAAGCAGCTTCACGTGCCCGGTTGGAGACTAGCAGCGTACCGGGCCACGCCGGTTGAAGACCCGTACGCTGGCGTTGCCATCTTGGTGCGAGCGGACTTGCTGGCGTCCCATATCCTCAGCCCTGTCGCCACGCCACCGCCTGCACAGCTCCCTACACCTCGTCGCGACGCCACCCCTCCTCCCCCTTCCCCTGAATCCGGCACCGCCGGCAACGATCCGTGTGCGGCACCCGACGGCAGCTCCCCTCCTTTCTCCGCACCGGCAGCCAGCCCCAGCCCCTCCCACGCTGCCGCTGCCCCAGCCGCTGCCCCAGATGCTCCTCGTGCGTCCCCCACGGGTCGACTTGCCAACTATTCCTTCTCCTGGCTCGGGCACACCATCCACCTTACCAACGCCTACCTGCCAGCGCACTCGCCAGCAGCCCGAGCCCAGTTCGTGCAGCAGCATGTCTCCCCCCGGATATCCTCGCCGGGAATGCACGTTCTGGTTGGCGATTTCAACTTCGTCGTAAATGCAGCACTTGACAGCACCAGCCCAGGTCGCGCGCAGCGAGATGGTCACGTCGCCTCCCTCTTCACCGCTCTCTGCCCCGACCTGGTGGACGCGCACCGCCACCTCCACCCAGCCAGCCGCGACTACACACATCTGCAGAAGCTGGCTCACGGTGAAGCCAGCGGCGCCCGGCTTGATCGCGTGTACGTGTCGCGTGCCCTCCTGCCGTACGTGCCCAGCACTACAGTGGAAGCCAGCTCGCCCTCTGACCACTGGGTGGCCACCATGCTCCTCCTTCCCCGCCGCCCGCCCACCCGTGGCCCCGGTACGCGTCGCAGCGGCATCGCTTTCGTGGATCATGAAGACCTAGTCGACCACCTTCAACTCTGGCTGACGGGGCAGCAGGCAGCTCTGCCATCGCCTGGTGAGGACTTCCTGCAGTGGTACTCAGCCTTCAAGCGGCGCCTCACGGCCGTCCTCGCCACCCTCAACAACACCGCCAAGCGGCGCGTACTTCGGATGTCCCAAGACGTGTGTGCGGCTCGTACGCACCTGGAAGTGGCGCGGGCCGCCGCGGACGCCTCGCAGCAGCCCACAGCTCACGCCAGTGCGATGGCCGCCGCCCAGGCAGCTCTCGCTGCTGCCCTTCGGGCGGAGGCAGCCGCTACTGCCCACCGCATGCGGGTGGACTGGATCCGGAGTGGCGAGCGCCCCAACCCCTGCATCACAGAGGCTATTCATCCACCGCAAGATGCGACTGTCATTGTGGCCCTTCGTGATACGCATGGACACCTGGTTACGGATCCGGCCCCCATGGCGCAGGTAATGGCGGATTTCTGGGCGGCCATTGGGCAAGCCCCACCGGACCTCAACCCAGCGGACAAGTCGGCGGTGCTAGCCGCTGTCGCAGCCCACTCCGCGCAGCTACCAGCCGACCGTATGCAAGCCGCGGGGGCGAGCGCCGTATCGCAGGAGGAGGTACTGGCGGTCATTACAGCAAGTAAGCCCGGCAAGTCCCCGGGCTGGGACGGCATTCCCACTGACGTCTACAAGGCCGCCCCAGGCGCATTCGCTCCCCTCCTTGCGCGGCTCTTCACCTCCATCGGCACCACCCAGCACACACTGCTGGACTTCACCAAGGGCATCATCACTGTGATCTACAAGGGCCGTGGTGACCGCATCAACGCCGGCAGCTACAGGCCCATCACCCTCTTATGCTCTGACTACCGTCTCCTCACCAAGGCGTTGGCCAACCGCATCAGCCCAGCCCTCGCCGCCACCATCCCACTTGAGCAGTCAGCGTTCCTGCCCGGGCGCGACATCGGCAGCAACGCCCTCTTCCTCCGCTCCCTCCCCCTGCTCCTGTCACAGCAGCGGCGGTCCGCCATTCTCGCCTTCTTGGACTTCGCCAAGGCGTACGACACCATCGATCGCAGCTTCCTCTATGAGGTCATGGCCACAATGGGCGCCGGCGCCGGCTTCATCTCCTGGGTCCGGCTACTGCTCACCGACACAACGTTGATGGCACGGGTCAACGGGTTCCTCTCCCGCCCAGCCAAGATATTTGCAGGTGTCCGCCAAGGCTGCCCCCTCGCGCCCCTGCTCTACCTCTTCATTGCGCACGCTCTATTCTGCTGGCTGAAGGAGTGTGGCGTCGGCATCCCTCTCGACCCCGCAGACCCGCATTCTACCGCTGTCGAGGCTGCCTTTGCCGACGACACCGAAGCAGCACTGGCCTCAGCTGCGGATGTGCCCGCCTTCCTGGGGCACATGGACCGCTTTGCGCGCGCCACTGGGCAAAAGCTGAATCTGGACAAGGTGGAGCTGCTACTGGTTGGCCACACTGCCGTTGGGTCTACAGCGTCCGCTCCTGCTCCAGCCGCTGGTCATGCCCCCGCCGTCGCCGCTGCCCCCGTCGCCGCCACCATCCCCGCCCCCGCACCCTCTACCGCGCCCGCCGCCGTCCCCGCCGCCGTTCAGGCCCCCGCAGCCGCCGCAGCCGCCGTCACCGCCGCCATCCCCGCACCCGCGCCCGCATCTGCCACCATCCCCGCACCCGGCCCCTCCGCCGTCGCCACCACCGCCACCGCCCCCTCCGCCGTGGCTACCCCTGCTGTCTATGCCGCCGTCCGCATGCCAGCCGCCGCCCCCGCACCCGCCACCGTCCCCGCCCCCGCCCCCGCCCCCCCCTCCCGCCGCTGGACCCGCACCCGCCCTCGTTGCCGCCGCGACCCCCGCCACCTCCCCCTCCGTCGCAGCCGCCCCTGCCGCCAATCCCGGCGTCCGAACGCCAGCCCCCGCCACCGCCGCCGCACCCGCACCCGCCACCGTCCCCGCCCCCGCCCCAGCCCCGCCTCCCGCCGCTGGACCCGCACCCGCCCTCGTTGCCGCCGCGACCCCCGCCACCTCCCCCTCCGTCGCAGCCGCCCCTGCCGCCAATCCCGCCGTCCGAACGCCAGCCCCCGCCACCGCCGCCATCCATGCCCCCACCGCCACCGCCTCCCCCGCCGTTGCCCCCGCCCCCCCCTCCCGCCGCTGGACCCGCACCCGCCCTCGTTGCCGCCGCGACCCCCGCCACCTCCCCCTCCGTCGCAGCCACCCCTGCCGCCAATCCCGGCGTCCGAACGCCAGCCCCCGCCACCGCCGCCGCACCCGCACCCGCCACCGTCCCCGCCCCCGCCCCCCCTCCCGCCGCTGGACCCGCACCCGCCCTCGTTGCCGCCGCGACCCCCGCCACCTCCCCCTCCGTCGCAGCCGCCCCTGCCGCCAATCCCGCCGTCCGAACGCCAGTCCCCGCCACCGCGGCCGCACCCGCACCCGCCACCGCCTCCCCCACCGTCGCCCCCGCCCCCGCCCCCGCCCCCTCCGCTGTCTCTGCCGCCATCCGCACACCAGCCCCCGCCGCCCGCCCCACCACCGCCCACGTCCCCGCCCCCGCCATCCGCGCCGCCTCCCCCGCCGCCGTCACCACCGCAAATGCCGCTGCCTCCGTCCCCGCCCCCTCTCCAGGTCCCGCCGTCGCCACCGTCACCGCAACCACCATCGCAGCCAACCCCGCAGCAGCGGTCCCCAGTCCAGGCCCCGCTGCCGGCCCCATCCCCGCCCGCGTCCACACCCTCGCCTTCGCTGCCGCCTCCACCCTTGCACCCACCGCCGCCCCCGCCATCATCCCCGTCCCGGCCCCCGTCCTCACCACTGTATCCGCTGCAGCCCCCACGCCCGCTACCGCCCCCCCGCCCGTCCCAGCCTCTGCCATTGCCGGAATCCGCGTTGTCACGTCCGCCACTGCCCTGGGGGTCCCCTTCACCAACCCGCCCTGCCGGCCTGACCTGGACTGGAAGCAGCGGACTGATGAGGCCGTGCGTCGCCTGGACAAAATCAGCCACATGCTTCTGTCCATGTTCGGGCGAGCCTCAACTGCGGCTGCGTACGGGACCCATATGGCGACCCATATGGCGACATACCATATGGAGCACTCTGGATTACCGCCGCCTGACACGCTCGCAGTCTGGGAGGCGGCGGTGGCCAAGCTTGTCGACCGCAGTCAGGGACCCTCGCAACACGACCGAAGGCTGACAGGCGTCCCAGCCCACCTCCTGCCTGGTCACCCGGTTTCAGGTGGATTTGGCAGCCTTCCATTACAGCAGCACATCTACGCCCGCTGGGCAAAGCGCGCGGCTGCATACGCTGGCCGGGATGGAAGTGGCGTGGCACCTGCAGCGCAAGCCCCGTGGCAGCGGGTTTTTGGGTACCTGCTTCGGTCCTACCATCCCTGCTTTCGCCCCATGGCGCTGCTGACGGCTCGTGCGGACGGGCCCTGGCTTGGCACCCCGTCCTTGCCTCCCGACGTGCACCGCATCGTCACAGCCCTCTCCCACCTACCCCCAGCAGTCGACATTGGTACCTTTTTTTTTTTGAGGAATCATCCTTACCTCCCCTCTCACGCCCGGCGCGTGGTGCGTCAACACGCCACTATGGGGAAACCCGCTGCTACCCAACGCGCCACCCTCTGGCCGCCGCCCCGGCCTTGAAGCCTACCACCTACAGCTCACGGAATGCCGCCGCCTGCGCACGCTGGGTGACGCCGTGCGTGTCTACGACGCCTTTGCTGCGTATGAAACATCGTGGCGTCACCGCCTGGCATCGACACCGGGCATCCACATCTTCACCTTGCTGGCAACCGAATGGACGCAGCTGGTGCGGGAACAGCTACAGCCATCTAGCGCCGTGGCGGGCGCTTTTGCGGATCGCGTGCAGGCCATCGCCGCCATTAATTTTTTTTTTGAGGAATCATCCTTACAAGGTTGAACAGGGGCAGACGCACTGCCCCCCTGCTGACCGAAGACAGCCTGGTCCCCGAGACCAGAACCCTGACAGGGCAAGAAGAGAAGAGAAAGAAGAAAAGAAAACGAAAAACAACAAACCTCCAAGCAAACGCCAACACCCACCCGCACCCACCCCACCCCGACCCGGCAGACAGAGCAGGAGGCTGGCCCCCCCACCCCCCGGGAGGGGTTTACCAAAAACACCGCCAGACCTAACCGAAGCACCCACCTACAACACAGCCTAACCGCCAGAAACACCTCCACCTGAAAATCAAACCACTGCGCGCCAGAAACACCAGCGCTACCAGCACTTACTCCGCCCGAACCCACCCCACCCCCACAAGTCGGTTGCTTCAGCAACACCCCAGGAAAACCGCCAAAGGAAACACAAGCAGAAACACTGAAAGGGCCAGACGTGGCGCTGCCTAAACGGGCTCCAACCCGCTGCTAGAAAGCTGTGCAGGAAGCTCCACAGCCGCCCAGGTGCTGCAACGCCAGCCAGAGCTAGTACACATGGGCGCCAGGTAAGCTGATGACGAAGATACGCCACGCCAGCGCCTGGGATAAACCGCCGCCCATAAGGAAACCTAGGGGGCCTGCACAGGTGATGCAAGCGTCAGCCGCAAGTTCAACTTCGGTGACCCACCCTGAACCTCCTCCACTTCACAAAACGCGCCACCTGCCGTCCAGATGGCCACAAAGTGCTCCAGCTTAGCCGCCTTGAGCTGCGCGGTGAGAAGCTGTGTGGGCAGAGCCCTGCTCTTGGACATCAACCCCTCCTGGGCTGCTGCTGCACGCATGCACCTTCCTGCGCCCCCTGCGCCCCCAGCGTCGCCGCGTATCGCACCAGCGCCGTCAGCGCGTCCCCCCGCCCCAGCAACCGCCCCCCTAGGTCCCGCCGCCGCCCAGCCAGCCCCCCGCCCCCGTTCACCCGCCTACCCACGCAGCCACCCCTGCCCCAGCATTGCCCACCGAGGACCAGGTCGTGGCGATGATTGTCAGCCGCATGGGATGGTTCATCCAGGGGCACCAACGCCCCGTTCCCCTGACCGCCTTGGCTGTCCGCGACGGCACAGCAATGCAGCTAACTGGCGTCAATGAGGACCGCACACGTCTTCACCATGCTTATGTGGCTGAAGCCCTGGGCGTCACACTGCCTCCCGCCCCCGGGCGCCAGCGCCTGGTCCACTTCCGGCGACACATGGCCTCGGTGTGGCAAGTACGATGGGAACTGAAGCACAAGGAGGTGCTGTGGCGGTTGGCGGTTGACGGTGTGGGCATGCTGGGAAATACGCACATCCATGGCAGCTCGCCGGAGCTGTGCGTATGTGGCGCATACGCCTCTCCCCCGTTACCGACGGTGATACCGCCCTCGCCTCGACTGCATCACTTTTGGGAGTGCCCCATCGCGCAGAGTGTGGTGGAGCTGCTACAGGACACCATCAATGCTGGCCGCACCGACGCGGGCTGCCCTGTCCGGCGGCATCACGTCTGGCTGCTGGAGAGCCCGGACCCAACGCAGATACAGCAATGCGTATGGGAGGTGGTGGCCCTGGCCGCACTTAACGCGATGGAGAGTGCACGGCGGTACATGAGCGCACGGAAGCCGTTCACTGAGGGGGCTCTGACCCGGGCCAAGGCGGTAGCACTAGCTAGCATCAGAGGCTTGCTAGCCGACTTCGCTTCGCTTGGATTGCCACGGCGCCGGCGGGATAAGGCCTGGCTGAAAGTGTCTGACACACACCCCTTCCTGCGTGTGTGTGGGGACCGGATGGAGGTGGCCATTCCGGATGTGTGTGACCTTGACGACATGTGATTCCTGATCTATCTGAAACCAAACACTAACAGTCTGTGATGCTGCGCTTACGACTATCTGACTTGACCAAACACGGACATGCGAGTAGTATTATAGCCACTTTTGTGCGTTTGAGATGGGGTGGGGTTGCATGCAACCGTAGGCAGGATTGAGGGGCCGATCGCAATCCAGGCTAGGTGGGGCTCTGGTTTCAACGGGTTCCACTGTTTGTGCCTACTTTTCTGCCTGTTGAACAGCATTGGGCGCCACCGTTCTGATTAGGTTTTTTTTTTGAGGAATCATCCTTACAAGGTTGAACAGGGGCAGACGCACTGCCCCCCTGCTGACCGAAGACAGCCTGGTCCCCGAGACCAGAACCCTGACAGGGCAAGAAGAGAAGAGAAGAGAAGAAAAGAAAACGAAAAACAACAAACCTCCAAGCAAACGCCAACACCCACCCGCACCCACCCCACCCCACCCCACCCCGACCCGGCAGACAGAGCAGGAGGCTGGCCCCCCCACCCCCCGGGAGGGGTTTCCCAAAAACACCGCCAGACCTAACCGAAGCACCCACCTACAACACAGCCTAACCGCCAGAAACACCTCCACCTGAAAATATTCATAGGTGATGCGCCTGCTAGTCCTGCTACTGAATTGACATCAAACCTGCCTAACCTGCCTATGAAACACATCTCTACGCGCGCTCAGTGACATGCGTACGGCTAGCAAACTTTGCCAGGTGTGATGGTCAGGGGAGTGACCCGAGAACCCGAGAAGGGACCACCTGTAATACTCACTCACCCCATGCCCAAAGGGCCGCATCCTGGAGCCCTCTCAAGTGTTGCCTCGAGTGAAACTTTGCCCCATTTCGAGCCTCCTCCATTGTGGTAAACTGTGTTATGGACACCGAACGGCCAAACTCTTTGTACACATTCCGTGCAAGGGATTTGCTCTCATCACGGTACAAGACCCTAGGATCTAGACCTGACTGTTCAAACGGCGTCAGCACCTTCCCGGCTTTGTTAGCTGCCTGTTTTGTAAGTGCGAAACCAACAGCTGATACCGAATTGCGCCACACCACACTTGACTCAGTCTGAGCCCTTGCGTAGAGCAGAAACCCAAGCCATGCAGCTTTTGTGGGGGGCCAGCGTGCATACTCCCCCTCCACCACGTTTGCATATGCCCACATTTCTTCTGCCCGCAGGCGGGGTAAGGACAGTGCTCCCCCAACCCCCCACACCCCGTGGTCACCCGTGGCCGAATGCCCTTGCCCGCCCGGTACAGCCCGCAAGGCAGGTAAGCATGTTGCAGCCGGGATTTGCGGCAACGTGCGCCTCCAAGCGCTGCTCAAGCTCCAAACGCAGCGAGGGGTGAAACAGCAGGTACGTGGGGAAGCGCCACTGCTCCCGGTGCGCATGCGGCAGGTCGGGCAAGGACAGGGTGAGCAGCACACCGTGGTGGTCCCCAGGCGCCCCATACGTGCGTGCGACATCCACCACCCACGGCACCGCGGTGGCACTGACATACCACCAATCCAGGCGTGCGGGAGTGGCCGGCTTGGGCGTGGCCGGATGCGTGTAGCCCTTGGCGCCGCCCCGCTTGCTCGCCCATGGGTCCACCAGACTGAACTGGGCGAGGAGGCTGGCAAGTTGCGGGGCACCTGCAGCACGTGACGGGCTAGGGGCCGCCTCCTGACTGGCATCGGTGACACAGTTCCAGTCCCCACCGACAACAAGCACCCTGTCCGTGGCAAGGTGGGGCTGCAGCCCGGCAAAGAAAGCAGGCTTGTCCGCCACGGCCGTGGGCGCATACACACACACGAAGCGCAGGCGCAGGTGCCCCACGTCCCAATCCCAACATACCACACGGCCCGCCGCATCCGTTGACGGCGGCTGCAGTACACAGCCTGGAAGGGACAGCCGACTCCGCGCCAGGACAGCCGTCCCACAGGAGTGGGGCGACGCTGCCGGGCTGGCAGCGAGGCAGTGGCGCCACTGAAGGCACGCCCCCTGCGCGGCACGAAGGCAAGACTCCAGCGCCGTCGTGTCAGTAGCGTGGGTCTCCTGCACCATCGCCACATCCGCCCCAACTTGCTGCAGGTGCGAGACCAGCGCCCGCGCACACACTTTACTTTACTTTACTTCTCCTCTCTTGCTTCTTCTCTTCTTTGGGGCTGTGGCTTTCAGCTACAGCCCCAAAGGTTTTCTTTGTTTCCGGGGCTCCTTACCGCTCTCACAGCTTTCTAATATTGCTCTTTAGATACCAGGAACTATGTTTGCGCAGTCGTGGAGCTCGGCGACCTGGTTCTTTAGTGGGTCAACCAGTGCCAGTTGTGCGACATTTCGTCTCTGTCGCTCCATAGGCCTCAGCCGCTTATGGGTCCGTTTATTTACCACTCTCGAGGTATAATTACGGTTATGGTGGCAGCTATCGTGGAGTCCGCGACATCCTGGTTTTTGGCATTCTAACATCTTGGCGAGCACGAAGCGTTGCTATTTCGCCCAAGCAATTGATGCGATCATGTTTCCATTCTCATCGCTTCTTTTTGGTCGCCTTGAGCCTGTCGTCAACACGCTCGGCGACATCTTCCCTTTCGGCATTTTAACATCTTCACGAGGAGCACCTTTCGCCAGCCTGGTTTGGTTTGGTTAAAGCGTTTAATTCCAACTGAAGAGCTCTGGACAAGATTCAAGACCCATGGCGCTGAGCTCTGGGCCTGCTGGACAAGATTCAAGACCCATGGAGCTGAGCTCTGGGCCTGCTGGACAAGTTTCAAGACCCATGGAGCTGAGCTCTGGGCCTGCTGGACAAGATTCAAGATTCAAGACCCATGGAGCTGAGCCCTGGGCCTGCTGGACAAGATTCAAGACCCATGGAGCTGAGCTCTGGGCCTGCTGGACAAGTTTCAAGATTCAAGACCCATGGAGCTGAGCTCTGGGCCTGCTGGACAAGATTCAAGACCCATGGAGCTGAGCTCTGGGCCTGCTGGACAAGATTCGAGACCCATGGAGCTGAGCTCTGGGCCTGCTGGACAAGATTCAAGACCCATGGAGCTGAGCTCTGGGCCTGCTGGACAAGATTCAAGACCCATGGAGCTGAGCTCTGGGCCTGCTGGACAAGATTCAAGACCCATGGAGCGGAGCTCTGGGCCTGCTGGACAAGATTCAAGACCCATGGAGCTGAGCTCTGGGCCTGCTGGACAAGATTCAAGATTCAAGACCCATCGAGCTGAGCTCTGGGCCTCCCAACTGGGGAACTCTTGACAAGACTCAAGAGGAGCTTTGGGCCTGCCAACTGGAGAGCTCTGTTGTCTGTCTTAGTTTGCTCTGGGCAGTAGGGAGAGGGGGTGTTGTGTGGTGCTGCCGCTTGAGGTGTAGAGTGGTTTATGCCGCTTGGTGTGTGGAGCAGCGCAGCAGCTAGGCGTTTAGGTGCGTGGGGCTTTCTTTTCTTCTCTTCTCTTTTCTTCTCTCCTTGCCCTGTCAGGGTTCTGGTCTTGGGGACCAGGCTGTCTTTGGTCAGCAGGGGGGCAGTGCGTCTGCCCCTGTTCAACCTTGTAAGGATGATTCCTCAAAAAAAAAACCCCAGGCCATTGACATTCACTGTCAGCAGCCGAAGGTTCGCCGCTCCCACTGGTGGCCGCATTACGAGCCCCCGCCGGCCGCGGCAGCGCCGTGGCGGTTGCGGTTGCTGTGGCTGCTGTTGCGTTTGCGGCTGCCATGTCATGCTAGCGGCGCCTGAGCTGGCGCCGCCGGGGCGCAATGGAGCGCTGCCCAGGCTCATGAGGCTGGAGGTACTGCGGCTGTGGTGCTGGCGTTGCCGGCGGCTGGGCGCACTGGCCCCGCCGGGGTCCGCCGGCCCACGCTTAGCAGGCCGCAGGGTGCGGGCGTCCAGGAGCACGTAGTCCATGTACGCCGTCTGCACCTGCTGCGCGGCGTCATCCAGCGGCTCCGTCACGTCGGAAGGCAGGGGCGTGCCTGCAGGCTGGGCAGAGTACAGGCGCCACCAGCTAGGGAACTCGTCGCTCAGCTGTGCCAGGACGGCGGCATGGCCGGCCGGCACGCGGCAGACGGCCCAGTCCGGAACGGCAGCGCCCTGGTCACGGAGGTAGGCAAGGAGGCGGCCGCCAAGCGCGTCACGGCCCAGCGGCGCCCACTCATACCCCTGCACATCTGCGCAGCGGTTCTGGTACGTCACGAGGTCAGAGCCGATGGCAACACACGTGTCGCGGTTTAGGCAGACGGCCCCGTACTCCGCCTCATTGCCCGCACCCCCACCAGCGCGCCCAGCGGTGTCGGCTGAAACCCCAGCCGGCGCGCCCCTGCCCCTGCCCCTGACCTTACCACCACCCGCCGGCTGTGACGTCTGCGGTGGCGGCCCCGCCTGGGGCGGCGGCTGGGGCACGGCCCTCCCCGCTCCTCCACCCTGGCGCCCCGACCCGCTGCCCCCACCAGCCTGCTGTCCTGCGGCCGGCCGCCCCTTGGGCACGTGCGGCGGCGAGCTAGCACCGTCCTGCTGGGGTGGCGGCCCGCCGCCCAAGCGCCCTGCCCGCTGCTGCGGGAGCTGGGCGGGGGCACAGTGCCCTTTGGGGCGGGGCTGTTGCTGCTGCGGCGGCGGCTGCGGTGCGTGCGCGGCTGGTTGCACCCATCGCCCACGCCCTGACGCCGCCGTGGCAGCGCCATCGCCCGCCCCGTCCTGTCCACCCAGCGTGGCAAGGACCCCAAACCGGGAGCCAGTCCCGGGCCCGAGCGACTGGCGCTGCTGCTCCTGCTGCTGCTGTTGCTGTACCCGCCGTTGCTGCTGGAGATTGAGTTCCGCCATATCGGCCAAGTACCGCCGCATCATCACTTGCAGCTGCTGCGCCTTTTTTTTGAGGAATCATCCTTACAAGGTTTTTTTTTTTGAGGAATCATCCTTACAAGGTTGAACAGGGGCAGACGCACTGCCCCCCTGCTGGCCGAAGACAGCCTGGTCCCCGAGACCAGAACCCTGACAGGGCAAGAAGAGAAGAGAAGAGAAGAAAGCCCAACACACCTAGACACCTAGCTGCTGCGCTGCTCCACACACCAAGCAGCTGAAACCTCTGTACACCTCAAGCGGCAGCGCCGCGCAACCCCTATCCCTACTGCCCATAACAAAAAAAGACAGACAACTGAGCTCTTCAGCTGGCAGGCCCAAAGCTCCTCTTGAGTCTTGTCCAGAGTTCCCCAGTTGGGAGGCCCAGAGCTAAGCTCCATGGGTCTTCAATCTTGTCCAGCATGCCAAGAGCTCAGCTCCATGGGTCTTGAATCTTGTCCAGCAGGCCCAGAGCTCAGCTCCATGGGTCTTGAATCTTGTCCAGCAGGCCCAGAGCTCAGCTCCATGGGTCTTGAATCTTGTCCAGCAGGCCCTGGGTCTTGAATCTTGTCCAGCAGGCCCTGGGTCTTGAATCTTGTCCAGCAGGCCCAGAGCTCAGCTCCATGGGTCTTGAATCTTGTCCAGCAGGCCCAGAGCTCAGCTCAATTAGCTCCATGGGCCTTGAATCTTGTCCAGCAGGCCCAGAGCTAAGCTCCATGGGTCTTGAATCTTGTCCAGCAGGCCCAGAGCTAAGCTCCATGGGTCTTGAATCCAGAGCCATCGGGTTATTGTGGAAGTGCTGCGCCGCCGTGGTGGTCAGCTGCACCGCGGCCCGCTGCCACTCCGCCTCCCGCGCCGCCAGCCGAGACTGTGCCGCTGGCGGGGTCCCCGAGCCCCCCGCCTGCTGCGCCGGCGCCGGGCACTCAAGCCAATTTCGTTAAGGCTTTGAGAGATCCTGGGTTCGAATCCCGGTCACCCCACCAGGGAGGGTCCTGGTTACCAAAACCCATCCGCACCTTGGTGGTGTGTAGACCCCCCCTGTGGTGCAGGGAGTCTCTGGGGTACGAGGCTGGAGCTCTGGGCCTGCAACTGGCGAGCATTCAAGTTCAAGATCCAAGATTCAAGTGGAGCTCTGGGCCTGTCAACTGGAGAGCTCTAGATGATCTGTGTGGTCAAGGCAGTGGATGTTGCGTCACCTAGCTGTTGAGAAATCCAGTAGGTGTGTGGTGGCACCTAGCTGTTGAGGTCTCCAGTAGGTGTGTGGTGTGTTTCCTAGCTGTTGAGTAATCCAGTAGGTGTGTGGTGGCACCTAGCTGTTGAGGTCTCCAGTAGGTATGTGGTTGAACAAAAACTTCTCTTCTCTTCTCTGATCTCTGGCCCTATCGAGGTTCTGTGATATGATCCAGGCTGCCTTGGCAGGAGGGTGGTAGTGCGTCTACCTCCGCAACCTTGTAAGGATGATTCTCAAAAAAAAAAAAAGCCGGAGGGGCGGCCGGGTTGGCCGCCGTGATGGCCCGCCGCACGTCCCGCACCGTGAAGTCCGCCAAGCTGACACCCGCAATCCGGCAGTGCTCTGGGTGCACCACCACCCCAGCCTCCGGCGCCAGGAAGTACGGCGCTGCTGTACATGGCTGTGGCGGCTGCGGAGACAGTGTTGCGCGTGCCCGGCCCCGTGAGCGCCACAGGCGCCGGTTGCCCCGGCACCTTCAAGTGCGTGATGGGCTCCTGCGCGCCCGCGGCTGGCTCGTCCGCCTGCCTGTGGAACCAGCGAGTGCCCCGCTCCCCATGCTCCTCCATGAGGGCAGCGCGGGCATTGTTGCTGGCCGCTGCGGCAGCTGCCCGCTCCTCCCGCACCGCCAAGTTGGCCATGGCCGCAGCCTGACGCTGCGCGGCGCTGGCACCCGGCTGGTCGGCCAGGGCAGCGGCCGCGTCTGCGGCCAGCACCACGCCATGCAGCCCATCCCGGGTCTGGCGTGCATGCCGACGGTGGATGCTGGTGGCGGCCTCCCGCAAGAAGAACTTGTCCGCCTCCCATTGCGTGCAAGCGCCGTCACCTGTACTGGCCACGGGATTTGCGGCAATGTGCGCCTCCAAGCGCTGCTCAAACTCCAAACGCAGCGAGGGGTGGAACAGCAGGTACGTGGGGAAGCGCCACTGCTCCCGGTGCGCATGCGGCAGGTCCGGCAAGGACAGGGTGAGCAGCACACCGTTGTGGTCCCCAGGCGCCCCATACGTGCGAGCGACATCCACCACCCACGGCACCGCGGTGGCACTGACATACCACCGATCCAGGCGTGCGGGAGTGGCCGGCTTGGGCGTGGCCGGATGCGTGTAGCCCTTGGCGCCGCCCCGCTTGCTCGCCCAAGGGTCCACCAGGCTGAACTGGGCGAGGAGGCTGGCAAGTTGCGGGGCACCTGCAGCACGTGACGGGCTAGGGGCCGCCTCCTGACTGGCATCGGTGACACAGTTCCAGTCCCCACCGACAACAAGCACCCTGTCCGTGGCAAGGTGGGGCTGCAGCCCGGCAAAGAAAGCAGGCTTGTCCGCCACGGCCGTGGGCGCATACACACACACGAAGCGCAGGCGCAGGTGACCCACGTCCCAATCCCAACATACCACACGGCCCGCCGCATCCGTTGATGGCGGCTGCAGTACGCAGCCTGGAAGGGACAGCCGACTCCGCGCCAGGACAGCCGTCCCACAGGAGTGGGGCGACGCTGCCGGGCTGGCAGCGAGGCAGTGGCGCCACGGAAGGCACGCCCCCTGCGCGGCACGAAGGCAAGACTCCAGCGCCGTCGTGTCAGTAGCGTGGGTCTCCTGCACCATCGCCACATCCGCCCCAACTTGCTGCAGGTGCGAGACCAGCGCCCGCGCCTTGCACGGCGAGCCCAGGCCGTTGACATTCACTGTCAGCAGCCGAAGGTTCGCCGCTCCCACTGGTGGCCGCATTACGAGCCCCCGCCGGCCACGGCAGCGCCGTGGCGGTTGCGGTTGCTGTGGCTGCTGTTGCGTTTACGGCGGCGGCCGCCACCCTGGCTGGGGGGCGCGCCGCCGCTGCTGGTGCTCATGCTAGCGGCGCCTGAGCTGGCGCCGCCGGGGCGCAATGGAGCGCTGCCCAGGCTCATGAGGCTGGAGGTACTGCGGCTGCGGTGCTGGCATTGCCGGCGGCTGGGCGCACTGGCCCCGCCGGGGTCCACCGGCCCGCGCTTAGCAGGCCGCAGGGTGCGGGCGTCCAGGAGCACGTAGTCCATGTAGGCCGTCTGCACCTGCTGCGCGGCGTCATCCAGCTGCTCCGTGACGTTGGAAGGCAGGGGCGTGCCTGCAGGCTGGGCAGAGTACAGGCGCCACCAGCCGGTGAACTCGTCGCTCAGCTGTGCCAGGACGGCGGCACGGCCGGCCGGCACGCGGCAGACGGCCCAGTCCGGAACGGCAGCGCCCTGGTCACGGAGGTAGGCGAGGAGGCGGCTACCAAGCGGGTCGCGGCCAAGCGGCGCCCACTCATACCCCTGCACATCTGCGCAGCGGTTCTGGTACGTCACGAGGTCAGAGCCGATGGCAACACACGTGTCGCGGGTCAGGCAGACGGCCCCGTACTCCGCCTCATTGCCCGCACCCCCACCAGCACGCCCAGCCGTGCCGGCCGAAGCCCCAGCCGGCGCGCCCAAGCCCCTGCCCCTGCCCTTACCACCACCCGCCGGCTGTGACGTCTGCGGTGGCGGCCCCGCCTGGGGCGGCGGCTGGGGCACGGCCCTCCCCGCTCCTCCACCCTGGCGCCCCGACCCGCTGCCCCCACCAGCCTGCTGTCCCGCGGCCGGCCGCCCCTTGGGCACGTGCGGCGGCGAGCTAGCACCGTCCTGCTGGGGTGGCGGCCCCCCGCCCAAGCGCCCTGCCTGCTGCTGCGGGAGTTGGGCGGGGCCACAGCGCCCTGTGGAGCGGGGCTGTTGCTGCTGCGGCCGTGGCTGCGGTGCGTGCGCGGCTGGTTGCACCCGTCGCCCACGCCCTGACGCCGCCGTGGCAGCGCCATCGCCCGCCCCGTCCTGTCCCCCCAGCGTGGCAAGGACCCCAAACCGGGAGCCAGTCCTGGGCCCGGGCGACTGTCGCTGCTGCTCCTGTCGCTGCTGTTGCTGTACCCGCCGTTGCTGCTGGAGATTGAGTTCCGCCAAATCGGCCAAGTACCGCTGCATCACACCTTTCAGCTGCTGTTCCTGCCGAGCGACTGCCCGCTGATCAAAGGGCGGCTGTGGCGCTGGAGCCCCACTGGGCTGCTGCTGCGCGCCAGCCGGCCCAGTATCAGCAGTGCGAGGCCTGGCCACCGGCGGCCCCCCCACGCTTGCCGACGGCGGCCCCCCGCTAACCCCTCCCGCTGCCACCCCCTGCTGAGGAGAGGGCCGCTGCTGCCGCTCAGCCCTCAGGGCAGCCGCAGCAGCACGGGTGCTTCCCCCCGCCACCCGAGCTGGCAGCGAGGGCGAGGCCACGGCGGGTGGCCCGCTGGCGCCACCAGCGGCGGCCGCTGCGTCACCCAAACCCGCCGCCTCCTGCATCTGCACGTCCCCCACGTGGTCCACGATGGCAGCACGTTGCCCACGCCGTGACGCCGCCGCGCCAGCGCCACCGCCCGCACCGTCCTGCCCCCCTGGCGTGGTCAGGACCCCAACCTGGGAGCCGGTCTGGGCCCGGGGCGACTGCCCCTGGCGCTGCAGCTCCTGCTGCTGCTGGTGCTGTACCCGCCGTTGCTGTTGGTGGGTGAGGCCCGCCAGGTCGGCCAAGTACCGCCGCATCCCAGCGGGCTGCTCCTGGTCCGGCCCGGCGGTTGCCCGCTGTTCCACGGGCGGCAGGGGCGCGGGAGCGCCACTGTGCTGGTGCTGCGCGCCAGCTGGCCCAGCATCGGCAGGGCGAGGCCTGGCCGCCAGCGGCCCCCCCACGCCTGCCGACGGCTGCCCCATGCCACGCCCTTCCGCTGCCGCCCGCTGCTGCGACGAGGGCTGCTGCAGCGCAGCCCGCAGGGCAGCCGCAGCAGCACGGTTGCTTACCCCCGCCCCCAGAACTGGCAGCGGGGGCGAGGCCCCGCTGTGTGGCTCACTGGCGCCACCAGCTGCAGCCGCCGCGTCACCCAAACCCGCCGCCTCCTGCATCTGCACGTCCCCCACGTGATCAACGACGTCCGCTGCGGTCGCCCTGGCAGCCGCGGGCCTCGCCTCACCCATGGCGTTGCCACCCAGGTCGGCGACCCCGGCTGCCGCCGGAGCAGGGCCTGCCGCAGCTGTCGTGGCAGTCCCCGCCGCCGGGGGTGCGCCACGGACCTCCACCTGCATGGGCTCCTCACCGGGCATCTCAAACTTGGCACCGTGCAGGTTAGAGAGCTGCGGGTCCCAGGCGGGGCCCCGCACACAGGCAATGATGTGGTTGGTGATGCCTTGGCCTGCGGGGGCCTGGGGCTCCCCCCTGGGGCCCACCGATTTGGCGCACTGCTCTGACACCACATAAGCACACGCCAGGTTAGAGGGGTCCGAGGTGGTGGGATAGCCGCCCGCCTGCAGCACCAAATCAGTGCGACCGCGGACAGCCCCCCACCCAGGGCCCCCTACCATCTTTAGCGTGACGGTGTAGGTGCCTGGAATGATGGGCCGCGTGTCCACCGGCACGTGGACCGTGAGGACAGCCTGACCGCGCTGGAGCGGTACAGCCAGCGGCGACATGCGCATGAGCGCCGCTGTGAAGGCTGCTTTGCTGGCGCCGGGCGCGCTCCGGCTGAAGGCCAGCCCCGCAAACGTGCGGGAGGGCCGGCCTGTGCTGTGCAGAGATCGGCCCTGCAAGAGCGGCGGCTGATTGCCCTGCCTGCACATGGCGTCCAACACTGACAAGGCAGCGCTGGTCACTTCCCGGACGCCAGCGGAGGACAGCTGCTCGCCCTCTGGGAGCCCCGTGGCGGCACCCACCAGAAGGACTGGGTAGGTAGGCAGACTGGGGCCCTGAGGCTGCGTCCTCAGGTCCTGCACGCCGTGCGCCCGGCTATGCGTGGACAGGGCAAGGTGGAGCTGCAGCCCAGGGCTGAAGAACGGGCTGGAAGCGTTGCCCCCACCTGCAGGGGTGCGGTCCGCTGCCAGCTCTGGCAGTGGGCGGCGATGCCCAAACGCCGGCCCCCCACACAGCACTGCGTGGGCTGCTGCGGCCGCGCCGTGTGTGGGTGTGCTGTATGCCTGGTGTTGGCCCCGGGCGTCTTGGCTGCACTGAGACACCCGGCGGAACCGCCCAGGATTACCCAGCAGCTGCATAGCTACCCAAGATCAGCACTCACAGGGCAGCACAGCAGGGCAGGCGCCAGGCATCTGGGCGCCGGGCAACAAGGGCCCGATGACGTGCCCCACCCCCAAAAAAACAGCCAAGTGCTGCAAGGCACCCCCGACCGCCACACCCAAAGCACCCTGCTGCCCGCGCGGATGCAAATGACCAACCACAGAGGTCGATCCGCCGCCTGCTCCAAGCTGGTGCAGCTTGGTGCTCGCCGAGATGTTAAGATGCCGACGAGCAAAATGTCGCCAACTCCACGGCGACACTCCTGAACCGCCAGAATCCTATTCCATAGCTGTGTCGAGTGCCAAAGCACAAGCCGGCAAATGCTGAGAAGGGCGCTGGAGAGGGAGTGCCACGCTACAGCTGCAAAGTGGACGGACGAAAAACGAGTGAGCCCACAAACGCAAACCGCTTCACAGTGATCCGTAGGTGTTAAGAAGCCTAAAACAGAAGGAAGCAAGTCGAACAGCGTGAGAAAACGATGCCGACAAGTTCAAAGCTGCACAGAAGATAGAGGAGGATGCAAGAGAAGCAATAGAAGAGGTTTAAGTAAAGTAAAGTAAAGTAAAGTTGCGAAGGTGCAAGGCGCGGGCGCTGGTCTCGCACCTGCAGCAAGTTGGGGCGGATGTGGCGATGGTGCAGGAGACCCACGCTACTGACACGACGGCGCTGGAGTCTTGCCTTCGTGCCGCGCAGGGGGCGTGCCTTCCGTGGCGCCACTGCCTCGCTGCCAGCCCGGCAGCGTCGCCCCACTCCTGTGGGACGGCTGTCCTGGCGCGGAGTCGGCTGTCCCTTCCAGGCTGCGTACTGCAGCCGCCGTCAACGGATGCGGCGGGCCGTGTGGTATGTTGGGATTGGGACGTGGGGCACCTGCGCCTGCGCTTCGTGTGTGTGTATGCGCCCACGGCCGTGGCGGACAAGCCTGCTTTCTTTGCTGGGCTGCAGCCCCACCTTGCCACGGACAGGGTGCTTGTTGTCGGTGGGGACTGGAACTGTGTCACCGATGCCAGTCAGGAGGCGGCCCCTAGCCCGTCACGTGCTGCAGGTGCCCCGCAACTTGCCAGCCTCCTCGCCCAGTTCAGTCTGGTGGACCCATGGGCGAGCAAGCGGGGCGGCGCCAAGGGCTACACGCATCCGGCCACGCCCAAGCCGGCCACTCCCGCCCGCCTGGATCGGTGGTATGTCAGTGCCACCGCGGTGCCGTGGGTGGTGGATGTCGCACGCACGTATGGGGCGCCGCCAAACCCCTGCCTAAGCGGGAAACGGCCTGTCTGCCGTACAAGGATGGGGGTGTCAACCACGTCGACCTGCCTGCGTTCCTGTCTGCCCTGCAAGCTAAGACTTTCGCCCTGCTTGCCCAGCCAGGCCGGCAACCCTGGAAGACGCTCACCCGGGCGCTGCTTACCCATGTGCGCCCGGACTCCGCCACCACGTGGGCGTGGGTGTACAGCGACGCGCCGGCGCCAGCGGGGCTACCTGCCCGGCTGGCGGCCGCGGTGGGCCACGTGCGGAGCGCGGGCGTGGAGCTGCATCCGCCGCAGCCAGCCGCCCAGCCGCCAGCGGCGCCGCCGCAGTGGCGGGTTAGCCTGGACCAGCTGTGGGTGGCTAACGCTGCGGGCGCTTTTTTTTTTGAGGAATCATCCTTACAAGGTTGAACAGGGGCAGACGCACTGCCCCCCTGCTGACCGAAGACAGCCTGGTCCCCGAGACCAGAACCCTGACAGGGCAAGAAGAGAAGAGAAGAGAAGAAAAGAAAACGAAAAACAACAAACCTCCAAGCAAACGCCAACACCCACCCGCACCCACCCCACCCCACCCCACCCCGACCCGGCAGACAGAGCAGGAGGCTGGCCCCCCCACCCCCCGGGAGGGGTTTCCCAAAAACACCGCCAGACCTAACCGAAGCACCCACCTACAACACAGCCTAACCGCCAGAAACACCTCCACCTGAAAATCAAACCACTGCGCGCCAGAAACACCAGCGCTACCAGCACTTACTCCGCCCGAACCCACCCCACCCCCACAAGTCGGTTGCTTAAGCAACACCCCAGGAAAACCGCCAAAGGAAACACAAGCAGAAACACTGAAAGGGCCAGACGTGGCGCTGCCTAAACGGGCTCCAACCCGCTGCTAGAAAGCTGTGCAGGAAGCTCCACAGCCGCCCAGGTGCTGCAACGCCAGCCAGAGCTAGAACACATGGGCGCCAGGTAAGCTGATGACGAAGATACGCCACGCCAGCGCCTGGGATAAACCGCCGCCCATAAGGAAACCTAGGGGGCCTGCACAGGTGATGCAAGCGTCAGCCGCAAGTTCAACTTCGGTGACCCACCCTGAACCTCCTCCACTTCACAAAATGCGCCACCCGCCGTCCAGATGGCCACAAAGTGCTCCAGCTTAGCCGCCTTGAGCTGCGCGGTGAGAAGCTGTGTGGGCAGAGCCGACAGGGTTTCAGGGGTTAGCGTGGCGGCAGTGAAACGCAGCTGCATCACCCTGCGCAGCTCGCTGACCACCTCCCGAACCACGTGCTCCGACGTCTGCTTAGCAGGCTCGCGGGACCAGTAAGCACACCAGACGGCATACAAGAAGGTGGCCCGCAACGTGCTCCACAGCAGCGCGCCCGCCCCCCGCGGGCCTGAGGCCCACACCCCCATGTCGTCACCCAGCATGAAGGCCGCGTCCGTCACTGGCGGCGCCGCTGCCTGGGGCGCCACGCAGGCCCACAGCTGCTGCAGCCACGTCCTCGCCTGCGCATACGCTGGACACTCCAGGAAGATGTGCGTCAGGCTGGCCCACGCCCGCGGGCCAGGTGGCCCGCAGGCGGGGTGAGGACAGTGCGCCCCCAACCCCCCACACCCCGTGGTCACCCGTGGCCGAATGCCCTTGCCCGCCCGGTACAGCCCGCAAGGCAGGTAAGCATGTTGCAGCCGGTACACCAGCACCTTTGCCCCCCGACTGGCGTGGCTTTCCCACAGCCTCCGCCACGTACCCCGCAGAACACTTTACTTCACTTTACTTTACTTAAACCTCTTATATTGCTTCTCTTGCATCCTCCTTTATCTTCTGTGCAGCTTTGAACTTGTCGGCATCGTTTTCTCACGCTGTTCGACTTGCTTCCTTCTGTTTTAGGCTTCTTAAGACCTACAAACCACTGTGAAGCGGTTTGCATTTGTGGGCTCACTCGTTTTTCGTCCGTCCACTTTGCAGCTGTAGCGTGGCACTCCCTCTCCAGCGCCCTTCTCAGCCTTTGCCGGCTTGTGCTTTGGCACTCGGCACAGCTATGGAATAGGATTCTGGCGGTTCAGGAGTGTCGCCGTGGAGTTGGCGACATTTTGCTCGTCGGCATCCTAACATCTCGGCGAGCACCGGGCTGCACCAGCTTGGAGCAGGCGGCGTATCGACCTCTGTGGTGGGTCATTTGCATCCGCGCGGGCAGCAGGGTGCTTTGGGTGTGGCGGTCGGGTGTGCCCTGCAGCACTTGGCTGTTTTTTGGGGGTGGGGCATGTCATCGGGCCCTTGTTGCCTGGCGCCCAGATGCCTGGCGCCTGCCCTGCTGTGCTGCCCTGTGAGTGCTGATCTTGGGTAGCTATGCAGCTGCTGGGTAATCCTGGGCGGTTCCGCCGGGTGTCTCAGTGCAGCCGTGACGCCCGGGGCCAACACCAGCCATACAGCACACCCACACACGGCGCGGCCGCAGCAGCCCACGCTGTGCCGTGTGGGGGGCCGGCGTTTGGGCATCGCCGCCCACTGCCAGACATGGCAGCGGACCGCACCCCTGCAGGTGGGGGCAACGCTGCCAGCCCGTTCTTCAGCCCTGGGCTGCAGCTCCACCTTGCCCTGTCCATGCATAGCCTGGCGCACGGCGTGCAGGACCTGACCACGCAGCCTCAGGGCCCCAGCCTGCCTACCTACCCAGTCCTTCTGGTGGGTGCCGCCACGGGGCTCCCAGAGGGCGAGCAGCTGTCCTCAGCTGGCGTCCGGGAAGTGACCAGCGCTGCGTTGTCAGTGCTGGACGCCATGTGCAGGCAGGGCAATCAGCCGCAGCTCTTGCAGGGCCACTCTCTGCACAGCACAGGCCGGCCCTCCCGCACGTTTGCGGGGCTGGCCTTCAGCCAGAGTGCGCCCGGCGCCAGCAAAGCAGCCTTCACAGCGGAGCTTGTGCGCATGTCGCCGCTGGCGGTACCGCTCCAGCGCGGTCAGGCTGTTCTCACGGTTCACGTGCCGGTGGACACCCGGCCCATCATTCCAGGCACCTACACCGTCACGGTCAAGATGGTAGGGGGCCCTGCGTGGGGGGCTTTCCGCGGTCGCACTGATTTGGTGCTGCAGGCGGGCGGCTATCCCACCACCTCGGACCCCTCTAACCTGGCGTGTGCTTATGTGGTGTCAGAGCAGTGCGCCAAATCGGTGGGCCCCAGGGGGGAGCCCCAGGCCCCCGCAGGCCTAGGCATCACCAACCACATCATTGCCTGTGTGCGGGGCCCCACCTGGGACCCGCAGCTCTCTAACCTGCACTGTGCCAAGTTTGAGATGCCCGGTGAGGAGCCCATGCAGGTGGAGGTCCGTGGCGCCCCCCCGGCGGCGGGGACAGCCACCACAGCTGCGGCAGGCAGCCCTGCTCCGGCTGCAGCCGGGGTCGCCGACCTGGGTGGCAACGCCTTGGGTGTGGCGAGGCCCGCGGCTGCCAGGGCGACCGCAGCGGACGTCGTTGATCACGTCGGGGACGTGCAGATGCAGGAGGCGGCGGGTTTGGGTGACGCGGCGGGTGGAGCTGGTGGCGCCAGTGGGGCACACAGCGGGGCCTCGCCCCCGCTGCCAGTTCTGGGGGCGGGGCGAAGCCTGCGGGCTGCGCTGCAACAGCCCACTTCGCAGCAGCGGGCGGCAGCAAAAGGGCTTGGCGGGGGCCAGCCGTTGGCAGGCGTGGGGGGGCCGCCGGCGGCTAGGCCTCGCCCTGCTGATGCTGGGCCGCCTGGCGAGCAGCAGTTGCACAGTGGCGCTCCCGCGCCCCTGCCGCCCGTGGAACAGCGGGCAGCCGCCGGGCAGGACCAGGAGCAGATCGCTGGGATGCGGCGGTACTGGGCCGAGCTGGCGGGCCTTACCCACCAGCAGAAACGGCGGGTACAGCAACAGCAGCAGCAGGAGCTGCAGCGCCAGGGGCAGTCGCCCAGGCCCCTGACCGGCTCCCAGGTTGGGGTCCTGACCACGCCAGGGGGGCGGGACGGGGCGGGCGGTGGCGCTGGCGCGGCGGCGTCACGGCGTGGGAAACGTGTTGACGTCGTTGACCACGTGGGGGACGTGCAGATGCAGGAGGCGGCGGGTTTGGGTGACGCAGCGGCTGCCGCTGGTGGCGCCAGCGTGCCACCCGCCGTGGCCTCACCCTCGCTGCCAGCTCGGGTGGCGGGGGGAAGCACCCGTGCTGCTGCAGCTGCCCTGAGGGCTGAGCGGCAGCAGCGGCCCTCTCCACAGCAGCGTGTGGCAGCGGGAGGGGTTAGCGGGGGGCAGCCGTCGGCAGGCGTGGGGGGGCCGCCGGTGGCCAGGCCTCGCGCTGCTGATGCAGGGCCGGCAGGCGCGCAGCAGCAGCCCAGTGGGGCTCCAGCGCCACAGCCGCCCTTTGATCAGCGGGCAGCCACTCGGCAGGCGCAGCAGCTGCAAGTGATGATGCGGCGGTACTTGGCCGATATGGCGGAACTCAATCTCCAGCAGCAACGGCGGGTACAGCAACAGCAGCAGCAGGAGCAGCAGCGCCAGTCGCCCGGGCCCGGGACTGGCTCCCGGTTTGGGGTCCTTGCCACGCTGGGTGGACAGGACGGGGCGGGCGATGGCGCTGCCACGGCGGCGTCAGGGCGTGGGCGACGGGTGCAACCAGCCGCGCACGCACCGCAGCCGCCGCCACAGCAGCAACAGCCCCGCCCCAAAGGGCGCTGTGCCCCCGCCCAGCTCCCACAGCAGCGGGCAGGGCGCTTGGGCGGCGGGCCGCCACCCCAGCAGGACGGTGCTAGCTCGCCGCCGCACGTGCCCAAGGGGCGGCCGGCCGCGGGACAGCAGGCTGGTGGGGGCAGCGGGTCGGGGCGCCAGGGTGGAGGAGCGGGGAGGGCCGTGCCCCAGCCGCCGCCCCAGGCGGGGCCGCCACCGCAGACGTCACAGCCGGCGGGTGGTGGTAAGGGCAGGGGCAGGGGCTTGGGCGCGCCGGCTGGGGCTTCGGCCGGCACGGCTGGGCGTGCTGGTGGGGGTGCGGGCAATGAGGCGGAGTACGGGGCCGTCTGCCTGACCCGCGACACGTGTGTTGCCATCGGCTCTGACCTCGTGACGTACCAGAACCGCTGCGCAGATGTGCAGGGGTATGAGTGGGCGCCGCTGGGCCGTGACGCGCTTGGCGGCCGCCTCCTTGCCTACCTCCGTGACCAGGGCGCTGCCGTTCCGGACTGGGCCGTCTGCCGCGTGCCGGCCGGCCGTGCCGCCGTCCTGGCACAGCTGAGCGACGAGTTCCCTAGCTGGTGGCGCCTGTACTCTGCCCAGCCTGCAGGCACGCCCCTGCCTTCCGACGTGACGGAGCCGCTGGATGACGCCGCGCAGCAGGTGCAGACGGCGTACATGGACTACGTGCTCCTGGACGCCCGCACCCTGCGGCCTGCTAAGCGTGGGCCGGCGGACCCCGGCGGGGCCAGTGCGCCCCACCGCCGGCAACGCCAGCACCACAGCCGCAGTACCACCAGCCTCATGAGCCTGGGCAGCGCTCCATTGCGCCCCGGCGGCGCCAGCTCAGGCGCCGCTAGCATGAGCACCAGCAGCGGCGGCGCGCCCCCCAGCCAGGGTGGCGGCCGCCGCCGCAAACGCAACAGCAGCCACAGCCACCGCAACCGCCACGGCGCTGCCGCGGCCGGCGGGGGCTCGTAATGCGGCCACCAGTGGGAGCGGCGAACCTTCGGCTGCTGACAGTGAATGTCAACGGCCTGGGCTCGCCGTTCAAGGCGCGGGCGCTGGTCTCGCACCTGCAGCAAGTTGGGGCGGATGTGGCGATGGTGCAGGAGACCCACGCTACTGACACGACGGCGCTGGAGTCTTGCCTTCGTGCCGCGCAGGGGGCGTGCCTTCCGTGGCGCCACTGCCTCGCTGCCAGCCCGGCAGCGTCGCCCCACTCCTGTGGGACGGCTGTCCTGGCGCGGAGTCGGCTGTCCCTTCCAGGCTGCGTACTGCAGCCGCCGTCAACGGATGCGGCGGGCCGTGTGGTATGTTATCACCTTGTAAGGATGATTCCTCAAAAAAAAAAATGTTGGGATTGGGACGTGGGGCACCTGCGCCTGCTCTTCGTGTGTGTGTATGCGCCCACGGCCGTGGCGGACAAGCCTGCTTTCTTTGCCGGGCTGCAGCCCCACCTTGCCACGGACAGGGTGCTTGTTGTCGGTGGGGACTGGAACTGTGTCACCGATGCCAGTCAGGAGGCGGCCCCTAGCCCGTCACGTGCTGCAGGTGCCCCGCAACTTGCCAGCCTCCTCGCCCAGTTCAGTCTGGTGGACCCATGGGCGAGCAAGCGGGGCGGCGCCAAGGGCTACACGCATCCGGCCACGCCCAAGCCGGCCACTCCCGCCCGCCTGGATCGGTGGTATGTCAGTGCCACCGCGGTGCCGTGGGTGGTGGATGTCGCACGCACGTATGGGGCGCCTGGGGACCACCACGGTGTGCTGCTCACCCTGTCCTTGCCCGACCTGCCGCATGCGCACCGGGAGCAGTGGCGCTTCCCCACGTACCTGCTGTTTCACCCCTCGCTGCGTTTGGAGCTTGAGCAGCGCTTGGAGGCGCACGTTGCCGCAAATCCCGTGGCCAGTACAGGTGACGGCGCTTGCACGCAATGGGAGGCGGACAAGTTCTTCTTGCGGGAGGCCGCCACCAGCATCCACCGTCGGCATGCACGCCAGACCCGGGATGGGCTGCATGGCGTGGTGCTGGCCGCAGACGCGGCCGCTGCCCTGGCCGACCGGCCGGGTGCCAGCGCCGCGCAGCGTCAGGCTGCGGCCATGGCCAACTTGGCGGTGCGGGAGGAGCGGGCCGCTGCCGCAGCGGCCAGCCACAATGCCCGCGCTGCGCTCATGGAGGAGCATGGGGAGCGGGGCACTCGCTGGTTCCATCGGCAGGCGGACGAGCCAGCCGCAGGCGCGCAGGAGCCCATCACGCACTTGAAGGTGCCGGGGCAACCGGCGCCTGTGGCGCTCACGGGGCCGGGCACGCGCAACACTGTCTCCGCAGCCGCCACAGCCATGTACAGTGGCACCAGCCCCACCGGCCTGTTTCGCGTGCAGCCGGTCTGTACGGCGTCGCAGCAACAGCTTCTGGCGGCCATTGACCGCAAGGTTCCGGCGGATCTGCAGGCCGCCGCGGAGGGGGCAGGGGACGGCGCCCTCAGTGATACCGAGCTGATGGCAGCGCTGGCTGGCTCCGCCAATGGTAAAGCGCCGGGGTCGGACGGGGTCCCCTACGAGGTGTACAAGGTGTTCTGGGCGCTGCTGGGTCCGCGCTTGTGTGCTGCTGCTGCCGCTGCCTTTGCTGCTGCTGCAGACGCCCACGATGGCGGCGAAATGGCGGCGGCGCTGCCCGCCTCCTGGCGGGAGGGCATCATCACCCTCATCTACAAGGGCAAAAGCCTGGACCGCGCCGAGCTGGCGTCCTACCGGCCCATCACGCTGCTCAACTGCGACTTCAAGATGGTGTCCAAGGCCGTCAGCGCCCGCCTGCAGCCCGCCCTGGATGCAGTTGTGGATGAGCTGCAGACCGCGTTCATCACCGGCCGCTGGATTGGAGACAACGCGCTGTACCTCCAAGGCCTGATCGAATGGATGCGCCTGGACGTGGGCGCGGACGGCACGCCACGGCAGGGTGGTGCGCTGTACTTCTTGGACATTGAAAAGGCGTATGACCGGGTGCACCGGCAGTGGCTGTATGCGTCCGCGGAGGGACTGGGGTTTGGGCCGCGCATGCTGCGCTGGATCCGCCTGATCACTGCCAACGGCTCTGCCCGCGTGTGTGTGAACGGGATGCTCTCTGACGCCTTCCCAGTGCTGAACGGCTTGCCGCAGGGCAGCACCGCCTCACCACCGCTGTGGGTCATCCAGCTGCAGCCACTGACGTCCTTTCTGCGGCGGCAGGTGGAGCAAGGGGCGCTCCGCACGCCCCTGCTACCCAGCGGCGAGCAGGCGCCGCCTGCCGCCCACCACGCTGACGACACGACCCTCACGGCGCGCGACCCGGCGGTGGACGGGCCGGTACTGATGGCGGCAGTTCAGCTGTTCTGCCGCGCGTCCAACGCCCGTGTTCATCCGGACAAGAGCAAGGCCATGGGCCTCGGCAGGTTTGCGCACCTGACGGGCCCCTGCCCACACACGGGGGTGCCGTTTACCACTGGCGCTGTGACACACCTGGGTGTGCCTCTGTCGTGGGACTCTGATGCGGCTGCAGCGGACCTGTACACCCGGCGGGCTCGCGGCATGGCGTTTGTGGCGCGTCTGTGGGCTGCCCTGTCCCTGAATCTCGTTGGCCGTGTGCACATTGCGAAGCAGGTGCTGGCGTCGAAGCTGGCCTACCATTTCAGCTTCCTCAACCCGTCGCCGGCGCAGCTGAAGGAACTCACCGGCCTGGTGGACCATTTTGCTGCGCGCTCCATGCACGCTGAGGACGCCAGCCTGGTGTCGCACGGGAACCCGCTCCTTTTTTTTTTTTTTTGAGGAGCTCCTGCTGCCTAAGCGGGAAACGGCCTGTCTGCCGTACAAGGATGGGGGTGTCAACCACGTCGACCTGCCTGCGTTCCTGTCTGCCCTGCAAGCTAAGACTTTCGCCCTGCTTGCCCAGCCAGGCCGGCAACCCTGGAAGACGCTCACCCGGGCGCTGCTTACCCATGTGCGCCCGGACTCCGCCACCACGTGGGCGTGGGTGTACAGCGACGCGCCGGCGCCAGCGGGGCTACCTGCCCGGCTGGCGGCCGCGGTGGGCCACGTGCGGAGCGCGGGCGTGGAGCTGCATCCGCCGCAGCCAGCCGCCCAGCCGCCAGCGGCGCCGCCGCAGTGGCGGGTTAGCCTGGACCAGCTGTGGGTGGCTAACGCTGCGGGCGCTGTGTCCTACGTCCACTACACGGGGCGGCTCTTGGAGCCTGGGCCTGGCGCGCTGCCCCCGCCGGTGGATGGCGCGTGGCAGCCTGCCTGTGTGCTGCAGCAACGCAAGCCGCGGCACCTGTGGACCTTTGCAGAGCGGGCGGGGTACGATGCAGCAGCCCCAGGGGAACGGGCGGGGGCGTGGCCTCGGGCGCCGTACTTCCTGGCGCCGGAGGCTGGGGTGGTGGTGCACCCGGAGCACTGCCGGATTGCGGGTGTCAGCTTGGCAGACTACACGGTGCGGGACGTGCGGCGGGCCATCACGGCGGCCAACCCGGCCGCCCCTCCGGCTCCAGCCCGCCCTGCCGCCCTGCCGTGCCCGGCGCCAGCGCAGCAGGCGGGGGGCTCGGGGACCCCGCCAGCGGCACAGTCTCGGCTGGCGGCGCGGGAGGCGGAGTGGCAGCGGGCAGCGGCGCAGCTGACCACCACGGCGGCGCAGCACTTCCACAATAACCCGGTGGCTCTGGACCCCTGGCTCCACCGCACCTCAGCGGCAGCCGGGCAGCAGAACACGCCGACGAGAGCACTGCAGTCGTATGCGTCCCCGTCCCAGCAGTCGGGTGAGGGGCCGCGGCGATCCGCGCGGCTGCAGGAGCAGGCGGCGAACGGGGCGGGGCCTAGCACGGGGCCTGCCACAGCGGCGGCGGCAGCCGCAGCGGCGGTGGAGGGCGACCCTCGCACGCCGCCCCCGGATGCGTCCCTTCTGCGGGGTACGTGGCGGAGGCTGTGGGAAAGCCACGCCAGTCGGGGGGCAAAGGTGCTGGTTGTACCGGCTGCAACATGCTTACCTGCCTTGCGGGCTGTACCGGGCGGGCAAGGGCATTCGGCCACGGGTGACCACGGGGGTGTGGGGGGTTGGGGGCGCACTGTCCTTACCCCGCCTGCGGGCCACCTGGCCCGCGGGCGTGGGCCAGCCTGACGCACATCTTCCTGGAGTGTCCAGCGTATGCGCAGGCGAGGACGTGGCTGCAGCAGCTGTGGGCCTGCGTGGCGCCCCAGGCAGCGGCGCCACCAGTGACGGACGCGGCCTTCATGCTGGGTGATGACATGGGGGTGTGGGCCTCAGGCCCGCGGGGGGCGGGCGCGCTGCTGTGGAGCACGTTGCGGGCCACCTTCTTGTACGCCGTCTGGTGTGCTTACTGGTCCCGTGAGCCTGCTAAGCAGACGTCGGAGCACGTGGTTCGGGAGGTGGTCAGCGAGCTGCGCAGGGTGATGCAGCTGCGTTTCACTGCCGCCACGCTAACCCCTGAAACCCTGTCGGCTCTGCCCACACAGCTTCTCACCGCGCAGCTCAAGGCGGCTAAGCTGGAGCACTTTGTGGCCATCTGGACGGCGGTGGCGCAGTTTTGTGAAGTGGAGGAGGTTCAGGGTGGGTCACCGAAGTTGAACTTGCGGCTGACGCTTGCATCACCTGTGCAGGCCCCCTAGGTTTCCTTATGGGCGGCGGGTTTATCCCAGGCGCTGGCGTGGCGTATCTTCGTCATCAGCTTACCTGGCGCCCATGTGTTACTAGCTCTGGCTGGCGTTGCAGCACCTGGGCGGCTGTGAGCTTCCTGCACAGCTTCTAGCAGCGGGTTGGAGCCCGTTTAGGGCAGCGCCACGTCTGGCCCTTTCAGTGTTTCCTGCTTGTGTTCCTTTGGCGGTTTTCCTGGGGTGTTGCTTAAGCAACCGACTTGTGGGGGGTGGGTGGGTTCGGGCGGAGTAAGTGCTGGTAGCGCTGTGTTTTCTGGCGCGCAGGTGGTGTGTTTTTCCAGGTGGAGGTGTTTCTGGCGGTTAGCTGTGTTGTAGGTTGTGCTTCGGTTAGGTCTGGCGGGTGTTTTTGGGAAACCCCTCCCGGGGGGTGGGGGGGGCCAGCCTCCTGCTCTGTCTGCCGGCGGTCGGGGTGGGGTGGGGTGCGGGGGGGGGTGGGTGCGGGTGGGTGTTTGGCGTTTGCTTGGAGGTTTGTTGTTTTTCGTTTTCTTTTCTTCTCTTCTCTTCTCTTCTTGCCCTGTCAGGGTTCTGGTCTCGGGGACCAGGCTGTCTTTCGGTAAGCAGGGGGGCAGTGCGTCTGCCCCTGTTCACCTTGTAAGGATGATTCCTCAAAAAAAAGG